>NIPM01000350.1:5435-175760 GCA_002738285.1 Holacanthella duospinosa | reverse complement strand
CAATAAGACGTCGACGCAGACTACTTGCTTTATACTATAGTTAATTTGAATTATTCGACTACTGCAGTCATCAGAGCTTTCACCGGCACAAAAAAATCGCCTAGAGTACTTAGGATTTGTTTTTGACACTACAATAGGAATTACTGGTGAAGGAAAATTCAATTTTGAGTGAAATATTACATTAACCCAACAATTTTTTGAATGCACTAGAAATGGATCCAGTTTGATGCTGTCTTGGTTAGCATTAAGTTGCATGCAATTTGACAAAAAATTTATCAATATTAGCACCCTACTGTACGTCAAGTCCATGTACATTTCAATAACTGAATAATTGTATGCTCTGCTAGTCGAAATCAAAATGTAATTATTTTAACCCCAGAGATAATACTTATTTGAATTCCTTTATACCGTGTTTGAAGCAAATTCGACCAGTGAGAAATTTTAATTTAACGCTCAATTGCAAATTTGAAATAAAAAATTATATTTGTGATAGGTGCCAGTGGTCAACTTCCAGTTGGCGTTTAATGTGTTCATTAACCAATAATACGTCGACAGACAAGATTTGATTTATACTAGTGATTTATACTACTGATGACACGAATACCAATATTCGACTAAACGCGAATATCGAAGTTTCGACTTCGCACTGACTTCAAATAGCAAATACTTTGACAACTAATTGCGAATTTATTGTAATGTCGATTCCAGGCTTTACCTGAAGTATTATTTTTAGCCTAAAAATTACATGTAAATTTAATTAGTAGTTTGAATAGAATAAAGTTAAAGTTTATGATGTATACGCTCGCTCTATGACTCTTTAGTATTTCATATTCTTGTATAATCAGTTAATAAAATAATAGTACATTTTACTATTCGAGGAAGCCTTCTCACAAAACCTCGAACATCTAAGCTTGACTCGAAACCAATTTCGCTCGAAGTATTCGAATGTTCGAATAGTCACGGCATCCCTACTTTATACTATAGTTAATTTAGATTATTCAATTATTTAGTAAGTTGTTAGGTAGATATTTAGGTTAACACGAAATGTAAATTTTGGTCTATTTACTAGGACACGGTACCTTAGGATAAAATATATTTTCAAAAATGCCCAGATGTACAATTTTAGCCTCCATAATTTAAAATATTCTGGCTTTTATTCCTTCGAGAACTATAAGGGGTATCAGATAAAACATTCACTCGCATCTCTTATGTACAATTTCGCACGAAGAAATAAATCCAGGGTGACCAGCATATGTGGGGTAATGAAGCCTACCACTTATACCCAAGCGATAGTGAGCATAGACTCCTTAAACTCGATAAAAGTTTTCCCCGTCTCTGCAAAGAAATTAGGAGAAACAGATGATCGTACCTCACCAGAGATTTTTGGGTTAATCGCTGCTTCAAGCCTTAGTTGGGCAGTCATATCCCGTCATATGGCGACTATGACAAGACTTTTGCGACTATATGATGGGACATGACTGCATCGCCAAGGCATGAACCCAAAAATATGGTATCCGGTGGGTTACGATCCCACATCTCTGGTTTTCCGGACCCAACGCACTACCAATCGTGCCACTGACCCTATTGAGAGCATNGGTTACGATCCCACATCTCTGGTTTTCCGGACCCAACGCACTACCAATCGTGCCACTGACCCTATTGAGAGCATTCAGTTTCAAATCCTGACTTTGTGATGATGATACACCATTTATCACTAGTAAAGTCTTTTTTGCTGGTGAGGGATTCATCGTCTGTGCTTCTCATCTATTGGCAGAGACGGGGAAGACATTTATCGGGTATGAGTCTATGCTCACTACCCCGTGGATATAGAACCTAATGCTTCACTGCCCACAAGCATAATAACCATTGCAACAAAAAAACATTTGCAAAAATGGTTGAAAATGATTGTAATGGAAAATGTGATAAATAGTTTATTTTGCAATTTTGCAATTTTTTCAAAACGTTATCCAATTTATTTGAAATTTTTTATATAGTTTTATTTAAATTTTACCTAAGAGTCGATACAATAATCTCAGCATCTTCAATACTAAACTTTTTAGAAACTAGTAAAATAATTATTAAATATCAATCTGTATATTAAAACTATCAAAATCGTAATTATTGCCAACAAAATAAATAGTTTGAAGTTTAAAAAGTTCTGGTTTAAGCAACTTGCCACTTTAATCTTCAGTTTTTATTTAAGAAATTCATTTTAATTAGAATTAATTCACAATTTGTATCCATATAACCTAGTTCTAAAAACCAAAAAAAAAACGCAATTAATTAAAATTAATTCAAACCTCAAGGATATTCTGTAAGTATACTCTTATATAAAAGTACATTAAATTCCCAATTTTAAAAAGTTCGTTTTTACTGTAAGTCGGTTCTACCAACGTTTGTTCTGTCAGGTTAAGAAGTTAACAATGTCTCTGGTTCGGGATTGGACGAAACCATTTAGTGATGATGAAATTGAAAAAATCAAAGACGTATTTCGTGGACAGCCTTCATACAATAAAGAGGACAGCATATTGCCCAGTGACATCCCAAATTTTTTGACACAGTTGAATTATCATCGAACACCTCAAGAATTAGATTTACATGTTAAATCATTTGTAAAACATTTTGAGCATGTTGTACACATCGATAAAGCCATTAAACTCATCACGACGGTGCACAACTCTACTAATCTATTATCGAGTCTAATTCAAATTTACGATAAAGAAGGAATTGGACACATTACTCCAGAACAACTTAAAGAAATCTACCAAATTCTGGTCACTAGTTGTCCAATTTTAAAAGATTTGACATATAATGGTTTACTAAATGCTTGTGAGAATGAGGGGAAAGTGATCATCGAAGAGATTGTCAAACAAATTTGGAAATACATTGAGCATGATGAAACTTGATTAATTTGGTTAACATAATGATTCCTTGACTGTACTTTTAATTTGTATACAAAAATAATGAAATTGTATAAATAACAAATTTTTTTTTTTTTTTTTATTTGAGGATTTGGTGTGATCAGAATAATTCATTTACAGCTGAAATTTATAATAAAAAATAATACCTGAATTACATTTTTATAACTTTGAATTTTATGACCGATGTTGATCGATTTTGACCAATTTTGACCGATTTTGACCGATTTTGACCGATTTTGATACAAGTTAATGAATAAATTCACAACTTTATTTGCAATTGTTGACTCCAATTATTGCAAAAATATTTATTATAGTGTATGTTATTTAAAATGAATGAGCTGAGTAAGTATTTTCATTTCAAACTACGTAGTTGGTGAGAAAAAAGTTAAAAATAAATTAACAAGACTTTGAACCATAACCCTAAGAATAAAGATTGAAGATTTAAACACTTTGGTTTGTTTTTAATTAGATGAATAGCCTTGAACTTTTGTATAGAATGTTAAACTAATATGATGCAAGATGTAATAAATATGCTAACTTATGCTAATTTTAACAAAATACAGATATCCCACAAAATTCGTAAGAATTTGTATAATATATAAACCAGAGTTTGAAAAAATCGGACTTTTATATAAAAATTTTAAAAATTCATTTATAACTTAAATCCGATTTTTTCGATTTTTTATATTCCGATAGCTAGAAATCAAATTGATGTCTCAAAGCTCATTCAAAATTTTTTTTAGACTATTCATGGTCAAAATACTGATATTTTTGTCCAAGTGTCATCGATTTGATCATTTGACCAATATTTCTTCGATTTGATCAAAATTATTTCAAATTTTATGTATAAATTAGCCAATTTTTGTAAAAAATATTTCTTTGATTTCGAATTTTGAAAGTGTTAATGAGCTTTATTCCGTCTAAAACGAAGCTTAAGCTAAAGATCTCAATTTGAACTCAGTTTCCGAGCTCTGCTATATATCTCCAGGTTTGTAATTTTTGATAAAAATTCAAATAAAAATCCAAAATATCATTGATTTTTATTCTCAGATTTAAATCATGATTTAAATCCGACTTCCAATCCTGATCTAAATTGCAAGAATATCCTGCATTTAATCCGAAGTATAAATACATTTGCTAGTATTGATCCAGTGAGTTCCACAAACTAAAAGAACGACAAATAGATTCAATTTCAGTAAATTAAAACTGTAAGATGAGTTTTTACATAATTTTTACAAAAATTTATATTTATTACTTAAACAACTTATTAGATTTAATAAATGTATTAGATATTTATAAATTTTTTAGAACTTTGTCGTAAATCGTAGTCAAAGTCTAGTATCCTTTTGTACCAAAAGTGACTTCTCATTTTATACTTCTTTGATTCAATAGTATGTCACTTTTGGTACAAGGCGTACTACTAAACTTTGACCAACACTTTATATGACGCTCTGTAAATTTTGAATACTTTGTATCAAAAATAACTACCCATTAACAACCGATTGGCTTTAGTTAATTCTAGGAAGTTTTTTTTGGTACAAACATCAAAAATTTTGGTAAATCTTGTATNTCACTTTTGGTACAAGGCGTACTACTAAACTTTGACCAACACTTTATATGACGCTCTGTAAATTTTGAATACTTTTGTATCAAAAATAACTACCCATTAACAACCGACTGGCTTTAGTTAATTCTAGGAAGTTTTTTTTGGTACAAACATCAAAAATTTTGGTAAATCTTGTACAGTGAAAAAAAAATTAATCTTTTTTGTCTACTACAGTAAATCCCTTCCAAGGCTGGAAAAGATGTCTCGTGTTTTTGATTGGACGAAGTCATTCAGTGATGAAGATATTGACGAAATCAAAGTCATATTCCGTGGACAACCTTCGTATCATGAAGACGATTGCATATTGCCCAGTGACATCCCTAATTTTTTGACACAGTTGAATTACTATCGGACACCCGAAGAATTTGAAGTTGGTATCAACTACTGGGTAAAAAACTTTGGCAACGATGTAAACCTCGACAAGGTTATTGAAATCCTTAAGACGGCGCACAACTCCACTCTACTGATACCAATTCTATCTCAAGTTTATGACAAGGAAGGAACCGGATATATTTCCAAGGACAATTTTGATGAACTCTTCAAAATTTTGTTAATTAATGATCCGAATTTAGTAGGTTTGACACATGAAGGTTTATTGAAATCAAGTGAAACTGATGGGAAAGTGAGCATAGACGAAGTTGTCAAACACATTGGGGAATATCTTCGAAAATAGCTCTCTTGCAAATCCATATCGAAATAAAAAAAATTATTTTTTGATGTGAATTAATTCCGATTGGATTGGAGTTTTTTCAAAGTTAGAGTAAACTGAGGATTATTTGGGAATTGGTAATTGAGAAAGTTATACTGTAGTGTATTTCCAACAACCTAAAGTCTGCGCATTCACCACACTAAACGTAAACTACTCTCTGGCTCCTCTAACGTCAAGAGTAGGAACTTTTCTCTTCGTTTTGTTCCTGACCACATGAGTTTTAATTTAATGTAATCATTTTTAATTTCTAAGCACATTAAATATATATTTTTTTTTTGAAGTTTATTTGACTTATTGGCTTTCGCCCAATCGAGAGGGTAGGCACTTTATCTGGAAATCCCGCAGACTTGCTTTTCGGTGTTTCTGCTGTCTCGAACCAGACCCCGCTCTTCACGTGCGCGTGTGCACAACCTTTTCAGGCGTCTGGTAGCGTGGATCTACTACAGTGCACGACGTTTATAAGAGCTGCCCTCCGTCGCCTGGAAATTCTGCTCTTATAACCGTTTGTTATTACAACTCTTGTAAGAGCAGGATGTTCTTATAAAAAGTATATGGCAAAAAAAAATTTTTTTTCAAAATTTATAAAAAAGAAAATCTATAATATAGTATAGATCTTAAATAAAGTTATCAACTGTAACTATCGTCGACAATTTTGTCAAAAACTGCAATTGTTTAATTCTTATTTAAAGTTTTGTAAAGATTTTACAAGAACGACATTTCAACTGAAATGATTTCAAGTGGTACTATTATAAATTGAAGATGTAAAAAGATTATTTTTGTTTGAGATTTGATTTTTGTTCTTATATCCAACTCCCGCTTCAAAAATTACGCAGCAAAAGGTAGTTCTTATAACCGTTTTGCTCTTATATACGTTGTTCTTATAATGCGTTAATGTCCCATGCTAAATGCATTAGAGCAAACCAAACCCGCAAAACTCTGCTCTTATAACCCGAATGTTCTTATAAAGGATGCTCTTATAAACGTCGTGCACTGCACTATGCATACTTTACCTACTTTACATGAAAGGGGATGAGCTATTGACATTTATCTTACTCTGCTGGGAAACCTTATCGGCATCTTTGCATATCATGGCATGGCTCCAGACTCCTAATCACGAAGATACAGGCAGTCTGGCTCCATTCCTTGTCAAAGTGCTTAAGGACTGAAAAACCAACAGAAACAGCTCTTGTACCAGTGCTAGATTGTTAGTCTAGATCAAGGAATGGCACCGATCCAAAACTGGTAACCGTAGCATACTGCTTAGTCCAAACAACACAATAGGAAAATGTGTCCTCGGGCCACCGTAGGCTGGTTGTATTAAATATAATCAAGCATTGTTTTATAAAGAAAAAAATTAAATTCAAAATTGGAAGTAAAAATTGGTGATAAGCTATACAGGTAAAATATTTCTTCTAGATGTTTTCCTTTTGGTAGTGTTCCCAGAATCGATGCAGAATATTACCGTGCTGAATCGCCAAACTGATTCGTTGAATTAGAAAGGAAGTCTTGGCTCTCAATATTTTATTGTTTAAAAAAGAAAGAAAAATGAAATTTTAATTTTACTATTAATTCCCATCAATTGTATTTGATAAATTACTTTAGAGTGAACTCAGAAAGTATCACAAAACAGTTTACTGTGCCAGTATAGTCATTTATGTTCATTTAGTGATCTCGCTCAACCTACACAACCATACACAACAACCACGCGCTTGGTTTACTGGTCCTGTCATCTGTCGTGATTGTAGGAAACTAAAAAAATTTTAGCGTGAATTAGCACGAATGAATCCTTACAAATTTGAGGTTAAGTTTACTCTTCTGAATTGTAAACCGCTAGTTCCTGATAAACCATCCCACTAAATANATAACAACCACGCGCTTGGTTTACTGGTCCTGTCATCTGTCGTGATTGTAGGAAACTAAAAAAATTTTAGCGTGAGTTAGCACGAATGAATCCTTACAAATTTGAGGTTAAGTTTACTCTTCTGGATTGTAAACCGCTAGTTCCTGATAAACCATCCCACTAAATAATTGTTTCTTGTCCTGTCATTTGAAATAATTAAAACATGACTTTGTATTTTTGGCAAGTAGGAAATTGAGCAAGGTTAAAAAACTTTGCAAAAGTTTTCAATGACTTTTTGCCAGCATTATCATCTAAACTTCTGTATCTGCTCGGCGTCTTGTTTTAGCGTCATCTTCCTTATGAAGATCTCAATTATCAATTTCAAAATAACCCTCTGTATGTAGTAGGATATCGCGACAAACGATTGATAATTTCCAAGTATATCCCGGGAACATTTAAACAAAGAGGCCTAACATCGATTATTTTAATTTGTTCAGTTTTTCACACTGACTCTGAATACACAGTAAACCTCGGATAAGTCTAATTCCAAGGAACCGGAATATTTGTACCGTAATAGCCGCCGGGTTTGGCTTAGTCATTAGCCGAACAAGCAACATAGAAAATAATTTGTTCGTCTTAGCCGAAGTTTAGAATAATTCATAATGATAAATTGTTGTTAGGATAAAAACAACTTAAAATATATCCTTGTCTCATTCTGTGTCTTAATTCAACGTTTAAAATACACATTTGAAAAACGTTTTTCCTTAAATTTAGTTGAAACATAGTTCTAGACTATTTTCTCTAAAAATTTATGAATTATTTGGTGTCCATATTAACCCTGGTAAAAAGCATAGGATTGATGTACTGGAAATGCTAAAAAGCGTTCGTATTAATCAAGTTAACAGCCACATATGGCTCAGGAATTGTCAAATTAGGCTTTCTAATTATTATAATCTTATATTCAAAGGATTGGTACTAAATTGATAAAAGCTGCACCACATATGTTCAATTATGCTAAAATAATTTGCCGAAATACATCTACAACCCACAGAATACGAAAAAAATTGCGAAACTTTTGTCTAGCCAGATAGAATAATATCATGTATTTAATCCCAAGTAAAAATCACATTCGCTATTCTTTCTGCAGTGAGTTGCAAAGGTTAAGTACAATAAATAGAATCAGTTTCTGTAAAAATTGTAAGGTAAGATACGACTTTATCAATTTTTCAAACTGTGTAATTATATTAAAAAATTGATTTAAATTCATTTATTTTATTCAAATATTACCGCTTTTGCTCTTATGTACAGGGATCATCATAATTTTTGTTACTTTGTACTAAAAATAATTTCTCATTCCTCAATTACTGATTTAAATGAAAGTCACTTTTGTTACAAAAAGTACAAAATCATGATGCACCCTGTACAATAAGGTCAAATTTGAAATAGAAATTGGCGCAATTTTTAGTACTATTAGGAATGATATGAGAATTGAGTCTATCAGGTGACCATATTGGTATAAATACACAATTTGGGCTATTTTAATTATAGTTAATCCATTGCGACTGCGTGCAAAATTCAATTCACCACTGTACTAAATCATTTCCAATTGTCTAAAAATGTCTCGAGTTTGGGATTGGACGAAGCCATTTAATGACGAAGAAATTGCCGAAATTACAACCATATTTCGCAAACTATCAACATACAATAAAGACGATTGGGTATTGTCAAGTGAAATCCCAAATCTTCTTACACAACTTGATTATCATCGAACACCTGAGGAATTTGCAGTCTACAGTGCCTACTGGGTAAACAACTACAATGGAATCATCCCATATGATAAAGTGATGNATATTTCGCAAACTATCAACATACAATAAAGACGATTGGGTATTGTCAAGTGAAATCCCAAATCTTCTTACACAAATTGATTATCATCGAACACCTGAGGAATTTGCAGTCTACAGTGCCTACTGGGTAAACAACTACAATGGAATCATCCCATATGATAAAGTGATGGTACTCATTGCGGCGGCGCACAACTCCGTTCTTCTCACACAACGCCTAACTGCACCTTACGACAGGGAAGGAACAGGACTTATTACCATTGCCAATTTTGACGAGCTTCACGAAATTATATTGATTAATGATCGGAAATTAGTTGGTTTGACAAAAGTTGGTTTGTTGAAAACGAGTGAAATTAACGGGAAAGTGAGTGTCGATGAAATTGTCAAGAAGATTGGAGAACACCTTAAGCAATAAATGACGCTAGATGAATTTGGCGATGTTGATTAAAACCATATTGATTACAAATTTGTAAAACTTACATCCAAATTAAATATTTTTAAAGTAATAATAAATAATTCGGACTTATTTTGGTTGCTTTATTGCAATCATGCTAGGTTTCTGGAGCTCTTTTATGTTGCCTTGATAATACCTTTGGAAGCTCAGCTAAATGAACAAATTTTTGAAAAAGTAACAATTTTTTTGATGTTTAGTGTTTGACTATGTACCATTTCGACTAAGCAGGAGCTAATCATCCAATGTCAAAGTTTTTTAATCCAAAAGTCAAACCGCTAAGTTCAAAACCTCAATTGATTGGTGCGGAACACTGTATCCGAGACTATGAGACTTACTCTCAATTTGCTAACCATATCAAATTTTTTTTCATTTTAGTATCCCAACATGTGCTTTAAGTTAATTACTACTACATATGTTCACTTTTTTAATTAATCTGAAAAAATTAACAACCTATTACTAGCCTATACACATGTTTGTACTCCAATCCAAAAGAAAATTCGCAACAAATTAACCAGACGTAGATTAAAGTTCAAGGACATTCTCCGCATAAAGGTGACGCCACACTTGCAGGAAACTTTTTGCTGCGTGTTGCGTTAACGTTGTTCCGCAGCACCAGACAACTTTTTTGTTGTGTGTTCACACATAAAGTGTTGTGAGTTCACACACAAAATCAAATTGAGAGAAAGTTGCCTTTGCAGACACTACCAACTTTTTGATGCGGCTAAGCTCCCTCTTTCCAAAAATTAACCAATCAAGAAGAAGCAACTTTTTCTGTTTCAAAAAACAGCTTGGTCGGACGAAGCTGGAAAAAAAGTGATGCGCATCAGATTTTTTTACTGCTGAAAGAGAAGCAGCTCCCTAGTGTGAATGCGCAGTTTTATGCTGCCGCCTCAAAAAAGTTGTAGCAACTTTTGGAGAGTTGTCACATGGAGTTGTGGCAGGGAGTTGTCTCTATTTGTGAATGCGCAACACGCATTTTTTGTCTGCCGCGTTACAAAAATTGTAGTAACTCATCTGGTGTGGCGTCACCTAAGAATACAGTATATTTAAGCGTGTATTAAATTTTTATTCACACGTTGTCTCTGTAAATTAAAGTGTTTCAATCAGAATTTCGTAAAATGCCGCAAGTTTGGGATTGGACGAAACCTTTCAATGAAGAAGAAATTGCAAAAATTAGAATCATATTTTGCAGCCTACCTTCTTACAACGACGACGATTGGATACAACCCAGTGATATATCTAATCTATTGATACAGTTGGAATACTATCGAACACCTCAAGAATTTGCGATGTACAGTAACTTTTGGGAAAAATACTTCGAACATACCATACCTTATGACAAAAGTATTAAACTCATCGCAGCGGTGCACAACTCCATTATCTTGGCACCAATTCTTGCTGAATTTTACGACAAGGAGGGGAAGGGATACATGTTAATGGAACATTTTGAAGAATTCTACAAACTTTTGACGATAAATGATCCAAAATTAAAAAATGTGTCCCATGAACATGTATTGAAAACGAGTGAAATTGGTGGGAAAGTGATCATCAATGAGGTTGTCAAACAAATTCGAAGACATCTTGAAGAGTATTCGATGAAATAGGATTAATTTGGTGAAATTGGTATAAACTTAACAAAGTGGTGCGATGGAATCAACCAAAATATATACCAATTAAATTTAAAAAAAAATTTATGGACTGTTTTTTTTTAATATGTGCAATAAAAATTAAAATAAATATCCTTTTAATATTAAANTAAAAAAAATTTATGGACTGTTTTTTTTTAATATGTGCAATAAAAATTAAAATAAATATCCTTTTAATATTAAAAGAACAGAAGTGGATCTATTGAAAAGCAAGTTAAAGATAGAAAATTTCTTCCAAATGCTTTCCTTTTGGAAGAGTGCCCAAAATGGAAGTGGCGTTTCCTCGTTGAATAGCTAGACTTATTCGCTGAATCAGAAACGATGTAGAACGAGGTTCTCCGGAAGCGATTTGAATGTAATTGCCAATTTTCTTAATCAAGTTCAGACCTTTGGGTCCCCATACTCCGTTTGACTCGACAGCGATAGGAACGAAAGTGAATTTATTCTCTGGCAGAAAGTTGTATTTTTTAATCTTCCTCTCTTCAGCAATGATAGCGGCAGCACCAGGGTCTTGTTTGGTGTATGAGATGTATGAATGGGCGAATGTATCCACACAAGTGAAGTCCCAGACCAATGGTTTTCCTCTAGACCAAGGGACGAGTGTCATTCCATCTGGGTGTTTTCCGTATTAAATTAAATAAAAAAATTAAAACATTTTGTAACAAAAAAATTTATTATTATTATTATTAATGTGTAATAATTTTGCGAATTTATTAAGTTGGTCGGGATGCAGAAATCGCAAATTTTTTACTATTCAATCACTCCTATTGGNAGTGAAGTCCCAGACCAATGGTTTTCCTCTAGACCAGGGGACGAGTGTCATTCCATCTGGGTGTTTTCCGTATTAAATTAAATAAAAAAATTAAAAAATTTTGTAACAAAAAAATTTATTATTATTATTATTAATGTGTAATAAATTTTGCGAATTTATTAAGTTGGTCGGGATGCAGAAATCGCAAATTTTTTACTATTCAATCACTCCTATTGGNAAATTTTGCGAATTTATTAAGTTGGTCGGGATGCAGAAATCGCAAATTTTTTACTATTCAATCACTCCTATTGGTGAAACAAGGTTAACCAATTAAACACTTAAATTTTCAAAAATGCACGCATGTCCAATAGAATATATTTAAAAAAAATTGTTTATTTTAACTAAATCGCAAAGATTTCCTTTATAAAATCAATCACAAGTTATCAGGAAAGACTAGAAACATATAGACCAATCATAAGCTAGGAATAGACTCAAAATTATGAAAATTTGGGAAGATAGGGAAAATGAAGGTGGCGCAATTTCTAACTTTTAAAGTACAATTTATACAAATTATGAACTTGAGTGTTGCGCAGATAACCCTCAAGTAGAAGTCAGAATTCTACTAATTAAATCTCACCAGTAGTATCAAAATCTATATTCTTATTCAAGTATTGCAGTAGTCGACGGTTATAAGACCAAACGTTATAAGACTATATTGGTTATAAGACCCGATTTTTATAACTTGGTTTGATTCAATGCATTTAGCATGGGTGAATAGTTCGTTATAAAACCAACAGATATAAGACCAGAACGGATATAAAACCCTGCTTTTCGCTTTGATAATTGTGTTTCCCAACTCGTTAGACCAAATTTTCTCCTTATAAGACCAAATTTTCTCCTTAGAAGACCAAATTTTTTCCTTATAAGACCAATTTTCTTTTTATAAGACCAAAATTTCTTATTTAAAGAGTTCGGTTGGGATTTACTGGGAGGAAAGCCCCTTGCCGACTTAACTTTTGGTACCACTCATCCCTGATAGGCCGTTTTTTGTTAAAAATCTACTTATGTAGTTAAATAAAGTGAAAATTTTATTTGGATGTGGGTTTTCTTCACAAGGTCCACTTCTCAAAATTTGGTCTAGTTCAATGAAAGATGGCTACCTCCTTATACTTTCTATAAGATCCAATGGGTCTTATATCCGTTATAAGACTCAAATTTGCGGTTCTAAAATAAGATATCTTATTTCCGTCGACTACTGTATTATACTAATTCCAAAAAAATAAAAATACAATAATGAAGAAATTGAAGATTTCAGAAAGAAAAAACAGTGCGAATCAAGGATAGTTAAAATTAAAACTAACGATTAATAAATTAAGCCTTAAAATTTATTTTTGTTGTTTGTTGATTTGATTGGTTCCTCATCGCCCAATGTCTCCGTTATCCCATTCAAGTTCAGGCGGTGGTTCATTGGTTCCCGCATTCCCTGGTTTTGGACGGACTCTCATGTATTTGGGTAGGGAATGAACATGGCCAAAAATATTCAGTCTTCGAAATGACTCTGGCATCATACCAAAAGCATTGAGACCAATCACTGTACAGAAAGTAACAAGAACTATACAAAAAAGTACAATTCCTAAGAGGCCAATCACTGAAGCTGTCTCAGAGTAACACATCAATTCTCCAGAATCAATTGTAGCAACTGGACTACCACGGAGTGGAGCTGGACTGTCACACCTGCGCAGTGTAAATAAAAAAATTATATGACAATCTTACATCAATTATGTTTAAAAATTTGATAAATTTTGAAAAAATTATAACCGTACTTGAAATCAGGATCGATAAGTATAGCCGCTTCAGTAGGTTTTTGTTCTCGTAACTCGGCAACCCATTGGATATTACAGTCACAAATCCAAGGATTCCGTACAAGATCTAAATATTCTAAATCTTTCCATTCCAATAGGTCAGCTTCAATCGAAGTCAAGGCATTGTCACCCAATCGAACGGTTGTAGGTCGTGAGTCATTTTTATCCAAGGTTCCATCAGCCTGTGTAAAAAAAATAAGTTATCAGGAATAATAATGCTTTTGCCAAAAAAAAATAATTTTTTTTTGAGTAAAATATACAGAACTATCCAAACTTTTTTACACACTGTCGTAGAGTTTGGATTTTAATATAGTAATTTGATAGTTTCAGACATTGCTTAAAATATTGATTCATTTTGAAAAATAAAGTACCATTCTTCAGCTATTTTAGCAAGACAAAATTTTTAGTTGGCAAATCTTATACTTTGTAAAATTACTGTTTGAAAATCATGCGGTTACGACAAGGTGGTAAAAGAGTTGAGATAACCGTGTATTAGCTAAAAAGAGTTAATTTTATAATCTAGTATCGACAATTCTTCTGCGACAATCGACCTCCAATACAATCAATTCCCTTTACGATAAGTGAATTTTTGTCATGGGGAATGATGGTGGGAGATTTTNCCCCAATACAATCAATTCCCTTTACGATAAGTGAATTTTTGTCATGGGGAATGATGGTGGGAGCTTTTGTCGTTGGGGGGAAGTGTCGCAGAAAGGAAATACCGGGGAGATAAGCAAATTATCGTAAAAGTGTAAAATAAAGTGTATTTTGTAGTCTGGCGCTACATTGCTATTGTGCACTGGTATTTCACGATGACTCTTCTCGTTACTCTAAGACGCTTTCANATAGTCTGGCGCTACATTGCTATTGTGCACTGGTATTTCACGATGACTCTTCTCGTTACTCTAAGACGCTTTCACCGCGAACTCCGAGTAACGCGGACCCAAGGTGGCGATTGGAGCTGTAACGTGGACCCAAGGTGCGCGAACCTCGACATTGCGTCTGCGTTCCACCGCAAATCTCGACATTGCGCCTGGGTTCCACCGCTAACCTCGACATTGCACCTGGGTTCCACCGCGAACCTCGACATTGCGTNGAGATAACCGTGTATTAGCTAAAAAGAGTTAATTTTATAATCTAGTATCGACAATTCTTCTGCGACAATCGACCTCCAATACAATCAATTCCCTTTACGATAAGTGAATTTTTGTCATGGGGAATGATGGTGGGAGATTTTGTCGTTGGGGGGAAGTGTCGCAGAAAGGAAATACCGGGGAGATAAGCAAATTATCGTAAAAGTGTAAAATAAAGTGTATTTTATAGTCTGGCGCTACATTGCTATTGTGCACTGGTATTTCACGATGACTCTTCTCGTTACTCTAAGACGCTTTCANGAGATAACCGTGTATTAGCTAAAAAGAGTTAATTTTATAATCTAGTATCGACAATTCTTCTGCGACAATCGACCCCCAATACAATCAATTCCCTTTACGATAAGTGAATTTTTGTCATGGGGAATGATGGTGGGAGCTTTTGTCGTTGGGGGGAAGTGTCGCAGAAAGGAAATACCGGGGAGATAAGCAAATTATCGTAAAAGTGTAAAATAAAGTGTATTTTGTAGTCTGGCGCTACATTGCTATTGTGCACTGGTATTTCACGATGACTCTTCTCGTTACTCTAAGACGCTTTCACCGCGAACTCCGACATTGCGCCTGGGTTCCACCGCTAACCTCGACATTGCACCTGGGTTCCACCGCGAACCTCGACATTGCGTCTGGGTTCCACCGCAAATTTCGACATTGCGCCTGGGTTCCACCGCGAACCTCGACATTGCGCCTTGGTTCCACCGCAAACCTCAACATTGCACTTGGGTTCTACCGCGAACCTCGACATTGCGCCNCTGCGAACCTCGACATTGCGTCTGGGTTCCACCGCAAACCTCAACATTGCGCCTGGCTTTTACCGCAAACTCCGACATTGCGCCTTGGTTCCACCGCAAACCTCAACATTGCACTTGGGTTCTACCGCGAACCTCGACATTGCGCCCGGCTTCCACCGCGAACCTCGACATAGCCAATGGGAGGCGTTGTAACCGCTTTCGCATGATCCATAGAGTGATAGAGACCAATTGATGCACTGCCTCCGTAAATTAGAGTTCAAATCGTAGCTAACTTGAATTCGCCAAACTCTGGGATTGAACCCGGGACCATCAGAGATAAGAGGGACACTCTAACAAAGGTACTGTAAACCTGGTAAACTGATTGTAGAATAAATTTTATAAGTTACCTTAAAAGCATTTATGTGAATGCCAGTAAGTCTATGATTCCTTTGGCATGACAATTCTTTCAAAGATGGTAAACCCGCGAATGCCTAAAATTTAAAAAATAAAGCGCATCACAGTGATTGGTTAAAGTATTTTCAAAATAATTGATACTTTTAAAATTTAATAACTCACATTTTCTTCAATAAGAACCAATTCGTTGTTTCCATCGAAAATAAGCATTTCAAGTGACACCAGACCATGAAATGCATTGGCATGTAAAATATTAAACAAATTTCCAGATAAATCTAAAATTTCTAAATTTTCCAACATCAAAAACGTGCCAGTAGGAATATGAAGAATTTTGTTGTTTTTCAAATTTAATTTTTTAATATGATGTGATCCATCAAGAATATTTGATGGAAATTCTTGTAAACTATTATTGCTCAAGTCAATATCTTCAAGACGATCTAAATTTTCAAGTTTGAATGGATAGGCATCATAGAGTTCAACAGCAAATCCAATATTATTTGATGCTAAATTGAGCATGCGCAAATATTCCAATTGACTAAAAGTTTCAAATTCAATAAAAGAGAGAGCATTGAAACTCAAATCAAGACTTTCAATTCGTCTAGAATTTTTGAATGCATCAACTGTAAGATTTTGAATTTGATTATGACTCAAATCCAAGTATCCAAGACGTGAAAAATTGAGTCCAACAACATTTCTAATTCGATTTCTTGCAAAATTTGCTTCATAAACTCCATCGACACTTCCAAAACTTTCTCCAGTAAGTTCTTCGATGAAATTATCACTCAAAATAAGTCGTCTGACATGACGAGAGACATTAATTTTTAGTGGTAGTCTTGAATTAATTGTTCCAAGTGTTTGACCACTACAATCAGCATATAAATTGAGTCCAGGTGATGTCACAGGATACTTACAGTCACAACCTAACTTTCGACCAATCGTATCATTCTCTGAAGCACAAAGTTGACCAAGTGACTCAATATCATTTGATATATCCAACCATTCTGGCCAAATAACACCAGAAATTGAATTTGATCCAAATAGAATCAAAAATATTGAGATCAGTAGTCCAAATTTGATTTTAAAAACAAAAAATTTCATTTTTTTTCTTACTATTTTTAACTCTCTTTCCACTACTTATTCACTAGTAAACTTGTTTTGTATTACTAATAATTTTTTGTCTTGTGAATACCTAAAAATTGACTAAAAGTTCACACTGTTCTGTTATATGTAAACTGTTTACACAATTTTTTATCATATCATCACTTATGAATCAGTCACTATGTACAAAGTCCTCCAAATGACACCTTAAAAAGAATCCCGTCGATACGGGAGGTTTGGAGGGACGTTGTGATTGGTTAAATTGTAATCCGCGGAAACAATGAAATTGAAGTGATGATGAATTGAACGGAAACTACGTCATTTACAGCCTAACAATTACTCTCAACACAATAACTAAACTAGTTCAAAATTTACAAAAAAAAAATTCCTAGTTCATTTGTCTTCCTTATCACTTCAACTAATTGTTTTGAGTTACAGAAACGAGATTTCATAATGTTGGTTCATGTAATCTTATCTTCTTGACTTTAGCTTTAGTTTTAGCTTTAGCTGGAGTCTATACCAATACCAAGAAAAAAAATGTTTGCTAAAAATCTAGTAAAACTGGTAAAATTTTATGTCCTTGTACGTTGATTTCATTCTACAGTACACTACAGTGACGAAAAATCAAAAAAATTTTCACCTCAAAAGATGTGAAAAACAATTTTTTTTTGAGGTATATGCGTACTATCTAAAGTCAAAAATACACATTTTTCTTATTAACACTTAAAAAACCCAAACTTTGAACTTTTGTCAAAAAGTTGGAAAATGTATAATTTAAAAAAGTTCATTTGACAGTGACGAGACGACNACCAATTTTTTTTTTGAGGTATATGCGTACTATCTAAAGCCAAAAATACACATTTTTCTTATTAACACTTAAAAAACTCAAACTTTGAACTTTTGTCAAAAAGTTGGAAAATGTATAATTTAAAAAAGTTCATTTGACAGTGACGAGACGACAGTGGCAACAGTGTAGGCAGTCTTGTTTTAGCATTCTTTTGAACCTTACGACGAATCAATGAATTTCATTGGTCAAAACTATTGGTTTTTACTAAACTTCCATTCCACGCATGTTTTGTTGATTAACTTGTGTCACTTTTTATATTATTGAACTACATGGGTCATGTAGCTCAATGTATCACTTAAGTGATGAACCCACTTATGTCAATGTAAATGAAATTGATGATCATGAAGAAAAATTTAAAATGATCTATGTTTTCTACTAAATTTTTACATTCTATGGCAAAGATCAACTTCTTACATGAAAATCTATTGCAATAGCGCAATAAGATAAGTATGAAGAAAATAAATTATTTCTTGTACACTCGTCTCCACATCTTTCACAACTATAACTAACTACTATAAGATTAACTTACACAAATAATATTACGGAACAACACATTATTACTACTACAATACGACAGACAAAAGAATTTTTCTAAACTTTTCATTAGAGCGTGGGAAGAACAAGGTCATTTTATGCTAATTTTAGAACCCTTTCTGTTCTTTGTAAATAATAGTATAACTTCTCAACCGAATTTTTTATTAACTCCACATTTCCCGTGCATGAACTCTTCTTGTTTACAACCACTTAAAAGTTTGAATAACAAACAGTTTAGCACACGTAGACCAGTTTACGAGTGAAGAAAAACAAAAATCTTTTTTTTTTATGTAAAGAAATGATGAAGACAAGGACACCTTATGTGATCCAGTGGATTATTTGCATAAGGAGAGAGTATATTTTGAAGAAAAAAAAATGCGAAAATTGAAATTAAGAATTTTAAGGTAGCTTAAGGTAGGAGTATCCAGGGTTAAGGCGTATAACCGAATTTATAACAAGTTTTTATAAAATAAAATAATAGAATATTGTTTTTTCTTCTGAGATGTAGACCGTGATGTAACTTTTTAGAGTCAGGCGCAAGAGGTTTAATTTGCTATTTGTTTTTCCCGGTGAAAATTTATAATTATTTATATTAAACCTGTTGTTCCCATTGTTGCCAACTTGTAGACTTTTAGTTTTGTATAATTTAATTTCTACATGTATTATGATGTAATATGAAGTATTGCTAAGCCTGATGAATCTGTACCCTCAGGCAGGACCAGTTTGCATGTTTTCTTGTAAAAATTCAACTAAAGATCATGAACCGAGAATTAAGCTCTAAGGACATGGTTCTTAAGAAAAAATGAAGAATGAAAAAAAAAATTTGAAGTTTTCCTAACAATACTAAAGATTCAAACATCATTGAGGTATCATGTTGAGTCTTGTGCAGTGTACTATACACCGGGTAGTGAATTTCACGGATTGGAGAATCCTAAATAATTATTGTAATTAATTACTTACATATATATAAACAATTGGAGTAGGATATTTTTAAAGTGAAATAAGATGAAGGAACTGGTGGTATTCAACGTCGTTGTCTTCTTATTAGTCAACAATGTCATCTATTGTGAAGATATAGAAAAATCAACAATACAAGGTATCATTCACCCAAAATTTTTAAAATATAGTCATTTTTTAATTAATTTTCCAAAAAAATTTAAAAAATTCAAAAAGTTCAAATTAAGCTATTATTCAATTTGTTTAAAAAATTTTATTAAAAATAATTCACTGAATTTGAATTTGTTTTTTCATTGAGAGGTGAGAGGGTTAAGTAGAATCATTTTTTTTAAACAAAAAATTAAATTGGTGTATACATGTATACAATTATATAGCAAATACAGGTTATATAGCCTAAGGATATTCAAAAATTCAAATTCAGCCAATGAGAGATGATTCGAATGAAATTTTAATAATTCAGATAAAATGACTGAATTTTTCAAATTTTCAAATTTTTCAAATTTCTTGAATTATCCTATATTATTGAAAAATCTAATCTAAAACCATATTTTGAACCAAAATACAATAATTAAATGGGTATTAATTTAGGCTTTTCAAGTGTTCTTCCATGCGCGAAAAAAAAAACACTTTCAAAGGAAAAATTTATTTGCACGTTTTCAAACCGGTTTTTTATGTGGCGTTCACTCACCCGTATTAATGAATACAAAGCGAGTGTTCAATAGCCAATGGGATCGTTCGGTGGGATTAAAACGGTCCCTTCGATTAGTTTTTTCATTGTGGTTGGTGTAAGTTTGAAAAAATTATTGAAAATTTTTATAAAACTAACCAATTAGAAAATGTCTCACTAAATTCATTTGAAAATTGACTTGTATAAGTAAAATAATTTTGATATTTTTAAATAGAACCACCACCTCTAGTTCTGGTAACACTGGTCAAAGAAACTTTAACCAATGACGAAGCACTAACACGATTGGTCCGACGAACTATTTTCAATGGATTTGAACAAGGTACTACACTTCGTATCATTCAACCTCGTAAAACAACTCCAGCTACATCAAAATCATCACCAGAGGTCATCAAACTAGAAACAATACGAAGTGCCATTAAAAAAATTGGAAATGAAACACCGCTAGATGGCGTAATTCTCTATGTTGAACACGATCTCAGTCTCATTTTATCGACTCCCGATGAAATACTTTCAATTTTTAAAAATATTGGCGCAAGAATTCTCGTATCATCTGACTCAACTCCATGTGAATCCAAAACTACACTTACTACATCTAACGGAACTGAAAAATATGGAAATTTTGCTGGATTTATTGGATATAAACAAGAACTTAGTGAAATATTTACAACTGAAACAAGTCAAAAATCTTTACCCTTACTCCTCAGCCATATTTACAATGATAAAAAATTACGCGCCAAATTTCAAATAGAATTAGACCTTGAGTCTACTCTTTTTCAAACAATCGTAGAAGATTCATCGAAAGTGAATCTAGAACTAAAACTGAGTAAAGAAACTACATATTTATTTCCAACTATAACAAAAAAATTTCCTATCAATGCGCCTGTGCACATTCTCCAAACAAATCTATGTAAAAGTGGGAATTCTTATACATATTTGAATGCGCTGGGAAGTTACTTAACACCCACGTTGCCAGATGATAAATTAATACTTTCAGACGATGACGAAGAGTTACCTATAGTTGCATTAGCAATTTTCATCGAACGTCCTACACCTTTTATGGAAGAATTTTTTGTCAATATCGAAGAATTGGATTACCCTAAAAATCGAATAGATTTGTTCATACACAATCATTACAAGTATAATACAAATGAAGTTGAGAGATTTTTAGCAAAAAATGGTCAACTATATCGAAGTTTGAAATATATCAGGTCAAAAGAACGTATAAAAGAGTGGGCAGCTCGGAAGATGTCAGTGTATTGGGCGCTGGAACAAAAAGAAGTTGATTATTGGTTTAGTGTTGACAGTACAGCTCATTTGGATGACGAATCAACACTTCGCGCTTTAATTGAGTCGAATAAATTGTTGATAGCTCCAATGTTATGTAGTAACACGGAATTTCTACCAAATATTTGTAATTGGTGGGGTGCCTTAAATACTGATGGATTTTATGCAAAATCATCTGACTATGATTTCATAGCTGAAGATGTCCACAAAGGGATTTGGAATGTACCCTTTGTCAACACAGTCTACCTTGTCAAAATTAGTTTACTCAAAGACCCTGAAACAAGGCCAAATTTTGTCTTAGGAATGGCAGATGCTGATTTGGCATTTGCAGTGAATAATCGCGCTCGTGGAATATTTATGCATGTGACAAATGAATTTCATCCGGGTCATCTTGTGATAAATGAAAATTATGAAATTGGTCATCTACATAACGATCTATATCAAATTTTCGACAACAGGTATGTCAATTGTATATGTTCAATCAACTTCCAACTTTAAATTTTAGAGAAATTTTTTTTTTCAAATTGATTTCAAATTTTAACTTTAGAGCCATCTATGTAGTTAACTTTCTGGTTCGATGATCTCATTAGTAAATCTGGACAGACGGACATTGAAATCGTATAAACAAGGACATGTAGTAGTATTGAAAGTTCCATATANTACAACTTTAAATTTTAGAGAAATTTTTTTTTTCAAATTGATTTCAAATTTTAACTTTAGCGCCATCTATGTAGTTAACTTTCTGGTTCGATGATATTAGTAAATCTGGACAGACGGACATTGAAATCGTATAAACAAGGACATGTAGTAGTATTGAAAGTTCCATATATTAATGACATTTTAGTAACCGCAGATATAATTTTAATTTTCTTAAATGAAATTTCAAAGAATTCTTTTAATTTTGCTAACTATTCGTTTAGAAGGTCATTGTGCATTTTCTAATTATTCATTTTAAGTTTTCGATTTATAGATAAAATATTGATTCCAGATGTTTCCCAATTGATAACTTGCCCATAATAGACTCAGAATTCCCACGCTGAGTCGCCAAACTGATTCGTTAAATTAAAAATGATATAGATCTTGGCTCTCCTGAGGCGATTTGAATAAATAATCCAATTTTTTTCTTCTAAAGACTAAGACCTCCAGGGGCCGCATCCAGTAACTTTGTCTTGGCTTGGGCTTGTCTTGGGCTCAAATCGTAAGACCGGCTAAGTCNTATTGGCTCTCCTGAGGCGATTTGAATAAATAATCCAATTTTTTTCTTCTAAAGACTAAGACCTCCAGAACCCCAGACTCCACTTGACTCAACTGCGACAGCAATGAAATAGAACTTATTTTCCGGTAGAAATTTGTATTTTCGAATCTTCTTTTTCACCTATAATCGCTGCAACCACCGAATCCTTTCTTGTAGATGTGAGATAAGATTGAGCATAAGTGCTGACACAACTGAAATCCCAAACCAGCGATTTTCCTCTCGACCAGTGTCATTCCATCCGGGTGCTTTCCATCTAATCTCGAAAACCCGGAAGGTTCCCTAATGCAATAAAATCCTGTTGATTGAAGCACCCTGAGAGTATAATATCATTGATTCCATTATGTCTTGAAAATTTTCCTTTTTAATTCTTACAAGAAAGACCATGGTATCCAGTTTCATTCACTTCGAAACCATAGGAATTAATTTTAATTATTCTTGAAATTTTATTCTAACCAATAACCAATGATGTATTTGATATATACAGGTATGACTGGGAGAACCGCTACCTTCATCCAAACCATAGTGTAAGCCTGAGTAAAGAGTACAAGCCGCTAGAACCATGTCAGGACGTATTTTGGTTCCCCATTGTCACACCTCGTTTTGCTACAGAAATGATAGAAGAAATGGAACACTACGGCCAATGGGCAGATGGAAGTATTGAAGCCCGCGGAGATTTGTATCCAACAGTGGATATTCAAATGCACGAAATTGGATTTAACAAACATTTCCACGAATTTTTACGATTATATATCTCACCACTACAAGAAAAGGTTTTCAAAGACTACGAAGTTTACCCACCGCGCACTGACCAAGCATTTGTCGTGCGTTACAGCGCAGATGACCAGAGAGAACTCAAACCACATTTTGATGAGTCCACTTATACACTTAATATTGCTCTAAATACGCCACATAAAGATTTTGAAGGCGGTGGTTGTCGCTTCACGCGCTTCAATTGCTCTGTAGTTGACACAAGACTTGGTTGGGGCTTTGTCCATCCTGGACAATTTACCGTAAGTCGTTGAAATTTAATCTCCTCATATTACGCGTAAATGAGTTTCGCAAAAAGTTATAAATTTTACATAACCAGAAGATAATGGGTTAACGATGTGTGAACCTCGCGCGCCCATGTGAAAACAATGAAACCAAGTTAGATGGGTTCATTTGGTAAAAATCGAATTTTTGATAATTATTGATATAAAGTTATTTTGGTGGATGAACTTCATAAAATCAATAACATAACTTGGATTATTGTTGAATTTCAGCACAAACACGAAGGACTCAAAGTTACAAACGGAACGCGCTATATTCTCGTCTCATTCATCGATCCACAACATGAGTTTGATGAATAATCTGTAAATAAAATTAGTTTAATAAACAATACGAAAATTACACAAGGTGAATCCCAACATTGCAAAAATCAACTAAATTGGTTTGATTAATATTCTTAGGTTACTTGACAGGAAATCTGGAGAAGTGTTATTGAAGGAGTATTTTTATTTGCTTCCATAAGCAATCCATAAATGCTTCATTTAAAACTGAAAGAATTTAATATAATATCTGATTATAAAATATTGATAATTTTGTAAGTAATTATTCTTGTGTAAACTTGCGTTAGATTGGACTGGAGAAGTGAACAGTGGCAAAAGAAGCAAATTCAATGGTTTAGCGAATTAATTGTTAGCGGCGTGATTATCCTCTGCTTCTAAAGGATAATAAAAGTAGTCAGGCTTATTCATCTTTTGTTTCCAACGAGAACACCGGGCATCGATGACGACGTTAGACTCGGTTTATCACTTCCAATATTCTCATCTTCTTCCAAAATTTTATCAGGCATTTGAAATTGAATGTTGTTCTTCTCCTTGTAGTCAAGAATTTCTTTTCCTTTTTCAACTAATTTTACATTTAATGTCTCCACGACGTTTTTCAACTAGAAATTAAACAAATTTCGAATTAGTCATTTATATACTTTTTTTTTAACCAGAAACAAAACTTTAGTAAAGAAATTACGTTATCTAACCTGATTAACATTAGTTTCCAAGTCAGGAAGAACATCTTTGACAGTTCGTTCGATGAGGACACCACCAATCATTCGATAACATTTGCGATCTGAGGCAACAGTTTTCAAGCTTTCAATTACAATTCTGAAATAAAACAAAAAAAAAAGATTCATGTTAACAGAACACAAGAGTGATGGGTTTTAGTTATCGCAGATATACATACTTGTGTTCAGCCAAATCATTCTCTAATTCATAAATTTTTGAAGCTATTTGTCGCTGTTCTCCTCTAAGTACATTGAATCCAGCGATTAGCTCTTCTGGTGACTTCTTACTCCCGACTTTAGCTTTCTTTGCCTCTGTAGATGCCATATTTACTTCGGCTCTGAGATCGAGATCCGTTACTCTAATGTTAACCAACTAATCATATCATTTCTAACAATGTGTATAAAATCAATAATGAAAATTTATAAAAGTACTTACCAAAACCAAACCACCAAAACTAAGTTCTCAGATTTGGAATTGAGTGCCTGAAGCTAAGCCTAAGTAATTTCGATGTTTCAGTTAAAATTTCACTTGACTTAAAGTTCTATGGTCAAATTCTGCAATTCACACTCACGAAACTAATTTAATAATTGATTGTATTCTTAATTTAGATTAATTTAATAAAATTGTTAGGTTGTTAGGTTGAATGAAGAGACAAGATTCAATTCAAACAGCAAGTTAACTGACGGTAGTACCAAAAATCACCACTTTTGATTCCAACCCTTCACACTATAGATGGGCACCATGCGTCATGCAACAACAACTGCCCACAGTTCTCATTTCAAATAATCTGCATGAATNGCACTATAGATGGGCACCATGCGTCATGCAACAACAACTGCCCACAGTTCTCATTTCAAATAATCTGCATGAATGAATAATTCGATAATAATAAACCTACAAATGACTGTAAAATGATCAAAAATGAATTAAAATACTTATAGAAACCTCAGAAACTGTTGATTCTAATAAGATTTAAAATAAGAAAAGAAAAACTTTAAAATGAATATAAGAAACCCAAGCGGGAATGATCGTAGGGTTAAGAATGAATAGACACTATAAAACCTAAGTAACCTAAAAAATGAATCTAAATAATACTTGAAGAAAGATTTGTTTAAAGAACTTATGATAGCAGAAAAATAAGTTAGCGAAGATAAAAAAATTTTTTTGTTTTGACTTTAAAAATATTTAAGTTTTGAATTCTTCACTTGAATGCTACTTTAATATAATTTATAATACAAAGCACTCAATAAAAACCCCGCTAAAAGCTACTACATTTTGCTATCTTTTATGGAGTATTTATTGAGCGTTATGTTATAGATCAGTGNAAACCCCGCTAAAAGCTACTACATTTTGCTATCTTTTATGGAGTATTTATTGAGCGTTATGTTATAGATCAGTGCAGCTTCTGATAACCAAATTGGGTTATAAAATTTTTTCTAGTGTGAATTAAGAGAGTATTCCAATGGGTTGGACTTTGAAGACAAGATACAACATTCCAATGCACAACATGGGAATACCTCTGGTACCCTTTGCCACAAGATTATCAAAAAAAAATTTTAGCCCTTTGTAGCCTCTCATGATTTTCAAATAGTGATTTTACAAAGAATNAAACCCCGCTAAAAGCTACTACATTTTGCTATCTTTTATGGAGTATTTATTGAGCGTTATGTTATAGATCAGTGTAGCTTCTGATAACCAAATTGGGTTATAAAAGTTTTTCTAGTGTGAATTAAGAGAGTATTCTAATGGGTTGGACTTTGAAGACAAGATACAACATTCCAATGCACAACATGGGAATACCTCTGGTACCCTTTGCTACAAGATTATCAAAAAAAAATTTTAGCCCTTTGTAGCCTCTCATGATTTTCAAATAGTGATTTTACAAAGAATNTACAAGATTATCAAAAAAAAATTTTAGCCCTTTGTAGCCTCTCATGATTTTCAAATAGTGATTTTACAAAGAATAAGATTTGTTAACTAAAGTTTTGCTATTTCTGAACTAGTTCAAGGATAGCACTTTATTTTATAAACTTTAATCAATATTTTAAGCAATGTGTGAAGGTAGCAAATCACTACATTAACATCAAAAGGCTGCGACTTTTGGTAAAAATGTTTTGATAACCCTGTTCCAGGAATATCAAGCTTTACCCCTTCGTTGGGTCCATACCTTCAATTTTCGCGATGAGGAACTTTACAGTTTCAATTAAAACTAAACCTAAAAAGATTTGCGTCAACTATGTTTTGCTTGGTCAATAACTTTTGTGTAAATATTGGTTGGGGCTTCCTAGTGCCCATCTCTAATTGTAGTGTCTCCATGCCCACATCTAATGACAATGTCTCTATGCCCATTATTAAGAATTATTGGTGGTGAAAATTTCAAATTCTAATTTTTTGCTAAATTACACAAGCTCAATATCAAATTTACCGCAATAAAAATAAGTTTTAATTAGTACAACCGCAACTGTGACAATAGTTCTTAAAACTATTTAAACCAATAAAAATAATTATTATTGTTTCAATTATACAACTAATAATATTTTTTTAACGGAGTTTTATTTCTTTATTAAGGTTAATTTATAGTCTTAATCCGTCACGTCACGCCACGCCACTTACTCCATCTTCGCTGACGGATAGTGAAGAGAAATAGACGTGTCGGAAAGTGTCGTGGAGGATTGCAATTTATAGTCCATAAAGTCGGTGAAAGACTTTAAACAGTTTTCTGGCGCAAAAATTTGTTTTAAATATTTTATTGGAATAGTTCTTTGGATAATAAATATAATTATTCTTTAAATTAATCATGGGTCCAGATAGGAAGAGAGAGTATTTGAGACTAAAAATCATAACTTAAAGTTTAATTATAAGTACTTTCTGTGGGAGACGTAAGCTCTGAGAAATTGCATCTGATTTGCAAAAGTGAACTTGGGCTGGAATGATCCTGAGTTTACAGCTTCTTGACCACTTTTTGTATCCAGCGACTGCAGATGGCGTAAATACTGATCTTGAAAAGACGCCTAAGTATTTTTGAGAAGGCTAGCTAGAAATTGAATGATTTTACATTTGATTTGCTTGTTTTGTACTTTACTGTAAACTAGAACTCACCATCCATATTAAGTTCTTTGGAAATCTCTTGCCAGCTATTATCTTTCTTCACCGTATCATGGTAGTCTGGTAATGATTTGTTGTCAAGATGGGGATAACAACTCTCAATTAATTTAATTAATTGTTCTTTTTGTTCAATACTGACAGCTGGAGACACTACTCTTTGACTTGTTCTTCACCGCTTTATATTTAACATTATTGACTTATGACATTGTACATTTATTTATTATAAATTAATATCAACTGTTTAATTAATTAACTAAAACTGGACTAGAAAACTTGTTTGAAAGTTCAACTCCAAAAAGTTACAATTCAATTCAGAAAAATTGAATTTGAAAAATGCATCTCCCGCGTTACGGTTTACCCTACAAGACACCAAACCCTGGCTCGAGACGTATGCTGTTCCGTCAAAAGTTGGAACGAGTTCAACTTTGGACGGACTAGTTTTTGACGTGGCGGAGAGCGATCCGTCTCATTGACGGAAGCTGTCGTTAGACTATAAATTGGGATCCGTCACGTCAATTTTAAGTCGGAGTTAATTTTTGACGTGACGTGACGTGACGGATCCAGACTATAAATTAACCTTTATACAGCAAAACCTCTCATTCGGAAAATATCTCTCACTGGCTGCATAAAATTAACTCCAACCCTTCTGACATTCAGGTACCATAAAGTATCACATATTTTACATAATTCACAAATTGTTTATACACACTTGCCCTCCACATTATTTGAATGTTTACGGTAACCGTCACGTGAGATGAGACGGGGTGGAGAGATTTAGTTTCCGAATGAGAGGTTTTGCTGTATTATAAGTAAAAGATTTCTTCTAATAGTTTTCCTGTCGGAAGTGTCCCAAAAATAGAAGCCGAATTTCCTCGTTGAATTGCAATACTTATTCGTTGTATTAGAAAAGATGTATAGATGGAACTTCTCCTGTAGCAGTTTGAATGAATTTACCAATCTTCTATTAATAATTATTGACTTGTTTTGTTTACTTTCGATTTATCGAATAGTATTGCAATTAACCAACAATAAGTTTTATATTTTGTTAAATTGGATACTAATTGCAAAAAAGTGGCAAAAAAATATTGCCNAATAATTATTGACTTGTTTTGTTTACTTTCGATTTATCGAATAGTATTGTAATTAACCAACAATAAGTTTTATATTTTGTTAAATTGGATACTAATTGCAAAAAAGTGGCAAAAAAATATTGCCTTAAAGTTTCAACTGAAAACACAAGAGAGCAGCAGGTAATTCATAATTTCAACTTCATAAAGCAAACAGTTTCAATTTACAGTAAACTATGGCTGCGATGATATTGTGTAAAATTGAAATTTAAAAAATGATTTTGAATTTGAAAGCTATTGAAATAAAAAAAAAAAGATCGGATTTAGTTGAATTAGAAATTGCAAAAAGTAACTGTTTGCGGTGAGGTTCGAACTCACGGCCTCCTGTGTGTGAGACAGGCGTGATAACCACTACACCACGCAAACAAAGGTTATGAAGTGGTGTAAAATAGGATATTGACAAATGAATTAGACAAGATAGTGAAAACTCTAAAAAAATCATTGGAAAAAGTGTGCAACTTTGAGAAAGTTTACAGTTTTATGTTTTTTTCGCTCAAAAGTTCATTTAAGAATTTCAAATATTAACAAATTGAATTGTATCGCTCAATCTNACGGTTATGAAATGGTGTAAAATAGGATATTGACAAATGAATTAGACAAGATAGTGAAAACTTTAAAAAAATCAATGGAAAAAGTGTGCAACTTGTAGAAAGTTTACAGTTTTTATGTTTTTTTCGCTCAAAAGTTCATTTAAGAATTTCAAATATTAACAAATTGAATTGTATCGCTCAATCTNTTTTATGTTTTTTTCGCTCAAAAGTTCATTTAAGAATTTCAAATATTAACAAATTGAATTGTATCGCTCAATCTAGTGTAACCTATCCTTAGGCAGTGTTTTCAAGTGTAATTTAGGTTTAATTAAACCTTTGCGATTTAACACTCAATAGACAACATTAGATCATCTCCATCTCACATCATCAAAGAACAACACCAACTAAATTATACAGTTTTTACTTTCCCCAAGGCAAAATTGTCTGGATTTGTCTCTTTTAGAGCGAGGGTATCAAAGGTATTCACTTAACTTAATCTATAAAAATTCAAATTTTCTATATAATATTCTTTGAAATTGAATCGCTTTTTTTTTGCTTGAGATCAAGATCAAAGTGATGAAGTTATTATACCTTTGAAGTCAATTTTTGAATCATTTGTGTCCAATCATTTTCTACAGAGTATTAGTTTAAGTCTGGCTCTGAGAATTTTATTAAGTTTAAGAAAATAAAGCCGACGTTGTATCTTAAGACAAAATGAAGAGACTTTTGACCCTAGGCCCTTCGCTGGAGCTGGAGAATGCAATTTTGTCTTCATTTTGGGTTAAATCTATCAAAAAATAATACTTTTCTGGGGAAGTGTTAACAGTTTCAGATAAAGCATTGAAAAAGTATATAAGATACGAAGTAGTACAGTGTGTCTACAAATAGCAAACGCTATGGGAAGAGACTTTTGGCCCCATGTCCTTTGCTGAGAAAATCAGCGCCTTTGTAATTGATGGTCAAACAGTATTTTGACTAAAATTTTTTTTGAGAAATTATTAGCAATACATAAGTTTCAGAAAGACCATCCAAAAGTAGTGGTACAAAGTTTAAAAATCAAGACTTTACGATCACTAGAACAAAAGTTATTATGATTTTTTGAAAAATTAAATTCTTGGATGTTATTTTGAGACGATGTACTTAAGAGATGGGCGTTTCAAATGAAAATCCAAAAATTTCAGTTTTCATAAAATCATAAATTTAAACTGACAACTTTGCTTTAAAAAAACCTGATCTCATTTCTCCTGTAAAGGGCATGGGTCAAAAGTCTCTTCCTTATGAAATATAATTTATAGTCGGACTGTAAAAAAAATTCAAATGTTTATGACCATTATTAGAACAGAAGTTATGATTATTTGTATGTTTTTTTTTGATACGAAAAAATCCAAAATGAATAATAAAAATCATACAAAGGTCAGCATTTTCACTCCGCTCAATTTCATCACAAGTTGAAGTTGAATAAAAAATGAATTTGAATTTGAGTAATTTATTCTTTCTTCAATTGATGAATGGAAGTCGATAGTCAAAAATTTTATTCAACTTGTATTATTCAGTATATAGATTTATAATGATTGAGTAGAAATTGTTGAGTGGAAGGGAAGTGGATAGTTGAAAAGCCCGGGAATTAATTCCGGCTCTTCTGGTTGACATGATTTCTTCTGATTTCAGTAGACTTTTGCCTCCCTCCTCTCAAAAACTTCCATATTGGTCGGCATAATGACTCTTTTCATCTGTTGGTTTGAGTCTAGTCAATTGTCCATTGTCACCAATAATAGCTCTTCCATTATTCTCCATCTACTCAACGACGACGACGAGGGGGAATTATCACAACAAAAAAAGAAAAACCAGCTCCCGACACATCCAACAATGAAGGGTATGACAAGGGAAAGTCTTCTAAAAAATCCATCTTGAATCTTCGTAATCATTTAATTCCATCGACAGAAACCTTCCTTTTTTTGACATCGTCCCCTTTTTTTTCATCACCATCATATCCTATTTTCTATCGAAAGAGATTTTGTTCGACTATCCACTTTCCAAATTTTGTCATTTTGAGATTTTAGTATTCAATTTATAATGGTGACAATGAGGGGTGATCGGTGCAGGGTAGGTACGATGGATTCTGATGACATGACCACCATGACAAATACAAACGAACATTTGTCATTTATTCACTTTTTTTTTTGCTCGTTTTAACAACTTTCTTATTTGATATGGCTGTATTGTTATATTGGGTTATATGATTTATATGTCCGTCTGTCCGGACATAATTTATGTCTAAAAATATTGAAATTTACTCATTACTTGGACATTTTAGTTAAAAATTTTAGGTTCAAGCTTTCACTGCTTTCTCCAAAGTTAATCAATAGAACCTGTCTCAAAAGCGCAAAATTTAAAATTATGAGTAATTTTTACTATAACATATATATTTTTTACTTCATTATGGGATCAAAATCAGAAAATTTAAGTGCATCTCTATGAGTATTACAAAATGCCTCTGGCTATTAAGTTTTCGGAGAAAGTGAGNAATCAGAAAATTTAAGTGCATCTCTATGAGTATTACAAAATGCCTCTGGCTATTAAGTTTTCGGAGAAAGTGAGGGAAAGTATGGAACTAAAAAAATTGATTCACTCTGTATATTTCATATTAAGATCAATACTTAAGAATTGGATATGTTCTAGTTCAGATGCATTAGTCCAATGACGTTGATTCCAGAAACGACATGCAGCTGTCTAGAAAATTTCCTAAAGTGCTGAAATCCAAGCCTTCGGTTGAATAATTTAGCTTTTTTTTTTGGATGTAATAGTTGATGAGAAATTTTGAGCCGTGGCTGGGATTGGCTCATCCAATGGCTCCATAAATAGTTCATTCTGACATCTCTCTCCAGCAGTAGGATTTGTCTTGTAACTTGAACCCTGGAAGCTTAATGTAGAGCTAATACTTGTTTTTTTTTGACATGACAGGGATTTTCGAACAACAAGCATGTCTGTCTGCTTTCACTATGTATCCAAAATGAATGTTGAGTACACAGGATAACTTGAGACTCTGTAGATATTATTATTTCAAGACTCAAAGCTTTGTTTAGGCAGCTCCTGGTTAGGACAACAAAAGAAAAAGTATCAATTTTCACACAATTCTATTCAATTCTTCTTTAAAGTGAGGTCTCAACTAAACGATGTTGACAGGAAAAGATAACAAAAGGTGAGACAATTTCAATCTGCTGGGAAACAATGGTTCGTCCATTGTTACCACGGTGTATCCCACAGATTCTTAAAAAAAAANCAATTTCAATCTGCTGGGAAACAATGGTTCGTCCATTGTTACCACGGTGTATCCCACAGATTCTTAAAAAAAAAATTTTTTTTTTGTTTCTCAAAACAACATTTTCGTGTGTAGCAGTTTTACAATATCTGCTTTACTTTTATGGAACATGAATCTAAATTGTCAAACATGACACAAAGGAGTATAATTTGATCTCTGTAAATTTTAATTATTTGATTACACACCTTAGAACCAGTGTGGTAAAACTGGTTAATAAGACTCGTATATCAATAAGGACTTGGAAAAGGTATCCCCTTGAGAGATGAATCTAAGGGTCTTAGTGGTCGAACAACAATGAATTTATTAGTTTCAGTTATATTGACGCGCCATATTGATTTTTCAAAAAAAAAATGTATTAAAAGGTATCCTAAATATAAACTAATGTGTGCAGTTAAAATAATTTGCTTTGTTTAACAAAACAATACTTTTGTTTCAATTTTATAGCGCTAAAATTTTTTAGCCTTTTTCTGCCAATTGACGCGGTTCGACTAAAGTTATGGATTATCAATTAATTTTTGATTTTATTGAAATGAACTGAAATGTCAAAATTGCTATTCGAAAATTCATAAAGGCTTAGCATATTATTAGCATTTTTATAAATGCATTTTTTTTAATGTTACACGCATGACGAAACTAAAAAAAATTTCAACAATACGACAAGAATTTAAGAAAAAACTAAACCTAATTTCGAACATCTAGCTTCAACTAGCTGCTAGGTAGATTACTAACTCTTAGTCACATAAATAGCTGTTAGTTACATTGTTAGCGTTAACTATGTTAGCCGCCTAGCTATATTGATAGCTCTTTAGTTATATAACTAGCACTTATCTACATAGTTAGCTCATAGCTCCTAGTTACATAATTATTTACCAGTCATATTGCTAGCTCCTAGTTACATTGCTACTCCTAGTTACATTGCTAGCTCCTAGTTGTATTGGTAGCTCCTACTTACACTTCTAGCTCCTACTTGCACTGCTAGCTCCTAGTTATATTGTTAGCTTCTAGTAACATCGTTAGCTCCTACTAACATTGCTAGCTCCTAGTTACATTGCTAGCTCCTAGTTATATTGCATGCTCCTAGTTATATTGCATGCTCCTAGTTACACTGCTATCTCCTAGTAACGTTGCTAACTCGTAGTAACATTGCTAGCTCCTAGTAACATTGCTAGCTCCTAGTAACATTGCTAGCTCCTAGTAACATTGCTAGCTCCTAGTAACATTACTAGCTCCTAGTTACAATGCTAGCTACTAGTTACATTGCTAGCTCCTAGTTACATTACTAATTCCTAGCTACATTGCTAGCTCCTAGCTACATGATAGCTCCTAGTTATATTGTTAGTACCTAACTATATGTATAGATACCGCATAATTACATTTCTAGCTCATATATAGATAACATAGCTCCTAGTTACACCCCTGGTTAGAATTATAAAATAAGAAAGTTACTTTTGGCCATGCCTTTTTACTAGAGAAAGTCCGTTTTATTATTACATCCAATAAACTGTGTTGTGAAATTTTTACCCGGTAATATGNAAAAAAAAAATTTTTTTTTTGTTTCTCAAAACAACATTTTCGTGTGTAGCAGTTTTACAATATCTGCTTTACTTTTATGGAACATGAATCTAAATTGTCAAACATGACACAAAGGAGTATAATTTGATCTCTGTAAATTTTAATTATTTGATTACACACCTTAGAACCAGTGTGGTNAAATTGTCAAACATGACACAAAGGAGTATAATTTGATCTCTGTAAATTTTAATTATTTGATTACACACCTTAGAACCAGTGTGGTGAAACTGGTTAATAAGACTCGTATATCAATAAGGACTTGGGAAAGGTATCCCCTTGAGAGATGAATCTAAGGGTCTTAGTGGTCGAACAACAATGAATTTATTAGTTTCAGTTATATTGACGCGCCAAATTGATTTTTCAAAAAAAAAATGTATTAAAAGGTATCCTAAATATAAATTAATGTGTGCAGTTAAAATAATTTGCTTTGTTTACTAAACAAAACAATACTTTTGTTTCAATTTTATAGCGCTAAAATTTTTTAGCCTTTTTCTGCCAATTGACGCGGTTCGACTAAAGTTATGGATTATCAATTAATTTTTGATTTTATTGAAATGAACTGAAATGTCAAAATTGCTATTCGAAAATTCATAAAGGCTTAGCATATTATTAGCATTTTTATAAATGCATTTTTTTTAATGTTACACGCATGACGAAACTAAAAAAAATTTCAACAATACGACAAGAATTTAAGAAAAAACTAAACCTAATTTCGAACATCTAGCTTCAACTAGCTGCTAGGTAGATTACTAACTCTTAGTCACATAAATAGCTGTTAGTTACATTGTTAGCGTAAACTATGTTAGCCGCCTAGCTATATTGATAGCTCTTTAGTTATATAACTAGCACTTAGCTACATAGTTAGCTCATAGCTCCTAGTTACATAATTATTTACCAGTCATATTGCTAGCTCCCAGTTACATTGCTAGCTCCTAGTTACATTGCTACTCCTAGTTACATTGCTAGCTCCTAGTTGTATTGGTAGCTCCTACTTACACTTGTAGCTCCTACTTGCACTGCTAGCTCCTAGTTACATTGCTAGCTCCTAGTTATATTGTTAGCTTCTAGTAACATCGTTAGCTCCTACTAACATTGCTAGCTCCTAGTTACATTGCTAGCTCCTAGTTATATTCCATGCTCCTAGTTATATTGCATGCTCCTAGTTACACTGCTATCTCCTAGTAACGTTGCTAACTCGTAGTAACATTGCTAGCTCCTAGTAACATTGCTAGCTCCTAGTAACATTGCTAGCTCCTAGTAACATTGCTAGCTCCTAGTAACATTACTAGCTCCTAGTTACAATGCTAGCTACTAGCTACATTGCTAGCTCCTAGCTACATGATAGCTCCTAGTTATATTGTTAGTACCTAACTATATGTATAGATACCGCATAATTACATTTCTAGCTCATATATAGATAACATAGCTCCTAGTTACACCCCTGGTTAGAATTATAAAATAAGGAAGTTACTTTTGGCCCTGCCTTTTTTACTAGAGAAAGTCCGTTTTATTATTACATCCAATAAACTGTGTTGTGAAATTTTTACCCGGTAATATGANTTTTTACTAGAGAAAGTCCGTTTTATTATTACATCCAATAAACTGTGTTGTGAAATTTTTACCCGGTAATATGATATTCTTTTACTTATTACAAAACAATGAAAGTATAGGAAAACATGGGTAAAAAATCAGGTCTTAAAAAGTAAGGATTGAAGAGTCGAATTTTTTGAACATAATTCTGAGACACCTATTCTTTACTATAGTGTCTCAGAATTATGTTTACAAAAAACTTGATTTTCAATTAAATCTAACATTTAATTCTTCCATCCTAGATACCTTATTTGCCCTCTATGTTCCCTACTTTTGTATGTTCTTTCATAAAATAACATCACTTGACCCAAAAAATTTTTTTACATAGTGGCATAAGTTAGACATAAGTATAAAACAAGACCTTCTTTCAACAAAGAGAACAAACCAAAAGTAACTTCACCCTGTTTTATAATATTTTGCAGCACTGTACATTGCTTAGCTCTTAAGCGGGCTGCATACCTAGTTTTTCTAAACNGCACATTGCTTAGCTCTTAAGCGGGGTACATACCTAGTTTTTCTAAACTAACCACAGACTCAGCGGTCTAAAGAAACTATTCCAAGTGTCAGATTTTAATCAACCAAAAGTACCCGCCTACATGAGAATTTTTATATTTTACTTCTGCTTCACCGTCACAGCAGCTGGGTTTTCAATAGGTTTAGAAAAATTATAAAAAAATAGTAGAATTTGATACAGCACCCGAGCGAGATGATTATCTAATAAATTATAATAGAACCACAATAGTATTGAATTGATTATTGGATAAGAAGAACATAATAGAACTCTATAATTCATGTCCTTTCAAAATTATGTTAGCATTATATTATGTTATTCGAGGTAACGAAATTCACACGAAAAAATATATCATTCAACAATCATCTAAAGGTTTCCGGATATAAAGATATAGGATTTTTTACTATATAAACTTCTTTTGTCCAATAAATAAGATTATATAAAATTATATAAAATTATATCATTATATAGTCATATAGTTACATTTTGCATCTATAGTTATTATTTGAGAAATGAAAAAAAATTATGTATGTCAGACATTTCTACTTCAGAAATTCTATTTTTGAAATAATATACTGACTCATATGATTTGTGTAAACTTGGGCGTAATCCGGTGGTAGATGATCTCCAATAGTCAATAATCGTTTTCAAGTATGTCTTGTCTCCACAACTAATTGGTCACAAGTGGGGGATGACGGAGTGTATACCGAAGGGTAGAGTGCGGAATTGTGTGATTTCAAAAAAAAAATTATTTTTAAAATTTTGAAAAAGTGAAAAAATATGGCAGAATAGAAAATAAGTAGTATATTGATAATTTATTAACAAATTTCTAATAATACATAATTACAAATAAAATTTTTTTAAGAATTTCCTTTGGATTACAAAGAAATTTTATCAAATTTTAAATCTATATATAAAAATACACTCAATGAACATAAAATATAATACAGTGTGTTTGTAAATGTGGTATAGGCTTTTGAAAATCAATAGCTCGCGTAAATGACGACTGATTGTTGTTGTCGATGCCTCATTTTAAAGCTAGAAGCCTAGAAGGATTGCATGAATTTTGACAAGCACTCAGGTCAACGGTTACTAAGGCCAAATTCCTGTCGAAAGGCAAGATTAAATTTTTATCATTAAGTTGGCATGGGAGATTTCTGATCCATTTTTATAAACAACCCTTAGCAACAGAATTGTTAAACCGTATTTATGCTTTACTTTTTGCTTAAGCAACCTCATCTACAGAGTATCAGTAATAATCAATTCCTGTCCCTCGCAAATAAAGAAAAATTATGATTATTGAATTAATTTAATCGTTGAAGTAAATTAACTAATACCGTTTACAGAGAATTGACAAGCCTAACTACTAATTGTTAACGAAGTTGAGATGAGTGTAGTATGGGAAAAAGTTAAATATTTTGGAAATTGAGTTCAACGACCTTTTGAATTATCTTTTATTTTAAAATCGAAAATGTTGACCAAATCGTCTTTTAACTTCGCTAAAATTTTGTACAATAAGGTACTCTCTTACAATAAACACACTTGCTGCTGCCGTAAAACCAAAATGAGCCATAATTAATTAGCAAAAAAAAAAACAGAAAAAAAATTATTAAATTTTGATTCAATAATGGATTTTAAAATAAAGATAATTCCAAAGGCCGTTGAACTCAATTTCCAAAATATTTAACTTTTCCCCATACTACACTCATCTCAACTTTGTTAACAATTACTAGTTGGGCAACAGTCAAGAAACATTTGGCATAATCAATTAAATCGAATTTCTTATTAAATTGCTAATTTTTAATTGAATAATCATAATTTTTTTATTTGTGATGAACAGAAATTAATTATTATTGATACCCTCTAGATTGTTGCTTAAGCAAGAAGTCAAGCATAAATAGGGTTTAACAATTCTGTTGCTAAGGATTGTTTATAAAAATGGATCAGAAATCTCCCATGCCAACTTAATGATAAAAATTTGCTCTTGCCTTTTGACTGGAATTTGGCCTTAGTAACCGTTGACCTGAGTGCCTGTCAAAATTCACACAATCCTTCTAGGCTGTTAGCCGTAAAATNTTGAATTTGGCCTTAGTAACCGTTCACCTGAGTGCCTGTCAAAATTCACACAATCCTTCTAGGCTGTTAGCCGTAAAATGAGGCATCGATAACAACAATCAGTCGTCATTTACGCGAGCTACGGATTTTCAAAAGCCTATACCACATTTACAAACACACTATATATTTGTGTATAATATATTCAATTCAGTAATGTTTTTTTATCTAATACTCTTAAAATTTGTTCCTTTATAACCTAATAAAAACATAAGATCCCTAAAAATTTCTCAAAATTTTGTTAAAAAATAGAAAAAAAAAACAAACAAAAAAATTTTTTTCCTAAGTGTATAAATATATATTTAAATTTAGATTTTGTATGTATATAATTTTCGTACAGAATTGAATCAATCAATAATTTTATTTGACATCGTCCATCACCCTATCAATAAAAAAATTTCGTGCATGTGAGTATGTAAAATAGAGTATTAGAATTAAATTTAAAATTATGAGTCTTAAAAAACTAGTTGAAAATTTGTAAAATGTTATAAATTGCGTATATAAAATTAAAGTATAATATATATATAATATAACACTTCCACTTATTACTTACGATATTAGGAACATATTTTAAAGTCTTAAAACTAAAAAAATAAACTCATTGTGATGTGACCTCTCCACAGCTCCAAATATATTTAAAAAATTATACAAAATGTGATTTCAAAAGTTAAAAGAAAAACGGTAAAAATTATAAACAAAAATATAAAAATAAATATGCAGGGAGAATCTTTGAAACCCCCTACGCCTCAAAATTTGAATTTTAATTAAATTAGATTCTTTTTTGTAAATGCGAACACCCAACATTTTTCTCCTTAGCAACTGTAGAAATGTACGAAAAATAAATAGAAAAATGTCAAATTTTGAATTATTTTAATAAATTTACTTTATATTATTTCAATGAATTTCATTGTTCTCTTTTCTTTCCACAATTTGGTTTAATTCAATTTCTTTGATTTTACCTTGACAACACAATTTTATGTATAAGAGGTTTCAAAAAAAATTTCTGTATAATAAAACATAAAATACGAAAAAAAAAAATTATTTTTCACACATTTCCACACGATTATTGTAATGATGAAGTAGAAAGCCTGAAAGCCAAAATTATTATTGAAAAAAGAAAAAAAAAATGCCCAAAACGAACCCCACCGTCGTTGTCGTCGTTACCATGGGAACTTGTCTCTAGAGACTAACCTAAAGAACAATGGATTAGGGCGGGGTTGAGTTCATATGAGTTTTTTTCTACAAAATGATCTGAAAACATAGAGACAATGGATTTTAGGAGAAAAGAGAGACTATTACTCATCACTTTTACCCGGGAAGTGTTTTTTTTTTATATTTGAAAGCGTCCATTATGTCTCCGTTTGGTTTTTTTTTGCACCAACCATGATGTCTTGAGATGTTCACCTTTGTCAATAACAATAGAATGTTTCGGGGCGATACGGTACATATTTCCATATTGGTTTTTTTGTCTAAAGTCTGAGTGGTGACAGGATGTATTATCTTCAATTTGAAATCCTCTTCATTTTCTATTGAAAACTCCAATGAACTCCTCCTGTTTAGAGATACTAAAATGTGATAAAAGTAGGACAAAAGATGTATACAATTGTCATCTTTAGCTTAGTTGTCACCTGTCGTTTTTCCATCCAACCAAACCCTTCTGGTTGATTCAGTTTTATAAATTCACACTTAGAGAAATTAAATTTTTTTTGAAAATATATCAATTTCATCAATTTTATCAATTTTATCAACCCTATTCATAGAGTATGAAATACAAGTTTTTATTATATTTTTTCTAGAAAAAAAAAATTTTTTTTTTTTTTTGACTAGTAGATATTTTTTGTCTATTTGAAAATACATGTGATGATAATATAAAATTATTTTATAAAGGAGCTATTCTTGACACAGGTGTAGTAGCTTAATTGGACTTGAGGTAAAAAAAAATTTTTTTTTCCATGTCATTATTGACTATGAAGAGTTTATTTTTTCTTATAAAACTACATAGAGAAATTATACAGTAGGTAAGTTTCTAAGGACAGATTTTTTTTGTCTTTTTGTACTTGTGGAAGAGACAATGACACATCAAAAATTCTATAAGATGACAAGAAAAAAATTTGTCAAAAAAAATTTTTTTTTTTTTTTTTTTTTTTGAAACTCATGGGGACAAAATATTTAAAATGACATTTGGTTTTTTTGATCATAATCCTTTTTTTTTTGTCACCTCCCTCGTTATCATCGTCGTGATTATGATTACATACTCCAACTCTCATTGTCATATATGACAAGACAAAAAAAAATTTTTTTAACACTACTACTACTAGTATATAAATTTTAGATTTTAAGACGATGGGAATCCGTCGGTAGAGTGGATAATCACAATGGAGGAATTGTTAGTATTAGTGCGCAAGCGTGAGCTTCCATTACTGTAGATTTCAATCTGTAAAACTTTTTACCCCTTTTCAACAACTTTGGATTGAGCTAGATCATTAATTTAAATAGGCGTTTCAAATTCGCCGCTCTTTTTTCATTTTTTTTTGTTTTCAGACCAAAATGGATGGCTTAGAGACGTGGTGGCATTATGAAAAGGAACCATGAAAAGTTGAAAAAAAAAAATTTTTTTTTTACTTTTTTTTTTTTGGGGATAGTAATGAAGCAGGGAATTGTAGAGCGTCTCTTTTCCATAAAATGGGTTTATGTAAGGGCTTTGTTATGGAAATGTGAGTGACAATGGGACTGAAGTGAATTATATCTAAGTGACTGATTTTGAAATTGAAATATACCAGAAACTGAAACACGTACTCAGGAAATCCCATTAGTGACGAGAGCCCACCCTCGGAGTACACATTCAATTCAAATATTCCCGCTTTACAACTTTTTTTTTACTCTTTCTACTAAAAATTAGTTTATCGGAGTACTTCATGGCATATAATTATATGATTTTCCTCTACAAAGCTAACCAAAAAGAGTTCGGTAGGATATGTAGTAAATACACAATGTGCTAAACTAGTCAGAAATTTTTATCACTGGTCTAGAATTAGGGACATTGAAAAAAAAAATTTATAAAAAAAAATTTTTTTTTAAAGATATAGGAAATAATTTTTAAACCACTTTTTCTACTAAAAATATACAAATACAGGGTTTTCACAACTTTTTGATCTGTCATTTTTCTACTTTTTTCAAAATCGGGTGAAGGTGAGCCAATATACAAATATGCAAACAAGAAAAGATGAGCAGTTGTAAATCTAGCCAACAAAATTTTTTTTAATTATAAACAAAACATGCATGAGAGTAAAATATGTAGAAATACAGCCAGAGTTCGAAGTGGGATTTAAATAAAATTTTAAATTGAATTTAAATCTGAAAATAAAAATCAATGATTTTTTTAGATTTTTATTTATATTGAATGTGACGATAAAAAAGTAAAAATTATATTGAAGCGCCTTAAGCTACATTCAAATTACGATTCATAAGGTAAGTTTCATTTTAGGTAAAATAAAGATCTTTGAGTACTTGAAAAGTTTAATTTCAAATAAATTATTTAAATTTTGTATAAAAATGTGACAATTTTTTTTACAAAATTTGGATTTAAATAATAAACTCCTAGATTCTACTGACAATTATTTTATACAAAAGTAGTTATGAACAATTGAATAATTTAATTGAGCGCGCCTACTTTTAAATACAAAAGTTGACTCATGATTTTGATTGATATAATATGATTCTTAAATGAGCAGTAATAAACATAAAATAAAAATGAAATTTAGTATGCTAACTTTACTATTAAAAAATTTTTTTTATAATTCTTACTCATGTGTATTAGCTTCACTTTACCAGTTTTACATAAAAATGATACAATGTAAAAATTTTTAATTTTGCTTTCCCTGCACATTTTTTATTTTTTTTTTCAGTCATCTTATCCAAAGCAGTCAAGTAGTTTGCTAAATTTTTCAAAAAAACAAATTAGACCAATTAATTAATAAAAAATTACAATAAATACAAAATTAAAATTAAAAAAAATTACATAATGTAGTACTAACGTACAAACTTTTATATATGCCATTGAATTGCATAGAAATTGTCTATTTTCTTCTCTTTGCTTAATTTAAAAAAAAAGTAGAAATACCGTGGATCAAAATTTTTTACTCACCCTGTACATAGCCACTGCTAATGTAAAATTACTCTGAAAATGTATGTCAAATTTAAAAAAACTATGAAATATTAATTGTATATATTCACATCCTGTAGAAAAGTTTTTTTTTTTTAAGCTTTGGTATTATAATAGAATTATATTATAACTCTATATAATCTTTAGTAAATTTTCCTATTGGTCGATTAAATGTGACTTTTGTCAACTTCCTCATTAGCTCAAGTCCTGATGAGTTAATACATAAAAAGTACACCATTTTCATTCCCATTCCGCCGGATTTGAAATAATAAGGAAGTTTTCCACAAAATTAAACAAGGAAGGGAAAGATTTGACTGATGAGAATCAAAATTTTAACAAGAATTTTATAAAATTCAATTTGAAATANAAAAAGTACACCATTTTCATTCCCATTCCGCCGGATTTGAAATAATAAGGAAGTTTTCCACAAAATTAACAAGGAAGGGAAAGATTTGACTGATGAGAATCAAAATTTTAACAAGAATTTTATAAAATTCAATTTGAAATAGACAAAAAGGAAGTGAATTTAGGCCTAAAAAAAAGAGTTCAAAACTAAATTTACTACTTCTTTTTATTAATTTTATAGACTCTGTATTTTTTTAACACCACTATGTCTCATACTGTATGAGTGGCTTTAGTTTTAGTTTTAGTTTTTGCTTTAGCTTTAGTTTTAGCTTTCACCACTTTCTCTCCTAATCTCCTGATTAGGGATTGCAATTGACGGGGAAATTGCCCCGACAACCCCCCGATTTTTTTTTTTGCATTTCACCATTCACAACAAACTTTTGTGAAAAAAAAATAATAATTATGAAAAAAAATTTTTAAACAAATAACAAAAAGAAGAAACAGAACTTAATTCTATTATGTTGATGTTATTTTCCCCGATCGGGGATCCCCGGCGTTTCCAGGGAATCTATTTCCCCGAAATCCCCGATTCCCTGATCGGGGACGGTCTTCAATTGCAATCCCTACTCCTGATGGTTATAAATTCTATCATTTTTTTACTTACTCCAGGTCTCTTGAAGTAGCTATAGTTTTAAAAACTTATATGGTGTAATATAAAAATTTTTTTTTTCTTTAGAAAAAAAAAAGTTTACTACAAGGATAGGGATTTTGAGTTGAATTGAAATTAGAGTTCTAGGATTGGATCCCCGGTTGTTCGGAGAAAATCTTTAAGGCGGGGATTCAATTTCATCAATATCCCTCCCTTCTTGGTTCGAACGGATACACAAGGGATCCGTTTTGGATCTCCTTCTCACTTTTACAGTACTATTATGCTACATAGAGAGAAAATGGAGAGTGTATAGCAACTATGATGAGTATATGAGTTCTATCACCCTATAACGGTCTCATTGATACCAAAATTATCCAATAGAGATCAGTCGTGTATACTAAAGTTCAATCCGAGGAAAATCAAAAATTTCAATTTCATTCATTCTAGTATACTTAATAACAATAATTGGATTTAAAACATCAAACTGAAGTTTGTAGTAGTTAATATACCTATAGAGAGAAATTAGTCAGGGTGTTCACTAAAAATTTGAAAATTTGAAAATTTGAAAAAAAATATATTTTTTTTTGGACATCTAAACCAATCAGATAAGCTGGGTAGTCAAGTAAGTTTGATTAAGAATATACAAGATTTGAATTTTCAAAATTTTTATATCGGGATATCAATTAGACCCGATGTGATTGTGAAATTTATGCACCCTGAGGGTTAATGTTGAAATCAATGATGGTTAACTCAAGTTGTTGATCTGTTTTTCTAACTCTGGGTTTTCGGTTAATTAAGGTTACTTATGGTTATATAATTTAACTTATTTCAGATTTAACCCTAGTTTTTAGGGTTAACTGAGGTTAATTCTAAGATTATAACCTTGGTTTTTAGGGTTAACTTTGATTTTTAGGGTTAATTGAGGTTAATTCTAAGATTACAACCCTGGTTTTAGGGTTAACCCAGGTTTTTAGGGTTAACCCAGGTTAAGCTGGTTTTTATAAATCTGGTTTTTACAGTTTATTAAAACTATTTAAAATTCTTTTTTCTTTGAAACTTAGCGATGACAGTACTAACTACTAAAACCTTTAGAAATCTAATTAAAGTTGTTATAATATCCTTTATCATGCTCCTTTCCATTTCTTTTTTTTGTCAAAGGTTATCGTATAAATCATTGGTGAGGAATTAGTAGTGATTTAGGAGTTTGATTGATTCGTCGGTGAAAGATGGACAGGAACCGCACCCAATGGATGATGGTTTTTGGTGATTTTCACACCTCAAGAGTCTCACGAGGGTGAGAACAATGGATTTGAAGACTTGAGCTCAGCAGGTAGCCCTGTCGAATCATTTCCTTTTTTCTGTCCCTGGGAATCATAATCAGAGAGTAATTGATGAAGATCTTCATGTGTCTTCAGAAGGGGTCCTCTGATCATTCCATTCTAACACTCCGACATCTCAAAAGATCCGAAAAAACAAACTTAATCAATCTCACACGACAACATTTTCTATTATTCATCTTAGATTCTAATTATTGGACTTAATTTGACTCCCAATTGAACAATTTTTAGTCATGTCTTGCATTTATTATCTGATACAATCTAAAATAATCTAATTTTAAAATAATATTGCAAAAAAAAAAAAAAAAAAAAATTTTTTTGACAGACGGACAAGTGACTTTTATAACCACTGTGAGTTTGGTTGTCCGCGGGTTAAAAATTACGAATATTGAATCCCCATGACCCAGAATAATGTTTTCTCCTTCGGAATTGTGTATCTTGTATCATTTCCACATAAAAATGAACTGTTTGATTTTGATTTACTACTTTCCTTTGAGCCAAAAAAAAGCTTTCATTTCTTTTGTTACGAGTGAGATGAGCTTGGTGCTATTCCCATTGTTACAGAATTGATCCTTCATACTCATGACATCATTAACACCGAGATTCATTTCATTCAAGAGCACAAGACCGTCTGCTTTTGAAGTGGACTCAGAGAAATTGGAATTCGGGCTCATTGTTCAGGGATTGCAAAGTTAGACACACATCCTTCAAAAATGAACTGATACAATAGCTAGTGTTCAGGAAATTGGATTTTGTGAAGAAAAAGAAGAAGAAAAAAATGAAACAATAGGTTCATGATTCCTACTATTTTTTCCTTTTTTTTTTTTTTTTTTTTTTTTTTTTTAAAAAAAAAAAAAAAAAAAAAAAAAAAAAACCCACAAAATAGTATTAAATGGTCAAATTTAGAGATTAAAAGGATTTGATTTATGTTGGTGCTATTCCATAAGTATTATACAATATAACAATATTGTTCATAATAATCTACCACTTTTTTTTTCATTTTATACTTTCTCTTTGAGTTGAAGAAATAGAACAACGTCTCTATAGTACATAGTTTTCGCCTCAGGAAGTTTGTTCAACCAATCAGAGAAGCTCCTTTTGTAAAAATCCTCATCATTTGAACCGTATGGAATAGAAACTGAATATTTTTTTTTGTAAAATAAGAATTATCTGAACCGAACGGAACAGAATTGATTTCGACTGTTTCCTGAGAACTCTGGTATAAAAATTTGTATTTTTTTTTGTCAGACTTTATGGTGCTACTCATAGACATAAGAGAGAATATTATGTAGATTTCTTTCTTGACTTTTTTTTTTTTTTTTTTTTTTTTGGAAAAGCCGACTGAAGTGAAAGAGAAAATTGGTTGCTTTAAAGTAAACTGTTCATGTCATTCGATTTGATTTGACGGAGAGTTTTCATGCCTCGTTGAAATCCCTCTACGAAAAGAAAAAGAAAATTATTATTGGATAACTTTTTATCAGGCTAACCTCGCTTGATTTTTCATATTAGATTGAAGGGAGAACTACCTCAGATGTAAGATATTAAGCAAAAGCTATACTCACTTCTTTTTCTTTGCATAAATTACACACTCACTTTTTCTTTTGAAGTTTTTGATGAAGTTTAGACCCTATTTTTACAACAGTCAAGGAAATTTTTTTCTCTTTTAACACTGATTTTCTCATCTATTCCTAAAAATAAATCAAAGGAATCAAACACTTTTATATCTTCATATNTCATCTATTCCTAAAAATAAATCAAAGGAATCAAACACTTTTATATCTTCATATAATACAGGGTGGTGTAAAATTATGGAAGTAAAATTTTTGGTTCAAAATACCTAAATTTCATATTTGTATCTTCTGTAGATTCGATTTCTTTTATATATTACACTGGAAATCAGAATTTACTACGCATGGTGAAAGTCTTAACTAAAAAAAGGCATGCAGAAAAAATGAGAGGGAAGAGAACCCTCGATCTCATTCCTCTGCTCAATTTCCCTCCAGAGATTTGCGCGCCTAAACTTATCTAACTGATGTAACTGCAGCAGAGTAAAAATACCCGATTCTGAACCCCAGCACTGACCACAAAAATACACGACCCTACCACAAAAATACTCGACAAAGCTAGCTCTTGAAAACAATTGTGGCGAGGAACAGAGCAGTTCGATTATAAGGTTTGGAGTGTTACTCACGATATCATCCATACCAGAATCAAAACAATAAACAATACATAAATGTGCTTGTTCACTCTTCCCATGGCTCATGGATTGTTGGATGCCCTTCTGGCCCCATGCTTAACTAGAAATAAGTCACAACCCTTTTGAATAGTAATGAATACCGTTCGACAAATGTTTCTGTCTACCTCCCATGCGAAGCTTACTGAATAATCTAAGCGAACTGGTCTTTTCCTCTCCACAAACCAAAGGCTCTCGATGGATCGTCGTGTATTTTTGTGGTCGGGTCTGGTGCTTTAGTGGTCGGTGTTGGGGTTTGGAGTAGGGTATTTTGACTGTTTTAGTTTGAATTGTAGCTATTATATTATTGTTCAATTACTGGATGTCAATTTCTGATTTCTGGATTCAAGCACTCGTCGTCCTTTCTGGAATTATTTAATATTTAAAAACTTCCAGCAGTTCAACTAAAAAAGGCTTCATTGTATCTTTTCATCAAGTTTGGAGAAAAATCGCACGTAAATAATTTATTCCAAAATTGTTGGCAAAATTTAATTGCGAAATACCTATTTTTTCGCAATTATTTTTAGCAACCTCTAACCTAAAGACTGAATTATCTAAATCCAATCCTAAATGGTTGAATCACCCATAGTGAGGGCAAAACTTTTTTAAATTTTTTTCAAAAAAATGTTTTTTTTCATTTTTTTTGCCGTATCAGGACATTCTGAGAAGCGATTCTGAACATTTTTCGAAAAATTTTCCAAGTACAAAATTTGAAAATTTATTTCTAAGTCCAAAATTTTGATTTTGGGTTTCACCATAACCCAAAACAATTCTTACACAAAAGTTGCTCAGAATGAAAATTTGAACAACTTTTCCAAATAACAATTTTGTCTGTGGTGACCCATTCAGATCAAAAGTCAGGTCAAAGATCAGGTCAATTTACATTGCACTTATGGGTGGGGCAAGGTAAAATTTTCTAAGTGTTTTTCAAAAAATTTTCAAAAAAAAAAAACAGAAAAGTTTTGCCCCCACTATCGGTATTTAACCCTAAATTTTCATTAAACAGTGAAGTTTTATAACAAAAAAACAAAGGCTCGAACTTGGTTTAGTATTTTCTGTATACACCTATTTTCTTTAAGAATTAAATTGATGTAAAACTACGAGAATCAAATAAGGTTTTGGCTAGGTTAGTTTTCTTTACAAATACTTCTGCCATTCGGTGCACAACTCTAAATCTTTTTATAAAAATGTGTGTTTATGGTTAGAAAACTTTCACCATGCGTAGTAAATTCTGAACTCCAGTGTATATATATACACAGATAGATAGTAGGGTACATATGCAAATCATGCATGGTGTGTATTATTGTATAAATGTATGCAGTGAATACAGTATTTTTGCAGTATATACATATATATATATGGTTTATAAATAGTATATGTAATATAATTGTCAATAAGAGCTATACAGTGCGTGAGATTAACGACTGCACGGGGTTACTCACAGTACCCTACTCTTACCATTTTACCTGGGCACTCAAGTCGACATTGGCGGTTCACCGATAAACAAAATTTCACAAAATACGATATTATAATTTTATTTATTGTTTTGAAAACACGATGTAGACTGTGTACACTTAACTAGTTAACATCTGTCTGATGTGTCGACCATCCATTCCTAAACAATAATTTAGACGATCGTAAAATTCTCGCCTTACGTTACTAAGCATCTGAGGATTATTGTTCACGGCGGTGATGAATTCGGAAATTTTGTTTTTCAGTTGTAGGATTCTTTATATACAGGGATTTATAAATACAGCAAAACCTCTCATTCGGAAACTAAATCTCTCCACCCCGTCTCACCTCACGTGACGGTTACCGTAAACATTCAAATAATGTGAAGGGCAAGTGTGTATAAACAATTTGCGAATTATGTGAAATATGTGAGACTTTACGGCACCTGAATGAAAGAAGGGGTGGAGTGAATTTTATGCAGCCAGTGATAGTTTCCGAATGAGAGGTTTTGCTGTAGTTGATTTCAAGTATCCTCAGAAGAAGAAATCCAATGGGTTTAAATCTGGTGAACTAGCCGGCATTTCCCTTCCCACTAATTTCTAATTTTCAAATTTAATTTATTTGAATGCCCAAGTAAAATGGTAAGAGTAGGGTAGTGTGAGTAACTCCCAGCAGTCGTTAATCTCACGCACTGTACTTGTGTGCATTATGTACCAGTATATAACGGCACTTGTATATAACGGCATTATGTACCAGAATATACGGCACTTGTAATTAAGTATACAAGTACAGTATTAAGTATATAGTTTCAAATAAAAAAGTTATGACGTAAAACGTGGAATGTCCCACATTTGTTACATATATTTCGTTCTACTCATTTGTAACCTAAAGTTACCAGACCTAGATCAATGGGAAATACATTTTCTGAACGTAAATTTATTGCTGAATCCAACGCAACCAACCAGAAGATCGTAGCTCTTCAGATAAAAAAATTACATTGGATAGGTACATTATATATCAACAACACATATACATATTATATTATAAATGGTTACATATAATTTATATACATTATGAATATATTTTATAGATACAGCATATAGCTTATACACTTTATAAACAGTTAATATACAATAATTATAAAGGAATATGGAAGAAACTTTTGGCCTGTTTACTCTAGGACTCTTTGCTGGGGGAAGCAACTCCTTTTGTATGAATGGACAAATGAAATTTTTGTTGCAATTTTTTTCGGAAAAACTATTAACAGTTCTGGAAAGATTACCCAAATGGAAGAGAGTAAAAAATATCAAGACTCTACGATCACTAGAGCAGAAGTTATGATTTTTTGAAAATTGAAATTTTTTGATGTTCTTTTGAGACGGGTGTTTCAAAAGAAAATCCAAAAATATCAATTTAAAAAAAATCATAACTTCCGATATATTGATGCTAGAAACTTGATTTTTTCAACTTCGTATCCAACTTTTCATTGGTCTTCCTAAAACTGCGTAGTTTTTCTTCAAAAAAACCTAAAACTAAAAACTTTCCTTACAAAAAAATAACCTAATCTGGTTTCTCCAGCAAAACAGCATGGGTCAAAAGTTTCTTCCATTGCTTTTAAGATTTTTAGATTGACTGTATATATACAGTATACCCTATATGTCTAGGAATAGGGATAAATTACATTCTTATAATGTATATATAATTCTACCAATCATATCACTATGTTAGAACATAAGAATTCATATTCAAATAGTCACATCTGCTCTGATTGGTTGATTTCAATTTCGTTGATTCCCAACTGTGCGAACAATTCATAGTAAAGTTGCCAACTCATACTTTTGGCTTAATCGTTAGAATCTAATACTTCGTCTCAACTTAAAAATGAATCTGATCAATCGATCATTCGTATTACATTGTTGATGCTATTTTGAGACCCTTATTAAAAATGTTCCCTTGCAATGTGATATCAGTAATAATAATAATAATAATAATAAAATAATAATAATATTACTCATAATATAACATAATACACAGTCTTCACTCCTATATAGGCGTCTCATTATAATCTCGCCCTTTAAAAAAATTTCTTCAAAACCAACCACAAGCTGTGCAATTGAAAATCAAAAATTCTGCAATCTCATTTCAGTAATTGATACGTTAAGTTTTCAATTTCATCTATTCGTATTTCCCGCATCTTGATGTATAACAATTAGTTTCTAATTACATAGAACCAATGAGAGCTTTTTTATATACCAAATGTTTGAAGTATGGACGAATTATTAATGCTTCTGTGTCTTTAATATGGAAGATTTGTGCCATGGTGCCCAAGTTAAAGTCGTAAAAACAGTGTTAATGACTCTTGAAAGTGAATGATAGGTACTAAAGACAGCAAGTGTGAAAAAAAAAACCAAGTACAAGTAATTAATTTACAATTCAGGCAGAGCACGACTGACTTTTCAAAAAAAAATATATTTTTTTTTATCTATTCAAAGATTCCCGCTATTAATGGAAGCGTCTTTTCAGATCATCATCTTAACCACTCTGTATACCTTCTGAATGTGATTAATAAGATGAGATGTTAAGATGATGAGCTTGAGGGATCAGAAAGAGTTAGAAAAAAAAGCATAATATTTCACTATGTCAAAAAAAAAAAAACAAAAAAAAAATTTTTTTTTTCAACTTTCTAGTGCTACTCATAAAGTATTATTACTATGGTTTTGTTTAATTTTAAACTTAAAAAAAAATTATTTTTAACTNATTATTACTATGGTTTTGTTTAATTTTAAACTTAAAAAAAAAATTATTTTTAACTGAGAGCTATTTTTTAAAATTGGTTTTTAGACTTTGTTTTTGAAATAATTTGAACTTGGTTATTTAAAATTTAAGGAAATTTTGTATAAAAGGTAACTAAATATTGATTGAAAATTGGTAAATCTTTATATTGTATCCAATATATTAGACACCTGTTGTATGATGTAGAAAAAGTAATATCCTTCTAACGTATAATTAATTCCTACAACTACTAAACAATTAGAGTAATATCCTTTGAGTCATATGTAGGGGTTGGACTCAATAGAATGGATTAATGTATTTGATTACTTTTGTATATATCATAAAAATTTGAGATAAATGAAATAAGACTGGATTGTTGTTAGGATATGATTATTATTGAGATGTATTTGGTAAGTAGAGAAGTCCATTATGTCTTGATTGACTAATAGGTGAGTGACTGTACATGACGAAAGTAGTCAATTGTATTAAGAATACCATATCTTAAGATTTTTACAATGAAGACGTAATGCAGATGCATTTGAAAGGAGGCGCCAAGAGTTGAGACGTTTTATTAGAACCATTCATGTCAGCCTCTGTGTAATTACAGGGTGTCATAGCCAAAGGAAAAAGATTTGTTAAGTAGTCTCTTAGTGAGGCTCAAACAGGTACCCTAGTCATGATAAGGATCAGGAAATAACACTCAATGCACCATCAAAACACTTCCCAAGGCACTACATACTGACAGTTTTAAGAACAAGATTAGCACACAACAATACACTAAATTCTTCAATTATTACACAATATCATCAAGAAATCCATAGTAATAAACATCAACTTTGTTGAAAAACTAGAAAAATTTGGTTCTCATCTATAGGCATCACAAATATATCACGTATAGGCGTCACAAATATATAACAGATAGGCATCACAAATATATCACGTATGGGCGTCACAAATATATAACATTTGGGCATCACAAATAAATAACATATGGGCATTACAAATATATAACATATGGGCATCACAAATATATAACATGGGCATCATAAAAATATCACATCTGGGCATCAGAAATATATCAGACATGGGGATTTCAAATGTCGTTTACGGGCTTAACGAACATCACATATGAATATAGCGAATATTCCATTTGGGCAAATGCCCATGCTCAATGCTCCGTATGATATCCTGCCTATGTAACATATGGGCATCTCAAATAGTTCCACCGAATATGCGCCAAAATGATACCACCGAATTTGGGCTACACTCAATAAGCACCACACAAGAAAATCACAAAATTTGAGTAATTAAAATATACCAACCTCAAATGAAACTTCTGATAACCGAAGCGTAAAATAAACCTAAAAATTACAATAATAAACGTTAAATAAACCTAAAAAACCTAAAAATTCCTTAAAATGTTTAGCCCCTATCGAGATTGACTACAGCGTAATTTGGGTGTAGCGCATAGTAGGCGCGTTACGTCTCAAATGTTGCATTATATGAACATATGAAATTTCTCATGTTAGCAACCTAAATTTCAAAACTGGGCATCGTAAATATCGTACATGGGCATCCTAAATAACATATTTGGACATCGTCAACTTCACATGTAAGGAACCCAAATTTCAAAACTGGGCATGCTAAATAACATATTTGGGCATCGTAAGCTTCACATGTAAGGAACCCAAATTTCAAAACTGGGCATCGTAAACATCATACATGGACATCATAAATAACGTATTTGGGCATTGTAAACTTTACAAATGGGCATCTAATTTACAGTATTTACAAAAATTACGTCAAANACAATAATAAACGTTAAATAAACCTAAAAAACCTAAAAATTCCTTAAAATGTTTAGCCCCTATCGAGATTGACTGCAGCGTAATTTGGGTGTCGCGCATAGTAGGCGCGTTACGTCTCAAATGTTGCATTATATGAACATATGAAATTTCTCATGTTAGCAACCTAAATTTCAAAACTGGGCATCGTAAATATCGTACATGGGCATCCTAAATAACATATTTGGACATCGTCAACTTCACATGTAAGGAACCCAAATTTCAAAACTGGGCATCGTAAACATCATACATGGACATCATCAATAACGTATTTGGGCATTGTAAACTTTACAAATGGGCATCTAATTTACAGTATTTACAAAAATTACGTCAAATTTTTTTACATTAATGTTTTTATCCTACTTTCTACTTGACCAAGTAGACAAATTACATAAGTAAGTTAAAAGATATTATAAAAAGTGAGGTATCCACTAAGTTGAGATTCCTTTTCACACCTAGATAATCTCTTTGAATGGGGTAAATTGAGGAAAATCAGCATGTGTCCCATGTGCCATTGGGCACTTTCTCTTCATCCGTACCTATCAATCTCTTCAAAGTCCAAACAAGGTCTGATCATGATCATTATGAGACTGTTGAGACAACCCATGGACTAATCTCTCATTATTACTACAATTGATGTACAACTTCATAAGTTTCATCGACTACTGCTGGGTAATGGACAGCTTAATGATATTGGACTCGGGCGGATGAAAAATTTAAAATAATTTTTACACCTTTTAGATAGCATCATGAGTTGTTAGAAGAATAGACATTTTATTACAATCCCAAGACATGGTAATGTCTAATACTCGTTCATTTGAGGTACCCAGGGGGTTCATCCTCTTTTCAAACTAGGGCAACGATTTCTTAGGTTACTCATATAATAATTTCTATGAATATAACATAAATATGTAACAAAACTTAAATTTTTTACAGGCGGATGGATAAAAAGGATTGAATGTGGTATACATTTTTGAATTTGACCTAATGTGACATGACCTCCCGTATGGACTTGGTTTCTCTGAGTACGTAATTCTATACATTTTTTTATAATTTTTTATCAAAAGGAGTTAATAATGTGTGGGAGATTTTGAATTGGGTTTAGTTCAAAAAGAACAAAAGATGTGTAACTGTTTCATTCCAATAAAGTCTCAAATTCAGAAGCTCAATTTTTTGAGTATCGTCCCAAAAATCAGTTACCAAAAAAGAAACAGAAGAATAAAACAGAATTGGATAACAATGTTATTCAAGTCTTTTATAAAAAAAAAATATTTTTTTCTTTTTTTCAAGTCATGTTTAAAAAACCCGCCTGCTGCTCATCACTTCTTCATAGAGCGGAACAAAAGATGGTATTTTCTGCTTGTCAGTCTAGTAATCTGACCACTTTTGTACCCGCTAGCACATTAATCCAGCAACAATGCTTAGCACGTTTTATACACCATTTTGAATTAATTTATTAAAAAAAAATTAAAATGAATGTTATGAAATTTGTAATTATCAATCAATTAATAAGTTTTTATTTGAAATGGCAGGGTTGTGAAATGTGTGAAATATAATATAATTTTGATATTGATTTGGTAGGTAAAAACAAATAAAAAATATTGTAATTATGCAATTTTTTTTAATAATTGAATAATAATACTCAAAATTTTTTAACCCTATGGGATCCAAAGGTTCGCGGTTTTCTCTCGGTTTACGTAAGAATAAGCTAGATTTGTGAGATACTNTTAACCCTATGGGATCCAAAGGTTCGCGGTTTTCTCTCGGTTTACGTAAGAATAAGCTAGATTTGTGAGATACTCTGAGAAAAATTTGTTAAAATTTTTTTTATTTACTCCAAGTTAGGTTGATATATTGAGGAGAAAATATAAAAGTATGATTAGTATTTAGTTATTGGACAGAACAGGATATTGTTGTGGAGTAGCTCAAGGGTTAGTACAGACATTGATTAGGAATAGAGTATTTCTGTTGTGGTCAGAAATCAATGTCAAGTATTTTTCTGTATTTTTTCTTGTTGACACGTGAGCTTAACTTTCACTTCTGTACAAATAGAAAAGCGGATTTCCCTCTACTTTCTCTATTGTTTACTTTTCATGGACTTTCACTTCACATTGACTCTCCATCTTAATCCTTTCCCCTTTTTTTCTATGATTTTCTTATTAAATCTCAAGTTTCGACTGTCAGCTAACTCATGTTTTTACATTACATTCTCATAAGTAGAGAAGCTTAAAACATTTTTTTAGGTTTAGGATTTAAGTTTAGGTTTAAGTACTTTTATTTTTAGTATTTTTTTTTTCAAAATTTACCAAAGGGGAGTTAATATACAAATTTGACAAGTGAGAAATTAGAAAAAGTGAAGTTAGCATACTAAATTTTAAAATTATGAAAATCTTACCGTATTGGCTTAGATTTATTTATTTATTTATTTATTTATTTATATGTTTTAGGTTGAGGTTGATTCTTGCATAGATTTAGAGAAAACAACACATTTTTTGTAATAGGTTACTAAAAATCGTTACTATATATTTTAAGTCTGGTACATTTGTACACACTCGAGTGTTATGCAAGTTAAGTGAAATTAAGAGAGAAAAAATTTCTTTGTAATTTGTTTGTATAGTTAATTGGGGAGTTTTATATGCCTAAATTATAGGTGACGATGAGAAGTTACATAATATCAAATAGCAAATAATAATCCAAATAGGTATAGTTTTACTCACTAATTGGACACATTGGGAAACTTGAGACTTTTATAATTGGACTGAGTGATACCACGAAAAATACAATGTGTGCAAACAAAATAATAGTAGGTAAACTTATAGTATAATTTCCTCATTATTGTTCAGGATGTTATTGGCTAGTTTGAAAATGTCTACTTACAAAGAGTTTCATCATTAGCTCTGAGTATAGAAAAATATGTAAATGAAAAATAGACTATTGCGCATTAAGTTTTATTACATGGATATACTATATAGATTGTCTAAAATTNCACATTAAGTTTTATTACATGGATATACTATATAGATTGTCTAAAATTTTGTTTAAGACTGTATTTTTTTGGCTAATTTTTATATTGTGTTTTTTTTTTATCCATAGATTTGATTATATAGCATGACATCATAAAAATTTCAAACTTTTGCACTTATTTTTAGTATTAGGAACAACTGAGACTCATTTAGTATAGTGACAATAACAAAACTCAAGGTGCGTTAACCAGATTAATAGCNAATGTCTACTTACAAAGAGTTTCATCATTAGCTCTGAGTATAGAAAAATATGTAAATGAAAAATAGACTATTGCGCATTAAGTTTTATTACATGGATATACTATATAGATTGTCTAAAATTTTGTTTAAGAGTGTATTTTTTTGGCTAATTTTTATATTGTGTTTTTTTTATCCATAGATTTGATTATATAGCATGACATCATAAAAATTTCAAACTTTTGCACTTATTTTTAGCATTAGGAACAACTGAGACTCATTTAGTATAGTGACAATAACAAAACTCAAGGTGCGTTAACCAGATTAATAGCGCTAAATACAACTATTTTTCAAGTAGCACAGGAATAGCGGGAACNCGCTAAATACAACTATTTTTCAAGTAGCACAGGAATAGCGGGAACTGAATGTTTGTGTCAAATGAATGAATACCTAATATTGACAGTAGTAATTTCTTTGGTTGGTTTTAAAATTATGATTCTAGCGGTGCAGTTGTCTCTTTCGTATTTTGCTAATTCAGTGGCGGAAATAAATGTGCCTTTTACTTAATCATAATCGAAATGGAGTGAGACTCCGTAATTTCTTATAATCAACCCATCGCTCCCCTCAGAAAAAAAAAAGACACACAGAACTACGTTTGACTTTCAAATTGACAAGAACTGGCTTTAAATTCTCCCTCTCTATTGAAAATTACCTTAAATTACCCTAAAAACTTACATAGAAATCGTATCATTTTGGGTTAAAATATTATAATGATGTCGAAGTAAGTACCTAAAAAATTATTAGCTAACGTTTTGAAAAAATGTAAGCCAACGTTTTGAAAAAATTTTAGCTAACGTTTTGAAAAAATGTTAGCTAACGTTTAGAAAAAATGTTAGCTAACGTTTTGAAAAAATGTTAGCTAACGTTTTGAAAAAATGTTAGCTAACGTTTTGAAAAAAATGTTAGCTAACGTTTTGAAAAAATGTTAGCTAACATAAATGTTTTTTTTTTACTGTCAATCTCTAAATAATCACAGGATACATTGGCAACATGGTAGGTAAATGAAAAATAAAATATTACTAATCATGTTTAAACTTTGGCTCTATGAATAGCTACAAACATAGCTTAACTTTCCAACATTTTTGGTAGTTTTGTTCATAGTTACTAAGGTAAAATTTGCAGAAGAGTAAGGCTTCGTATCTTTCATTTCTAACCTTATGAATAGCTACAAAACAAAGTTTAATTTTAATTTGACAGTTTGACAAATCCAAAAAATTTGACAGTTTTGTTTATAAGTACAAGGTAGTAACAATAACAAACAGAGTGTTATTCTTACTACTCTTCAACTTTTGACTCTTAACTTTTAAAATTTTTTGATAATTTTGTCCCTAGTTACTAAGGCAGAAATTGAAAAAAAGATAATGCTTCATATTTTCAACTTTTGACCTTATAAATAGTTATAAAACATAGCTTAATTTTCTAAAAAAAATCTTGATGATTTTGTTTATAGATTCAAAATAAGTAACAACCATAATGTTAGTGTTACTAATCTTCAAATTTTGACTTTATGAATAGGTTCAAAATTTATTTTAAGTTTTGAATTTTTTTTTTGCTTTATTGGTTGTTGTTAGCTACATAGCAAGTAGCTAAAAATCAGTAGAGAATTTAGCTTCAACGTTTCCAACTATTTTGTTCATAGTTTCTCACCAATCTGGACAATTTAACTTTTAACCATATTACACCATCAATTCTATGAGATTTGAGGGTATTATGATTTTTGTGAAAATTTTGAAAACGGAGTGCTGAGCGGTGCATACTGAGTATCCGGGTATCTTGTGTAAAAGAAGAAGCTGAAATAACAGACTTCCTTTCCATCATCATCGTCTATCCACTCTGTGACAAGCCTTCAATTTTCCATGACTACATTTGAATTACAAAGCGTATGAGAATGAGGAGTTCGTTCGTGCAAGGACACACAGACACGCCTACTTTCTATTCAACTTGGAAAACGACAAGATTTACCTAAATTAGCATCACATCTACATCCGAATTTTTTTGAAATCCTATTACTTTGGCTTAAAAACCAAGTATAAATGTAAGGATTCTCAACATTTTCTTATAACCTTATAACCATGGCTCATAAATATGAAGTTTTTATATCAAAAATAAAAAATAAAAAAGAGACGTCGTCAATGTTGGATAAATAATTTAATCGAAAAGAATATTGTTAGAAAAAGTTGACACAGTTGGGGGTAATGAGAGAAAATAGTTGTTTGTTTTTTTTAAAAGACCTCCCTATGTTAATTTCAGCCTAAATGAACTTGTTTAGATTTTTAATAATATGTAAAAACAAAACAAGAAAATAAGTCAGTTCTAAATTATTATACAAATATAATCGTTAACTATCTACTTAATATATCTATGAGGGGAAAAGTAGAGTTTCATCGAAGAAAAAAATTTTTTTTTAAGTTATGGGTTCTTAGGTTGTTAGGTTACATTCATACATACATACATACATACATACATACAAATTTCCTAATACTACATCAACTAATCAGCTATTTGTGCAACTTTCCGACTCTCGCGGGAGGTTTTAAACGAAAATTTAAAAAATTGATGAATAATTGATGATGTTGATTTGTAGATTTTGAACTTAATATTACTAAATTCAAATAAAATACCATTGATTTCTCACCATGATTTCTTCCCTAACTGTTTCTATTGAGAAATCAAAAATTTTCGTATGGAATGAATATTATAAAAAAAAAATGTCCAGCAGAGAGATGACGAAGGGTTGAAGTGTCCCTTGAACTTTTGAAAGGGCTAAAACATGAAATGAAAATTAAATAGAGACTTGAAGTCTATGAAAACTATTTTTGTTATGTCCAACTTGTCACTGACATGACTTGACATAGAAAGTTTGAAAACTAAGACCCAGCAGTATGGTCTTTAGATAAATGAATAAGGTTTTGTCTATTGTTGAATGGGGTAGTGTGAGATTTGGGCGGAGTTGTCTATAACCCTTTCCACATAATCAGTGAAAATAAAATCTCATTATCATTCTCATGACACTGTCCTCCCTCCAGAGTGAAAAAAANTTTCCACATAATCAGTGAAAATAAAATCTCATTATCATTCTCATGACACTGTCCTCCCTCCAGAGTGAAAAAAATTTTTTTTTTTTTCATTGTTGAATGAAAATCCTCTGAAACTCGACTATTGTCTCGAAATCCTGAAACTCATAGAGGNTTTCCACATAATCAGTGAAAATAAAATCTCATTATCATTCTCATGACACTGTCCTCCCTCCAGAGTGAAAAAAAAAATTTTTTTTTTCATTGTTGAATGAAAATCCTCTGAAACTCGACTATTGTCTCGAAATCCTGAAACTCATAGAGGANTTTTTTTTTTCATTGTTGAATGAAAATCCTCTGAAACTCGACTATTGTCTCGAAATCCTGAAACTCATAGAGGAATCTTTCGTTTAGAGGGAGAATTTGTTATTTGAAAGGCGTTCGACTAATGCATTAGCTCTTTCAACACGTTTCCCACTTCCGAATTTAATCCTCTGAGGAATATCCGAAAGAAAAACAAAAAAAAAAGACCAAAGATTAGTTGAACCACTTCAGGGGTCCACCCACGGCCTCTTCTATTGTTTTCCTCTCCTCTCCAAAGAAATTAAGAGATCAAAAACAATAGTTTTTGAGCCTCACCCCAAACTCCCTCAACCCTTAGTGATACGATAGAATTCGCAAAAAGTTTCGATAAGAACGATATTGAGTTTGGCAGGGTTATTTATTAGTATTTTGGTATTATCGGTATTTCCGATATTTTAGTATTGTCGATAGATTTCTAATCGGTACTTATCGGCATTTTTGATTTTTTTTAATTATCGGTATTTCCGATATTGGGATGCTTTCGATAGTTTGGTATTCGGTACTTTCAGGCATTTTTTGGTATTTTTAAACTCTCGGTATTTCTGATGTTTTTATATTCTCGACAGTCTGATATTCGGTACTTTTGGCATTTTTGATATTATGAAACTTTCGATATTTCCGATGTTTCAAAATTCTTGATATTCTCGACACGTTGGTATTTGATACTTTTCGGTATTTTTTACATTTATAAACTCTCGGTATTTCCGATGTTTTATATTGTCGACAGTTAGATCTTTGGTATTTTTCGGTATTTTTAATATTATAAAATTCTCGCTATTACCGATATTCTCGATAGTTTGAAAAACTACCAAGAATATCGGTAATAGCGAGAATTCATACTTTCGATGCTATATTTTTTTAGTATTTTTGATATTTTGAAATTCTCATTATTTTTCATATTTTGATATTATCCTTGGTATTCTCGATATTTCCGATATTGCCGATATCGTATATGTTTTCTATTCTCGGTATTTTTGATTTTTCAATAATTTTCATATTTTAATATTCTCAATTTGTTTGCCATCATGGTATTATTGATATTTTAAATATTTATTTATTCTTGATATTATGATGATATTACAAGATTCATATCATTGATATATGACCCTCAAATTCTTAATATTTGACAAGTTAAATACTTCTGTTTTCAGAACCTTGTCTTTGAGTGATGATTTTATATATAGCTATTACCTTTGTTATGATTAATTTATGTTGTAAATTTGCTTACTTTTGTAATCAAGGTTTTGAATGATTTTCTTCTAAAGTTTGACATTAAAACTATTACAACTCAATAATACACTTCACTTTTGGATATAGTTAGAGAATTACTCTTTAGTAAGATATAATTTTGTAGCTAGCTAAATTTTGTTCTGTCATTGTAGAAAATGAGTGTTTATGAGAAAGGGTTTTTCCATTCTTTTCAGGTATGAGAGTACCTGAGACTGAGAAATAGTGATCCCAGAGTCTATTCACTTCCGACTACCCTAAAACACAAGATGACTGGGATATTTTGTCAACACATGACTCATTTTCAAACACTTTTCTATACATTTTAAAATTTACTCATTTATTATCTCACTATTTCAATTTATCCTTCATCATCAAACCAGAAATGAGTCCTTAAGTCATCTTCCACTTCATCACAATGGAATCCCTACTCATTAACACATACATGTCACTTCGGCATGACATGACAACATGATATTCTATTTTGACTACTAACTTCAAATTTATGAGTCCAGTTCATTACTACCTTAAAACCATAATTACTATGCGAGTATTATACAGAGAGGGTGTATTTTAAAACTCATTTATACATAAGTATAAGCAACTTATATCAATCAGCAATGTATTTAAAAATTGATTTTTATCATTGATTTTTATCATTGATTTTTATCACCAATTTTTTTTCATTGATTTTTGTTTTAATGATTTTACCATTTATTTTTAATTATTGATTTTTATTATTAATTTTTAATCATTGATTTTTATCATTAATTTTTAACATTAGTTTTCTCCATAGGTTTCTATTATTGATTTTTATTACTAATAATCACAATTGATTTTTATTATTGATTTTCCCTATCAATTTCTATCAATATTTATTGCTAATATTTATAATTGATTGATTTTTATCACTAATATTCATCATTGATTATTATCATTGATTTTTATCATTGATTTTTATCATTAATTTTTATCGTTGATTTTTATCATTGATTTTTATCATTGATTTTTATCGTTGATTTTTATCGTTGATTTTTATCGATTTTTATTATTGATTTTTATCATTGATTTTTATTGTTGATTTTATAATTGATTTTAAAATTGATTTTTATCACTGATTTTCATCCTTCTTCCGAGTTTAAACAAGCATAAATATTTAAAACTCTGAATGAATTTTTTAAATTTTAATTTGTAAATAGAAAAAAAAAATTTTTGTTTCTAATAAATTTTTTTGTCACACTGTTTCGTTTTTCGATGAAACACTGATTTTGAGAATCTAACATCAATTACACATTTCTATACAGTGTTTACCAAGTCAGTTAACATATTCAGTGCATGAACTATGAGCTTTAAGAAAATTACCCTTTCATTCTACTTGTGCCCAAACAAACGAGGGTCTAATTGATAGTAAATTTAAACAAGCGTGGTCATAGTGCTAAAAAATTTATTGTTAAGGTGTCACTTTTCTTTTGTTTATTTAAAAATTTGTTTACTTAATTTAATGCATGATGGTTTATACATTGTTTATTACATTCATATAAACCTGAGAAAAGACGTTATGTAAGGTTGTAATAAATTAGTTATTAGTATCTCATAATTGATGATTCTTTAGGAGTGATTTGTCAAGTATGAAATGCGTGATGGAGAAGAAAATTTGAAGTAGATTTGATTAATTTTATTTTTAACAAAAGAGACACAACAATGAGTGTAATAATAAGAAAATAAGGAATTGAATTAAGGTTTTTTTTTTTTTTGAATTGAATTGAACCAAATCGATTAGTTTTCTATTGCCAAGTCCAGTAAATCCATACAATGGAACCCGCACGATTTTTCAATTTTCTTGGACAATTGACCATTGATCATTTTCCCACCTCTGAGTACATTTTGACAACCAAAATCAGTTTCAGACAAAAATCCTCACTTTTTCATTGGCTCTCAACCAAAATTCAGTCCCTACTCTTGCTACTTGACTCTGTTCAAAAAATTTCATTTCCAGTTGTCATCCATTATCATTGAGTATTGTCATGGATGAGTTATTTCATACTTCAACTCAAAAGGAAAACATAATCAAATCCTCCCGCCAAATAAAGACGTAAATTTTTTGATTTCTTTGACTAAATTATATAGAACTAAAAAAAAAGACTGATTTTTACTTTTATGAGCCAAAAGAGCTCCAGGTGAGTTAATTAACTTTATGATTAGCTCAAAATGAAGTGAAAATTTAATATTTATTATTAATATTATATAAATATATAATTATATAATTATTTTTTTAATATTTATAACCACATAAATTTGGTCTAATATATACAAGGCTATCCATACTCGTTTACACACTTTTTCACCAGCTTTCCCTAAAATATGGAAAGGGTAGCCAATACAGAAACGTGGAAAGAAAAAAAAGTGTAAATTTAGCCAACTTATTTGTTGTTTTATTTGAGATTATACATAGAATGAGTGCAATCTTTTTTGTAAGCCAATTCTACACTACACAATTTGAATTATAATTTTAAATTATGCGCGCTTAATTCATAATTATTAACTTCCTCAAGCTCGTTTTGGANGTGCAATCTTTTTTGTAAGCCAATTCTACACTACACAATTTGAATTATAATTTTAAATTATGCGCGCTTAATTCAAAATTATTAACTTCCTCAAGCTCGTTTTGGAAAAAATGACTTTTACGTGGTTAAATGAGTTAGATAACCCTGTACATATATACAGTGCTGGACAAATATACTAACGAATAAGTTTGTTACTTTTGTGACAAAAGTAACTCTTTTTGCTGGAGAATGTCTGTGTTAGCTATCATTACCAACATTTTTGTCCTCATGGATATTTTTTTTTCAAATATTCAAATCAAATAATATTTTTTTATGAAACATTGAAAGAAGGAGGGAATTTTTTAAACTCATGTTGCTAGGATCAAAGTGTCAAAAGTTATATAAAAAAATCTTAAAAGTTAAGTTTTTCAAACTTAATTCTGAGACTCTAGAGTGAGTATGGAAAAGTTTCAAAATTAATTTCGAAAACCTTAATTTTCAAAAAAATCATAACTTTTCACGCTTTGATCCTAGTCACTTGATTAAAAAATATTGCCGCTCTGTTTTTCAATGTTTTTTTAATATAAAAATATCATTCAATTTGAAAAAATTTCGATGCCGCCAAACAAAATGTAGCCACTTTTTTTGGCAGTATGGAAATAAATTTCTGCACAGCAAAGAGCACGGGACAAAAGTAACTTCTCATATGTTTTACACCTTAACTTATTTGCCCATCACTGTACAAATAGTTGAATAATACACACTGTTGCCAATTTTACCCTAAAAGTAAATATACACTAAAGGGCAAAAATAAGTACACACATAAAGAAAGTCTTAACTGTTAAAACTTAAAGTCATGTAGAAAAAATTAGGGGGTTGGAAAGCCCCTAATTCACTCCATGCTACCTCACATCTAACGCTCATTTTATAGTTCACATCTTCCTACCGTCATCTATCGAAAATGCACTATGAGTCAGTAATTAATGAACCGATTCTATTTTTCTCCATAACAACAATCAAAATTGTTATCAAAATTAAAAAAAAACCACTCTGGATTTCCACTAGAGGACGACGCTAAGAGGATCTGAACTATAAAGCGAGCGTAACTCACTCTCTCTCGATGTGTACTTATTATTTTTGCCCTCCACTGTATATTTAAAGTTGGGCATCGTTTACTATATATAAAAGTCTACTTGTTGGAAATGTTTTGTTTCAATTTAAACAATTTCATACAATACATATATTTCCGATGTGATTTTTTTTTTGTCAACTTTATAGACTTTAGAGGAAGGAAAGTAAGTTGAGTTGGCTGGGCTAAAAGGGTAATTTGTGAAAGGGTTGTAATTTGATTAGGATGTTTTATTGAGAAATTCGGGAGCGGAGAAAATCCGGGATTGGATGGAGACATTTTTGGATTGTTGATGTAGAAAAGAGAGGAGATAAGTGGGAGAGTAAACACTTGTGAATTCGGAGACAGAACTGAAGAATGGACTAGTCAAAGTGTCACATTCACTCCTTTCCGTATCCTTTCTTGTGTACACAGTCAACTTATGTATATTTTATTTATTTATTGATAGAAAAAGGTACGGACGGAGATACTTCTCTCCAATTCCCCAGTCTCATCCCGTCTTTTGTCATACACACTTGACCTAAACCCCTTTTTTCCTTATCTCTCTAGCTCTGGTGGTCGAAAATTTTCAAAAAAAAAATTTAAAAAAAAAATTTTCAAAAAAAAATTTCAAAAAAAAATTTATAAAAATTTATTAAAAAATAAAATTTGCCCAAATCTAATTAAAGTTCTAAAAAGTTCATAATCTAGCTCAAAAAACGGCACAAGAATGCTTTGCAACAGATATGGGCATCATTGAATATCATAATTTTTTTTACCCTTCCCTCCCATCATGTTGAGCCATACTGACTGTANTTCATAATCTAGCTCAAAAAACGGCACAAGAATGCTTTGCAACAGATATGGGCATCATTGAATATCATAATTTTTGTTACCCTTCCCTCCCATCATGTTGAGCCATACTGACTGTAAATATATAATATATAATTTATAAAAATTTGAGTGCTATTCATAAAAATCAGAATTTATAACTAAAATTTCTACTATTTAGTAGTAACTTTGATGTGTATAAATGAACATGATTTCTGTTGAAATGATGCTCTTTTACTAAACCTACATAGTAATTAAATTGGTAATTACATAGTTCAGATAATTATATTTCATCATTAAGTTTGAACATTAGGTTGCACTATTTCTGTTGATTAATTTGGCATATGACATATGACTATTAAATATTTTGTGATTAGGAAACTAATAGTGAATGAAAATTCATAGAAATATTTTCCCAATTTTCTATAACAAAAGAGCATGGAATGGTTTCTGTAGACTGAAGAGTGACAATAGAGATAGAAAGAGAGTGTTTACGAACAATTAATTCTAATTTGTAAAAGCTTTCAAGGAAAGGTGTGTTTTCTTATTGTAAATTGACACATATGTACCTACCTGCCCAATCCAACCAACTCAAGAGATGTGAGATTAGAAAATTTTTAGTTTACTCAATTATGTTGCAGGTGGTGCAGAAAACTTATAGTAATGGAATCCACGTTCGTTTGAATAGCTCAGAAGTGGCCCATCCTTCATAATCCCGTAGGACATATATGAGTAGTTATTCAAGTGGCTATAAGTGTGTCCATCTTGTCATAGTCGTCCATATGAACTCTTCAATTCAGAGGTGTTTTGTTGAAGTACTAGAGACATTTGTCATCTCACCCTCTTAGTTACTCTGTGCTCAGGTAATGAGCCGGAAAAAAAAGGGTTAGATGAACCTAATGTTATGATTACAACAACCCTTTTTCAAATATTTTTAACACTCTCTCACCTGACTTGAGAATAATTGAGACAACAAAAAAGTAAATTACTATTAGACTCACAAATCACAAGAGCATTGACCTTGGCTAATATTTTTTTATTAATATTTTAGTTTGAATTTGTTCTACATATTTACCTCAATCATAGATATGCCCATCTGTGGATGAAATAATACGCCCATTTGTGGGTGGGATAATATGCCAATCTGCGGGTGGACTGATATGCCCATCTGCGGGTGAAAAAATATGCCCATCTGTGGGTGAAAAAATATGCCCATCTGTGAATGGAAAAATATGCCCATCTGTAGGAGGATAATATTACCATCTGTGGATGCTTTGATATGCCCATCTAAGGACGTGCTGATATGCCCATTTGTGGATGGAATAATATGCCCATCTGTGGGGGAATAATATGTTCATCTGTGGGAGGATAATATGCCCATCTGTGGATGGAATAAAATACCCATCTGTGGGTGGGATAATATGCCCATCTGTAGATGCTTTGATATTCCCATCTGCGGACGTGCTGATATGTCGATCTGCAGGTGGGCTGATATGTCCATCTATAGATGGAATAATATGCCCATCGATGGAGAGGATAATATGCCCATAGATGGGAGCGATAATATGCCCATCTGTGGACGTACTGATATGTCGATCTATGAGTGGGCTGATATGCCCATCTGTGAAAGAGCTGTCAGCCCGTAAATGGACAAACTAAAACACCCGGAAGAGAACGGGTTAACATGGGCGTTCAAAGATGGGCATTTTTTTTTTGCTTTAAGTCTACTTTTCATCAACTTATACCTATAAATTCAGTTTTTTTATACATATTTTCTTTTCAACTTCTATTGTTTTGAATTCTTCTAAATCGTTCATTCTACTCGAAAATCTATACCTCCAAGTTGGTAAATTTTCGTATATCGATTACACCATTTTGTTCCCTAGTAAACTTCCGTAGATTGAAATCCAATATGCGCCAAGGTTCAAATAGAATGATTCAGAAACAACCGGTTCCTTAAAAAAAGTAAAGTAGACAGTAGCTTATCCCATTTTGTGTACACAATTGAATACCTTGTGCCCTTCATTGGTATCCCTTATGTAATTCATCCCTTAGTTCACTAACTTATTCGAGATTAAATAGCACAAAGTCCTGCGCCTGTCAGCGTCCTCTCAAACCCATCCATCCAAAATTTTGAATCTAGGGCTTCTTACTATATGTACGGGTTTGTAATCGAATCTTCCCAACTGATATATCCAAACAAAACTTTTTTTTTTAGATTTTCGGTTGGATTAACTATGTTCAGAAATTATTTGGGGCAAAATGTGACAGAGTAACGGGATAGGTTTGGTGGATAGCAGCATGATACATACTTTCTTCCCATGGTTCCTTCACAAGTAGCTCAACCATGGAATTAAAATTGACTTACTTCCGAAAAAATTATTCATTTTTATTTTTTGTTTTTTAGGTTTTAGGCTTCACGGCTTCACCCCCTGACTCTGTTTCTTTGTTTTTCATCTTACGTTCTTTGTTTTCAACTTCATTCTCCCGCTTTTTAAAATGTCGTAATTTAGACTTAATAACCTTGTTTTGATTGTTATAAAAAACGACTTCAAAAAGTACAGAGTTATAGGTACGATTAGTGTCATTTTCTATTCATTTTATATAAAANTTATAAAAAACGACTTCAAAAAGTACAGAGTTATAGGTACGATTAGTGTCATTTTCTATTCATTTTATATAAAAATCAGAATGCCGATGGTATGAGGTAACATTGTGAAACACTTCAAACTAAAGGTTTTATTTCAATGACTTATTACACAAATCATAAATCAAATTTTTGTAATTTTTTTTACTGGGTTGGTTAGATTGAATAAATTTNTTATAAAAAACGACTTCAAAAAGTACAGAGTTATAGGTACGATTAGTGTCATTTTCTATTCATTTTATATAAAATCAGAATGCCGATGGTATGAGGTAACATTGTGAAACACTTCAAACTAAAGGTTTTATTTCCATGACTTATTACACAAATCATAAATCAAATTTTTGTAATTTTTTTTACTGGGTTGGTTAGATTGAATAAATTTNCATGACTTATTACACAAATCATAAATCAAATTTTTGTAATTTTTTTTACTGGGTTGGTTAGATTGAATAAATTTAAAATGAAATTATGATTTTTAAACCTAAAGTTTTTAAAATAGCGGCTATAATAGCGTCTGAAATAAAATTAGCGTCCTTAAACGCGTCTATAATAACATCTATAATAGTGCCTTTTTAATACAAATTTGAAATATTTTGCAAAGTTTTTGTCAACTATGCAACTGCTACTTATAATATATGGGCATTTTTCAACCTAACTATTAGGTTACTAAATTTTATTAAGGTTAACATATTTCCCATCTATTAGGGTGCAAAAACGATACAATTTAGTAACACCCCGACTTTGTTGTCAATAAAAGTTTAATGAAAGAGCATTTTTAAACCTAAAATTAATAATTTATTAGGTTGTATTTAAAATTCTATTTAGGTTTGAGCAAAAAAGCTCATCTACTATGGTGCAGAGAATATAAGAAAATACGTAATTTTTTAATTCACATTGAAGAAAGAATTACAAAAAATTANCTACTATGGTGCAGAGAATATAAGAAAATACGTAATTTTTTAATTCACATTGAAGAAAGAATTACAAAAAATTACGGCGATGGAATTCTTAACCTAAAACCTATTTTGAAAAATCGATCTTATATAACTGTCAACCTAATTTTTACATATTGAATTAATCAAAAATATAGTCATTGTAAACATTAACCATCATAAAAAAATATTACTTTTTGTTGTGCTATTTATTTTGATTCAATTGAAAAGAATTTATAAAGAGTTACACCCTACAATAAAAACAGTAAACTCGATCTATAAGATGATTCATTAAATTTAAGTAAAAGGAAATTCTGCTTTTTAATAAAATGTAATAATTTAACATAATTTCTCAATACTGTGTAATTCTATTGTTTAAATTTCCGCTCACTTTTACTAGCTNCTACTATGGTGCAGAGAATATAAGAAAATACGTAATTTTTTAATTCACATTGAAGAAAGAATTACAAAAAATTAAGGCGATGGAATTCTTAACCTAAAACCTATTTTGAAAAATCGATCTTATATAACTGTCAACCTAATTTTTACATATTGAATTAATCAAAAATATAGTAATTGTAAACATTAACCATCATAAAAAATATTAACTTTTTGTTGTGCTATTTATTTTGATTCAATTGAAAAGAATTTATAAAGAGTTACACCCTACAATAAAAACAGTAAACTCGATCTATAAGATGAATCATTAAATTTAAGTAAAAGGAAATTCTGCTTTTTAACAATATGTAATAATTTAACATAATTTCTCAATACTGTGTAATTCTATTGTTTAAATTTCCGCTCACTTTTACTAGCTCATATATTTCATTCGTAAATTTAAATTGTAAGTCGTAGAATTAATACAATTAATAATTGATTGGTGAGAATATTGCTAATTAAGTTTTCGTATAAATTCTCCAAGGTGTATAATTGTATAATGTAATTTTCGATATAAATTAAATTGGACTTGATTTAAAAAAATTCACAGCATGCAAGTAGTAATTGTGACTATTCATTTCTTCTCCTTATTCATTTCTATTGTTTTTTTNAAAAAAATTCACAGCATGCAAGTAGTAATTGTGACTATTCATTTCTTCTCCTTATTCATTTCTATTGTTTTTTTCTTCTTTAAATTCATCTGTCAACAAATGCATGTACAGTTCCTATTGTCACTTCCCAACTTGATGTCTTGTCTTGTGGTTGTGATGATGATGTGATGATTAATTCCNGTACAGTTCCTATTGTCACTTCCCAACTTGATGTCTTGTCTTGTGGTTGTGATGATGATGTGATGATTAATTCCTTATGATTCTTATCTCTTTGGGTATAGAGAGAAGATATAAGGGTGCCTCAGGTGTTTCGTACTTTCTACTTACTACTATATATAATATTTTCAATATTTTCTCTAAGGCTCCTGTCTGTCAAATCGAAGGATTTTATGAGCCATTGTTATTATTAACCCTTTCTAGGATGGCTCATTCATCCCCAAAAAAAAATAAAATAATACCGAGTCATTATCACTTGGGAGAAAGAAAAGCAAATAAGGAACATGTCAGTGTTGACACTCATATGACCAAAACTTGATACCCTTCTCCACTTTTCACTCAAAGAAACAAACAGTATGGACACCAACAGTCATCAATTAGTGTCTTTTGTACTAAATTTTGAAAAAAAAAGAANCAAAGAAACAAACAGTATGGACACCAACAGTCATCAATTAGTGTCTTTTGTACTAAATTTTGAAAAAAAAAGAAAAAAAAAAAAAGGATTATATAAATTTATATATGACTATGACAGCTCAATAACATAAAAACTATATGGATTCTGTTTTTTTAAGTATTAACATTAACTCAGCTATATAGCTTTAGTTTAATTTCAAGGTTTAAGTACTTTTTTCCATTATTATAGCCACTAATTTATACTTTTAACTCAATTTTTTGTAAATTTAGAGTCAATTTTAGAGTAAAGAACTTCAATTATAGTGAATTTCTACTGCTTAGAATATTATTAACTCATTGTAGCTGATGTTTACTGTAGGAGAAGAATTTAGCGCATGCTTAATGAGCAAACTTTTTGGAATCACTATATAATCAAAGATTGCATGGAATAATGTACGACCGAACTCTACTGTCTAATTAAAAAAATTTTGCAGGGTGTTCCATAAATAAACATGAAAATTTAAAAAAGTGAATTATATCCAAGCGACTATTAGATAAAGTAAAGTTTTGAAAAAAAAATTATTTTTTGAAGAATTTAATTAACGAAAAAAATTTTTTGAATTTTTTTAAATAATTATGAAAGACTTGGAAGATAACTACTATAAAGTTTAGTAATTTCTATTAGAATTTAAAAAAATACTTATTTAAAAAAAATTAATGTCACTAAAGGTTAAACATGTAAGTTGAAAAAATTGAAATTAGTTTTAATTAATAGTAATAAATTAAATAAATTACCACAATCAATTTAAATTGGTTCAAATTAATTATATGAAAAATTGACAAAAGATGAGCAAATTATATTTTTTGAATACAAATCACAAAATAGTCACTCCAATGGGTCATCTACTATTTCTATTAGTGTCATGGGTACAAATTTTTGTATTTGTGACCTCAGAAGGTCAAAATCTAACTTTAGACAACACTTCTCCAACTAATTGGGGATCATGGGGTGATTGGGATCGTTGTCCACCTGATACCTATGTATCTGCTTTTCAACTCAAAGTTCAAAGTCGACAATGGCGTGGAGACGATACGGCCCTGAATGCTATAAAACTCTTCTGTTCATCATTTTCTGAGCCAGTTGCTCATGTAATGAGTTATGAGGGTACTTGGGGAGATTGGGGAAATGTATACACATGTACCAACGGATATTTAACAGGATTTCAACTACGCTCAGAATCTGACTTGGGTTGGAGACAAGACGACACTGCAGCAAATAATTTACTTATGTTTTGTTCAAATCCTTCTATTGGCTATTACACAGGAGATGGAATGAGTTGGGGGTCATGGGGATCAGAAATGAAATGTTTAGCTAAGCAAGCAATTTGTGGAATTAAGACTCAAGTGGCAGGAAGACAAGGTATGTAAGAGTATAAAATTAAAATATTAATCAATTAATCATAAAGGTTTAAAATTAACCTGAATTAAATTATATAATTATTGTGCGTCTTAAATTTTCAGCCAAGTAGTATGGCTAGTTGGTATAACACTGCGACTCTAAATGAGCGGGTCGGGGTTCGAATCTTACCAACTGGAAAAGAAATTTGATCTCATTTTTCCTCATTTTCCAGTTATCTTAGATGACGTCGCGTTGAACAATGTCCACATGGAATGTTGTCCTGTGAAGTCCCCTGCTGAATCATGTACTCCAACAGATTCCTGGAACTTAGTAACTGAATGTGACAACACTCAGGGTGCAAAACCAACAGTTTGTAAATTTACAAAAAAACTTGGACTCGAATTTACATCCACAAGCAAGGATAATAAACAAGAGGAAAGGTTTGCTAAACTTGGATTTAATATAAATGAACTAGGACTCTCATTGGCAGAAAAATTTGAACATAATTTCAATACAAGTCGAACTGGTCATGATTGGTCGAGTGATGTTGCAGATACTTGGAAAGAACAGAAATCTATTGAATCAAAGTTTAATGTAGAGGCAAATAAATTGGCGCGAGTTTTTCAAGTTGTTGGAAGATGCGGAATACTATCAGTGTATACTGCGCAATATAAAATGGAAGCAGCCGATACACCGTTTAAAAAATAACAAAAATTTATCATAAATTATACCTAAATTTTATGTAAAAATTGAAAATTATCACAATATATAACGCAAATTTAACCTAAATTGTCAAAGTAGTAAAAAAAAAGGGTGGGGAAAAAGAATTAGCAACAGCAACCTCTGTACTTTACTTGTCCAATTGAGAAAAGAGGGTGCAAAAAAATAGCCTATAGGGTGGTGTATAAATATTGAGGAAAAGGGTTGGAAAGATATGCAAAATTTCTCACATGGAGAACAGTGGGTTAAAAAAAACTAACCATTCTGTAATTTGTTCATTTTTTGATTTTCTGGAATTTGAGTATTATTGGACCAGGAGATGATTGGACAGGATTTGGTAAGTAGGTACTTTTTTCTTTTTTTTTTTTTTTTTTTTTTTGGAAACTGTCATGTCCTAGCTAATCCTCTCTGATGTTGACATGCATCTGACAAATATGCTTCTCCTATTGTTTGGGCATAAGAGCATTTCGGCTAATAACTCCCATTGTGGCAAGCCATAATTCCTTGAGCCTTTCCACTCCATTATCTACACACAAAGTCACCATTTCCAACACCTCCAACATCCAATCAATGACAAGATACATGCACAAAAAAAACCTGTTTCTCTACTTTGTCATTTATATCCTTTCATACCAAAAAATCATACCCACCCTATCTGATAACATACCCTGCGTTTTAATATAAGTCATGTTTGACGACAAAAAAAAAATAAAAAAAATTGTCCAAAAACACCCAAAAACAATTAGACAATTGCCTATCAGATCCAAATTTAAGAATAAAAATTCTTAAAAATTGTACCCACCCTATTTGTTAACATACCCTGGACATGCATTTGTCGCAATACAAAATTGTCAAAAAAAAAAAATTTTTTTTTTAGACAAGTGCACATCAAAATTTATTTTATACAGATCAATAATATTGATCCTAGGTGCAATTATCTAAAAAATTTTTTTTGGTTAGTTGTTTTCTCTTAAAAAATATAAAACGAATGCACTATAGTAGATAAAACTAGACTATATAGGTCTTTTTTTTTTCACTATATTTTAATCATATAGTCAATAACTTTTGTTCATTTCAAAGATTCAGGGTTGTAAAAAATTTTCTTGATTTTGAAGAGGGAAGGATCAAATATCATTCATTTGGATTGACACCTCAAGATCAGAGAGAACAAAAGAAGAAAATGGTTAATCAGTTTGTCTTTCGATGAAGGGAAAATATAAAAAAAAAGCGTAATCCCGAAAACCCCGCTCTTCATCCTTCTATCCACGACTTCATCTTCATTTTTCCCACCATCACAAGTCTCCAATTTCCCCTAAAATAATCCCCTATCCCCTAATCTTCTGTTGATGCTCTTCTGTCTATTTAATGGAACTTTTCTACTAATCCGTCTTTACACACTCTCATCGACGCCTGCGCACACTCACATTTATGTTACTAGAACATATTCAAAAGTATAGAACAAATATACAAAATTTATTAGTAGGAGTAGACTCGTGCACTTATTTTAACCTTTCAAATTAATTCTAAGTCCACGGATTTGAAGTAGGTGCACGCATCTAACAAAAAAAAAATTTTTTTTTTTTTTTTTTTATACAATGTGACTAAAATCAGACTTATAAATTTAGTATTAAACTGGTAAAAATTTTGGTAAACTTTTTCGATAAACTTTTCGGTAAAGTTTCTTTTTTGGAATTTTTAGTATATATATACCTGGTGGAAATAAATGGACCGAAAAATCGTGGCTTGTTGATTGGTNTTTGGTAAACTTTTTCGATAAACTTTTCGGTAAAGTTTCTTTTTTGGAATTTTTAGTATATATATACCTGGTGGAAATAAATGGACCGAAAAATCGTGGCTTGTTGATTGGTGGGATTTAAATATATAGAAAGGTATGAAGTATTGTGGTTACCTGAATGAAGTTTTAAGTCCATTGTGTACAGGTGTGAAAGTGTGACGGTTTTAAAAATCCCGGTGTCATTTTTCAAAATGGACTTTATCCAGATGCCCCATTTTTTTCTATTATTTCAAAGCCAATAAGCTCCGGATAGCTTTTACAACAGATGGAATTTAAATGGACCCGCGGATTATAAAAACCATTCAAACAAAAATGAAACCAATGCTTTTGTCGTGGTTGAGTCTCAAAAACTCTCAGACCCAATAATGCAAAAACAAGGATTAAGAAAAAGCTCTGTAACATTTAAAAAAAAAAATTTTTTTTTCGTTTTAAATTTTGGTTTATACCTTATATATGATCTATCTTATAGTCTTATACAAATTTTTTTTTTCAAATTTTAAGCCATGTTTTGCAGAAAAAAAAACAAGGAAATAAGGTGATGTCTTATTCGTTTTATACGAGCAGTAGTGCACTAGTCTATTTTTACTTGGTTAGTTTTTTTTAGGGTTAACTGAGACTTTTAAGTTAATTGGTTTATGAAATTTGGTTCAATTTTTTTAAGTTTATTTTATATAAAATAGAAAGAGATTGGTTGATGATTGAGTTGATTGTTTTTTTTTTACCCTTATGAGTAACATATAAGGTTGGTCTATATAAACCAAATTTAAAAATCCCGATTAAATTTAGTTAATCTTAATCCTCTAAAAACCTAACCACTTCTCTTGTTTTTGTGTCCGAAAAGTCTATTTTGAATTATTTTTTCCATCTATTTTGAATTTTAATTCATCACTCAAAATTCAACTAACCCGAGTAAGTATCCATTCACCCCTGTAGTTGAAAATCTACTAATGTCGTCCTTTCTCGCCTAAATAATGCAAAGTAGTTGAGTGGGCTTATGTAAAAAGTATTATTATTAACCTTATTCACACCTCAAAAAAAAATTTTTTTTTTTTNGTAGTTGAGTGGGCTTATGTAAAAAGTATTATTATTAACCTTATTCACACCTCAAAAAAAAATTTTTTTTTTTTTTGAGATTTTGCGCTTAAGGATCGATACAACGTTTGTGAAAAGGCTTTTAAAAGCTCAGAACANGTAGTTGAGTGGGCTTATGTAAAAAGTATTATTATTAACCTTATTCACACCTCAAAAAAAAATTTTTTTTTTTTGAGATTTTGCGCTTAAGGATCGATACAACGTTTGTGAAAAGGCTTTTAAAAGCTCAGAACAANTTTTTTTTTTTTGAGATTTTGCGCTTAAGGATCGATACAACGTTTGTGAAAAGGCTTTTAAAAGCTCAGAACAAACCTTCTCTAATGTAATTCTCAGAAATGGTTTTTTGGGATTGAAAACTAAACGATCAAGATAAGCGCCAATTTTAGTTCATGATATTACATGACATGCACCAACAAGCTATGAAACAATAATAGTTTTATGAAATATTATCATACTAAAATTATCGTAAATTTTGTTGAATTTTTTAAACCAATTTAGAATTTAAAGAATTGGTGCAATTATTCATAACGGCAACGTTGCGGTCCTACACAAAATGCGCCAAATGAATATGGCCTTCACCTAATATGCGCCACCCAAAAAAATCTTAAAATTTAACTAATTAAGATATGGCAACATGATAATTTCAGCTTATATAAAAAATAATCAAAGCCTAAAATAAACCTAACAATTACAATAATAAATATTAAATAAACATTTAAAAAAAACTAAAAATATATTCTAAAATATTTAGGCCACATTGCGTATAGCACATATTGGGTCCTATGAATATGGCAACATAGCTTCAAAATTTGAAACTCTGCTCATTGGACGAAAATTGAAGGAATTGTTTTACTTTAATGTTTCTAATATTTTATTGTATAATTCAAAACTAATTTAATTTTTAGGAACAATGAAATACTTAAGTATAAACCCTGTTATTGATATAAATTTTGATCAAAATCAAAATCAAATTCAATTTTTTTTCCCCNAATACTTAAGTATAAACCCTGTTATTGATATAAATTTTGATCAAAATCAAAATCAAATTCAATTTTTTTTCCCCTAAAACAAAGGTCATATTTTTAATAAGAAAAAATACAATGTCTGTNAAATACTTAAGTATAAACCCTGTTATTGATATAAATTTTGATCAAAATCAAAATCAAATTCAATTTTTTTTCCCCCTAAAACAAAGGTCATATTTTTAATAAGAAAAAATACAATGTCTGTAAAAAAAATTTTAACACTCGACACACTATTGTTCCTTGAAAGATTTGTTGTGATTATACCAAAAAAAAAATTCGATATTTTGAAACTTCAGAGGAAGCATATAAACTTAGCAAATTTATTGAAACTTGATTACTACTGAAACTTTATTTAAGGGTAATTGTTATAAACACAAAATGCAAAAAGTCATTTAATTTAATTTGTAAAAATTTGTAAAGAAAACAACATAAAATTAATAAATAACTGNAAATTTATTGAAACTTGATTACTACTGAAACTTTATTTAAGGGTAATTGTTATAAACACAAAATGCAAAAAGTCAATGACCTTTCTAGTAAACGACATTGCGCATGCGAGATAAAATATTACTGATATTTTTATTTTGTAGTAATGTATGGATTTAATTTGTAAAAATTTGTAAGGAAAACAACATAAAATTAATAAGTAACTCTTCAGGAAATCAAAAAGGTCAATGACCTTTCTAGTAAACGACATTGCGCATGCGAAATAAAATATTACTGATATTTTTATTTTGTAGTAATGTATAGATTTATTACAATTTCTAAGAATTTGTAAGGAAAACAACATAAAATTAGGAAATAAGTCTTAAGAGAGCAGAAAGGTCAATGACCTTTCAAATTAAATGAAATTTTACATGCACGATAAAATTTTGAAAACAAATATCCCTATGTAATTTTATATTTTGTGGCATGTGGCAGATAGGTACTGATTGTAAGAAAAAAAAGGACTAAAAATGGACTGACGTGGGTTAAGTAATACTTTTGTTGTACTTTTCTCTGTTTCAGGTGTGAATTAATTCAGGCTGAAATGGAGAGAATATAAATTGATTCGAATCTTTAGATAAAGCACCAAGATAAACTGTCAAGATGTCTATTTTAGAAATTTTTTTTTTGAATATTTTATAAATTTACTTTAACACATTGTATACCAAGGATTAACGGGATTGTGTGAGAGTTTTGAAACCTGGAGCAATAATCATGTGAATTCAATTGAACAATCAAAAATTTCTTATACAAAAAAAAAATATCCATTTTAAGCTCTAAGTGAAAAATTTTAAGAAATTAACCCAATACTTAATAATTTTAATTCGATTTATGACTTTCTTTTATTGACTTTTTCAAATGGCGGGGGTTTTTTTAGGGTTAATTAGTACGTAGCTGATACAGGGATGATCAAATTCAATTATTGTAATTTTCATATTTATGATTTACATTAGAGGCCATTTCTACTGCGTTACGATTTTTAACATAAGAACAATTATGACGAATTTTAGGTACAGAGACCATTAAAAAGAAAAATTAAAATAGTAATTATTAATTATTTTTTACTACCCACTAAATTACTTGTTAAATTTATACACATAAAATTACACAATTGTTAGGCTAATAAATTACCACATTTTTTGGTTGTATTTTATCCTGAAAGTTTTTTTTTTCAAAATTATTTCCAGTAAACCACAATTAAAAAAAAAAAAAAACTTTTTTTCCCAATCCTGAAATCAAAAAAAAAGTCTAAAATATCATCAAATTTGTGATAATAATTTCTCACTTTTTATTAGTATATAAGGATATATTGCACACGAAACTGTTACTAAAATGTGACGTCTAGAGCACTGTGTTTATATAGTTTGGGGTAGGGGTGTATTTTGAGACAATTGAATGAAGCCTTGTGCATGTGCCATACAGATTACCTGCGCATGTGCAGTAGGTATATATTATCAAGACGAACCATTTCTATCTGGTGATGTTTTTTGAAGAAACGGACGATGTAGTTCAAGTGGCATATTGAAAAAGGCGCCTTTTCCCACACCCATGGCTGATGTAAATCCATGGAGTGAGGCAAGGGTGGGAAAAATTGAGGAAGGTGAGAGGTGGTGGTGATGGTGGTGGTGATGGGGTGGGATTGAGACAAGATTCATATGCGCAGGACTGGGTGTAAGATTTGTTGAAATTGGTAGTGTGAGTGGGAGTGATGCCACAGGAATAGGGATTGTAGGTCCTCCAAAAGGCATATTAGCCAATGAGGTGAAGGCGTGGAGTGCGTGGGTTGGTGAACCAAGGGCGGATTCTGAATTTTGTGATGAAGATGTAGGTAGTGGTGGACTATTTGTACCCAAACTTAATTCTGAGTCAGTTGTGTCACTCAGAGCTGGTGATCGTGGTGGTGTATTACAGTCCTGTCCATCATCCGTATCAGTTGACTCCGGGCGTTTAGAGTGACCCAAATGATGTTGTAATCTAAATCAAAAAGACACAATTTTCAATACCCGCAGGGTTAATTTTTCATAATTTTTCATATTTTTTCATATTTTTTTTAAAATCTGTCAAAAATTAGACTCGTGCACTAAATATTTTAAATTAGCTAATTTATACTTAAAAAAATTAATTTAACATATATACATATATATATAATTTTGTTTTAGTTTATAAAACTTTTGTACTACAAATACTCCCTAAAACTCTATAATTAAATTAGACCAAATTGTACCCAATTGTATTCTTCATTTCTAGTATTTTCGACATAGGGCGTTCCTGATTGGTTGGTTTACTCTCTGTTGTCTCAAAGGATTCATCCGTGCATGAAAAAATAGTTACTTAAGTTATTAGAGGCAATGAATCGTTAAAACTGTTGGCTTAAGGGATTTTTTTTTAGGTAGTGAATATGATTAACCCTCGTACCTCTAGGTGAATTAAGTCTGCTCCAATGCTTTTGCAAAATTCTACCATATTGTTGAATGAGCTTGTGTAAAATGTAATAAAGGTCTACGGTTAGTTAAACCGTTGAAGAGTGACAACAACAACAACAAAAGACATGCTTGATTTAACATTCTGAGTCAAAGGGACCCTTTGACATGAGATTTTTTTTTCAAAATCTAAGGGAACATTTCAAGACAATAGGCTACCTAGTTCATAAATGATATTCGATACTTTTTTTTTCAAGTTGGAACCTTTTGACAAAAGATTTTTTGAGAAAAGAATAGAACAGGAACTTGGACATATTACCTTTAACTCGTATTTAATAATAAATAATATTTTACTTTTCATCATACCGATAATAGAGTGAGTCATCATTATTATACCGGAATTTATACCGAGAATTAGCTAATATTATTATCATTAGGGGGTACTAAAGAATAAAATAACGAAACACACCCGGCTTCATGATATCAACTATTAAAAAATATACTTGATAGGAAATTACGCGGTTTTAATAAGGGGATGTTGATTTAAAATGGAAAGGAAAATACTTAAGCCTGGTTTATACTCATACTTTTCCAAAAGTAAATTTTCACCAAAACCGGATGAAATTTATGAAATTTTTGTTTAATAACATTTATATTAATTTAATCATAATAGACTGGATGTAGTAGTAGGGTTATGTAATTATTGTGCCCGTATGTCTGTCTGTCTGTCTACAGTCAGTTGTGTGCTATTTAAAATTAAATATTTCCTGATGATAATGATAAAGTATATATATATTCACGAAAAGTACTATTATTGTAGTTTATAAGGTAATTATTATATAATTATATGGTGCTATTTGCAGACAATTTTGTACTATATAACAATAATCTTAATCAATCAGTACTATTAAAAGATTGCTCTTTAGTACTTCCAGTGATTATACTGAGGTTGTATTGACGCTGATATCAAAACATTTGAATTATTGCATTATTATGAATTTAGATACCTCAGGTACCTATGGATTTATTGGAATTGATACCTCAACTACTTTTAGACAATTAAAGCTAGTTGAGGTATCAATTGGAATAAATCTATATGTAGTTGAGTTATCATGATTATAATAACTGTATATTACAGTTTCATCGTGATATCTCAGCAATACATGGGTTAATAGTGAGTAACATTAGAAATACCTCACATTTGTAATGAAAATGAGGTATGAGGTATCTCACCTCCTTTGTTTAGTCTACGGGTGGTTGTAGAGTTGCTCAATTTATTAATATTTATTGCTAAATAATATAAAATCCACTAGATGAAATGAAGATATTAATTTCTTGAGTAAACTTTAGTATAAAACAGAAGACCGGATGGGTTGCTTTTAAGGGTAAAACGAAAACGGAAGCCACTCGTCTCTATCAAGTGGTTTCTCTTCATAATAGCAACGTTCCCAATGACAGTTCCCAATGAAAGAATAATAGAATAATAACCCATTGTATTCAGGTCCTCTTTGGACTGAGTCTAACAATATTTATTCAATTGAGCAACAACACCACTCTACTTTCTTCATATTTGAAAACTCAATAACAGTGACTAGACAGGAATATGTGAAGGAAAATATATAGGAACAATGAATATTCCAACAGACAAAGTTTTTCTAATTAGTGCTGACTAATCGTCATTATACTCTTAGTCTATTATTATTAGGACACGATGAACTACGCATGTGCATAAAAGTTAAAAATGTATCCGGATCTCAAACCATTGAGTCGATGATGGTCATAATGATACAATTTTTTTTAACCCTTATACAGCGGAGCTGAAAGGGGTTATGTATATTTCTGTTTGTCTGTCTGTCCGTCCGTCCGTCCGTGTGTTTGTCTGTCTGCCCGTCTGTCCGTCCGGCTGCCTGTCTGTCTGTCCGGCTGCCCGTCTGTCCGTCCATATGTCCGTCCGTCTGTATACCCTTCCGTCCATATGTCCGTCTATCTGTCTATCTGTTTGTCCACATTTATGCAAATTGTTTTGTCTGTCTGTCCATCTGTCAGCCTGACTTTTACCAAGATATCAATTTAAGATGTACATCTACTACCGTTTACTGGTTTACAATAATACTTTCATTTTGATCCAAATATGATTTCTGACAACATAAATTGAACAGATTTGTGTTGTAATATATTAAAAATATATAAAGAACAATATAATTCGTAAAAAATAAAAAACAAGCCAGATTTGATAAAGTTTTCAAAGAGGAATGAAAAGTAGAAGAGCTAATAAAGTATATTCTGATTGAGTCAACCAATATTTTCCAGCCACTGAGATTATCCGATTAAAAGTACTAAAGTAATACTGTCGTTTTTCTATTATAATCTACATATATATAGAATATATATGTATTAAATTGAGAACGAGTTTTGAACTGGATCAGAAAGTAATCCATGTTTTTGAATTGAAAGGAACTATGGATTTAATCTGGCGTTGTTAAAAGAAATGAGAACATGAACAACCCAGTCGACAAAAACTATAATTATATTACCATCAATTTATTCTTATAGAATTAGGAAGGGCGGGAAAAATCTTTTGTCTGCAACAAATTGGATCAAATTTAAATCGATGAGGGACTCATCACGACAATTTCATGCGGAACCAAAAGAATACAATGCAAAAAAATTAATTTTTTAATTCCACAAAAAAAAAATTTATATATATTTAGGAAAGTGTAAACTAGGCTTTAATTTCTTTCCATCGGTGTTCGAGGTGTTAAAAAAATTTTTTTCTTGTACTTTACTAACTAATTATTTGAAAAGGTTGAAGTTTGATGATAGATGAGTTAAAAAATCCTTATAAAATATTATTGCTCAATTACCTCATCTAATGAGGTTAATAAGTTGGTTAAAGTTATACATATGAGTCTATTAGGTGATAATGATAATGATGATAAAAGTGTGAAAATTTGATAGAAAAAATTATATATAAAAATATATTATATAAACAAAAAATAAATTACTCAAAATACGATTTTTTGTTCTTTCTGATCATTCTGAGAAGTTATAATTTCAAAATTATAAAAAATATTAAGTTAAATTTTTATTAAATTTGTTTCAATTTTTATATAAAATTTTTGAAAGCGTAGGGTTAAGTTTGTTCAATATTTTACACTTGAATGACTTAATTCTCTTTTTCGCCTCTCGTCTTTCAACTTAATATACAAAAAAACATAATTTTTGAAAGCAGGGTTGCGTGTTGCAATCCATACAGTCATATATCTATTATTCTTAAGTTTGAAAATTAAAAGAAAAAAAAATAAATTTTTTTTAACATTTTTGTAATGAGAAACCCGTGATGATGACTAATGATTTGACTTCCTCATCATGAAATTAGATAATTGAGATGAGAACCGGTAATTTCTTCGATTTATTTGTAAAAAAAATAATTTTTTTTATTTGAACTTTTCAAATACAAAATATGAAATTTGATAAGACAGGGTTGTAAATTTTGCTTAATTTTTTTTTTTAATTTATTAAATTTTTTTAATTTTAATGAAGTGTTAACTCATCAACTTCAACTCACTGAGATGTAAACTGCCGACAGTATACTCTCGTCTAATTTTCTTAATGTGCAACTAACCAAAAAAAAGCAAATGAAATCAGAGCAACTGGGTTATGAAATCCGGTTTATGAGTAATTGATACTCTTGTATTGTCGCTAGATACATCAAATTACAAAAAAAAAATTATATTAGCGTTATGAAATTTTTTTTTTCTGTAAGTAAATTATCAAATTTCGTTAGATTTCTCATGACTAATTATTTAATTAATTAACCCTTGCAGATCCATGAAAAATTAAGATTTAGTCTACATTTGTCACATTATTTAATAAAAATTCTATTATATGAAAAATAATTATTATTGATTAATAATTTTAATAAATATTTTAATTTTTATATTTTTATATATTTATATATTTATTATATTTTCTATTATTTATCATTATTTTATATTATTTTCTATTATTTTCTATTATTTTATATTATTTATATTCAAATATTTCAATAACTAACTCAATATTTGTTCCTTTTGTGACAATAGTAATGAATTATGAATTTATATCTCTGTTCATGAGTACATGAGTGATTCTCTTATACTTTTAAATTTCCCTCTAACACGCAAACCTAAATTAACCTCAAATGAATTTCCCCGCGTAAATTGGAATCCGCAGGAGTTTTAAAATGAGAAGAAAAAAAAAGATATAAATTTATCATATCTGAAGAAAATCAGAAGGTAAAAATAATAATAATTCATTCTACTCGTGGTTGAATTTTCTTTTAAAAATTAACGTAAACATTCATAGTGCGGCCCAATTCTATCAGTATATATTATTTTTTTTGTGTGTCCTTTAGATATGAAAGTTGATGATGAGGGTGTCAAATTACAAGTAGATGTCTTTGATCTTGTTCACTATAGGAAACATAATTTCTATCATCATCCATCCGACAAACGAAGGTTTCAATTTCACCCCCATCTACAACCCTGTTTCTATGAAAATATACTCATTATCATCATCCCTTCAATTCATTTCTATCAAAATACAAACGCTTTTAGTACTACTTTCAATTCAATATACAAAAAAAAAGCATCTTTGTACAATATTTTTTAAATAAACGCCGTTAATTCTCAAAAAGTATGAAATTTACGAAAATAACTTATATAACAATTCTACTGTTTATTATTATCATCATGCGGAAAAATATTTAAAATAATTATACTTAAGCTATTTTCATACTATCAAATTTGTTGCTTTGGACAAGTAGTTAAAAAAAATTTTTTTTTTTAATTTTTGCATAGCTACAGGGTATATAATTATCCAAAAAATTTAAAAAAATTTCAACCTTAATAAAAATCAGACCTTGGTGTAAGGAACTAAAAATTTTTGAAAGTTTAGAAGAATGACTGAAGTGATGAAGGAAGAAAAGGGTCAATTGACAAATTGAAGTGGATGAAGATAAAAAAATATAGAGCAGACTTGTAAATGGGAGGGGTAGATTTGAAAATTACCCCTTTGAAACTACCCGGGTCTTTTTGTGATCTAAAATTTCAGCTGCCTTTGATATAATAATATTGTGAAATGCCCATTTGATTTCACTGACGCACCATTTACTTTTTGATATCAAAAGACTCAAGTTGAATACTCAATGGGCCACTGACTCAATAATGACTATTGAACTTTTATGTAAGTGAATTTGACCCCCAGGTAGTCAGTAGCCAATGACCAATCCACCCCACCCATAATTAGAATATATTACCCGGGAAATTTTGATTTGTTAAAACTCTGTTGGGTGCCATATAAGTTAAAAAATAAAATAAATTTTAAAGCGACAATACCTTAGTAACAATTGAAAATAAATATATAAAAAAAAAATAAATCCTAAGGGTCTATGAGTACTTAAGAAGTCGTAAGGGCTCATTATCTCCTACTGTGATAGTGATATGGTACTAAAACTTCTGAACACTATGAATGAACCATGTAATTTAAATTTGAATGCAAATTAAATGAAATTGGGACAGGAAGTTTCTTGTTGAGTTACATAATCATATGTACTCAGGATTTTAAAAGTGAAAAGCATATAAATCTACTACTATCTAATCATAACTAAAATATACTCAAGAGTATAATCAATGTTAATAAATTTAAATTAAATTATATCATTTTAAATCAAATTATATCAATTTTAATCAATTTTAATCAAAAACTTAGGATTAGTTTATATAAAAATAAATTATTATAAGACTCCTTACTTAAAAATTGTAAGTAAATAAAGAAAGTATAGTATCAAAACGTCAACAAAACATTTAACCCTTGTTCTTTCAAGCATTTTATAAAATTAAAATTNTCAGGATTTTAAAAGTGAAAAGCATATAAATCTACTACTATCTAATCATAACTAAAATATACTCAAGAGTATAATCAATGTTAATAAATTTAAATTAAATTATATCATTTTAAATCAAATTATATCAATTTTAATCAATTTTAATCAAAAACTTAGGATTAGTTTATATAAAAATAAATTATTATAAGACTCCTTACTTAAAAATTGTAAGTAAATAAAGAAAGTACAGTATCAAAACGTCAACAAAACATTTAACCCTTGTTCTTCCAAGCATTTTATAAAATTAAAAATTTTGCAACCCTGAAAAAAAAAATTTTTTTTTTGGCTAGGCTTTGCTTGTTTGTCTCATTAGCACGTGAGCTTAGAGAGATATCGTTTTCGATCCTGTCCAAGACAGGGTTTAAAACGGAGCCAAGGTTTTTGTTACAATTTTTCAATGTCCATGACCAGGATTTAGAGTCTGACACCCTCTTTTTCTCAATTTTCCCTAGACTTAGGGATTTTCTCACTTATTTTTTACTTTTTTTCTTCTTCTTCACTTTAGCTTATTATAGGTAGCGGACAAAAGAAAGGAAGCTAGCGAGCAGAGTATCAACAGTAATCTTATCATAGACTTAATAATATATCAGCTTCAGACACTTTGTTTTAACATCAACTAGTATGTTGTTCTATTCGTAATACATACGAATACAACAGTGTTATATCATACTATAGAGTGTTTTTATAAAAGCATACAATTTTTTTTTCATTTCTGATCAAATTATTGATAAAAATCAATGATTTGATCAATAATTTTGATTTTGATCAATATTTTTGATTTTTATCAATAATTTTGATCACTAAAACTTATATTTGAAATATTTTTACTTCTTTTTTTTTTAGTTAGATTTCTAGCTAAATCTACCCAAAATTCTTCAAAAATTATTAGTTTCATTAGTTTCTAACGGTACTCAATAACTTTACGTTAGTAGTCCGAGTGTTAATATTGTTTTCATGGGATCTAGTAAGTTTTTTGTGATGATCTCTGTAGAATCTGAGTACATATTCCCATTGTGAATTTGTGATTGTATTGAGAGAGCCTTGGGACGGGCGTTGGGGGTTCTTTTTGATCATTTTTATCTCGTCACTGAATCATTTTTCAATCTCATTCGATCAGATTACGAAAAAAAAGGAAAAGTTCCATTTGTCTCTAGTCCCTCTGTGCATTATTATTTTGTTGGTGAAAATAGAATTCGGAGACTAAACCCTCTTGTTCAATCCGATTTCGGTTCTTTTTCGATACCCGAGATAAACGATACATGATTCTGTCTCTACTTTCTTTTTTTTTTCTCAACTAGACCTTAATTGACTCAAAACAAAACAAAAACTCAATGATCTTGGGAAAACAAGGAGATTTTGTTAGAAGATTATAAATTTTTGCATCTAACTCAAAAGTTATATAAGAAATATTTCCCTCTAGCTATCAAACCCAAGGTCGGAAATTCAAAAAAAAAATGTTATTTTTTTTTATAAAAGGTTTGATAGATTTGGGGGAAATAAATGTAACAAGAATTACATTAAAATTAGACATGGTTGAGAAATTTTGTGTTTTTATTTTCATACATACGATCCTAAATTTAAGGTAGAAATAAGGGTTTTTTAAGGCAGAAATATATCGGCACAATTAAAAAGAAATTGTGTAATTTAGCGAAAAAAAATTGGTGAGGTATGATTAGGGCTTAAGAAGAAAAGCAGGGTGGGTATATTTTTCAAATATTAAGATATATGAAAGGATTAAAATAAAATAATCCATTGCAACTCGAGGATTAATTATGATAAAAAAAAATTTTTTTTTGCGCATGTCTGAATAGTCCTAATAAAAAAATACAGGGTTGGTAAAAACAAATTTTTTTTAATAGTGAAACTTAAGGATTAATATATGAAATAATGCAACTTTAGGGTTAATAAATATTAAAAAAAATTTTTGTTCGCATGTTAATTTTTGTGCTAAAAATGGCATAAAAATGTAACAGGGTTGAAAAAAAAAAATTTTTTTTTAAATATTGTGTAAAAATAAACTAACGTACCGATTTTTAGCTGCTGCAGCTCTATCCCTTTGGCGTCTATTTTTAAACCAGTTGCCAACTTGTGTTGGCGTGAGACCCGTCGCTGTTGCCAATTCTCTTTTTTTAGTAGGATTTGGATAAGGATCTTGTAGATACCACTCACGAAGAAGTGAACGCGTGCGCTCTTTGAAACAATGTGTTTTTTGTTCTCCATCCCAAATTGTTCTTGGAAGTGGAAACTTTTTTCGTACCCTATATTTATCAACTGGTCCAAGTGCTCTTCCTCTTAATTTTTCAGCTTCTTGATAATGAGCTTCAAGCCACATTTGTTGTAACTTTGCATGTGAATCGCGTGTAAATTTATGTGTCTCGAGTATGTGATAGAGGTCGCGGAAGTTACCCGAATGGTAAGAAACAATGGCACGCGCGCGCAGAACCGATTCACTCTTACTTAATTCACCAATATTTGGGTGAGCTACTGGTAGTGACCATAAAAATCTAGCCAATCGCTCAATGTCACCGCTTTCTTCGAGTGTTTCACAGACAGCGGCTACTTGAGTCACTGAAAAATTTAGTGTTGGAAGTCCTGCTGCTGCTGCAGCAGCCATCATATGATTTGGTAAAATAGGTGTTGGGGCAGGTAGTCCATGTGGTAGACTCCCATTGGTTGGTCCATTTGAATTTTGAGGAATTCCACCACTGTTGCCGTTATTACCATGACTTGGTTGAGTAGAATGAAATGGAGATGTAATTTGACCAAAATTTGAACCAAGACCAAGAGCCATTCTTAAAGCCTGTGGAATAATGATTGACTTGTTGCTAGGAGCATGCGCATGAGGGTGAAAATGATGTGATGAGGTAACGGCGGGATGATTTGAATCTGTTAATTTTTGATGATGAGCTTCAAAATCACGAAGTAGTAATGGATGTATGAAGGATCGTGGGATACCAGTGAAATGATGTTGATCTAGTTCATTTCGTCCACTCTGAGGTGATTGTGTACCTGATTGACCAATCACAAACAAGCTAACATTATAACTTGTTTATATATATATATTTATGTAAAGTTATATATATAAATTTATATCTATATGTAAATATGTATGTGAATTTATGTAAAATTGAACAAATTGAATGAAATTTTGTGACATTTGAATGAAAATATACAGAATGAGTCAAAAATATTGAATTATTATTAATAAATTTTGTAAACTTTTCATATTTTTTTTTGCAAAAAGTGAATTTCTTAATCTAAACAAATACAGAGTGGTTCAACATGAATGGTATTAAAAAAATTTTTTTTTTTTTTCTGAATAATTTTTTTGGATCACTTATATTCATAACATAATTTCATAAATTCAAATTAACCGCGTTTCTTACCGCTGTTTGGTGATTGGCAGGGACTATTTGAATTGTCAGAATTTGAAGTAATTGAAGTGACATCTTCTGTATCGGATTTGAGCGGCTCGACAGGCTCTTTAGCCGCCGCTTCACTCGTTTTTGGTTCAGGCGCCAGTGTAACGTCAATTAGAAACAATTTTTCAAAAAATAGTTAAAAAATTTTGGAATTTTTGAAAATTTTGATTTTCCTTAATTCACACACTGCTGATATTCTTCAAAATTCAATCATATTGTACATCCGAAAATAGTCACTAAAGTTTTAATTATTTCTCTAATTTTTTTCTTACTTCTGGTTCTCATTCAATGTGAAGAGAAAAAAAAACATAAAAATTTTGAAATTCAAAAAAAAAAAATTTTTTTTTGTCAAAATTTCATAAAGTTACTCAATCCTCAACACCATGATGAAAATTTTCACCAGTTATCAGTTATTTTCTTAACCTCGCGTCCTCTCTCGCTATTGGTCAAAATCCAAATTTCACTTTTATAACACACACATATTCAAATTTCGTACATAGTTGCTATGTTACTACTAAAAAATTTCCATACAATTAGATTTTCACTAGCACAATTTCATGAGAAATTTCCAACAAATGTTGTCACAGTAGAAGTTGAATGTAGTAATCAAGTTATGATCTAAAATTTGAATCTCTACTGACTCTCAATTACTATTGGTTGGAACATCTTCTAACAAAACTGTCAAGAATTCTACTACCCTGAAGATAAAAAAAGCTCAAATTTATCAAATTTGATTAAAATTTTTGATTAAAAATTTGAGAAAAAAAAAAAATCTCAATCCAAAAACTATTTTATATTTTCACATCACTTTCATAACAACACTTTCGACTCTCAATTGAGTTTATAACCTTGGGATTCAAATTTTATCCCCTACAACAACTGGTTATAAAATTTTTGTTTTAAAATTCAAAATCCAAATTCAAAATTTCATTTGAATTTATAAAAACTGGAGTTTGAGTTTGATTTTGATGTTCGTTGGTGTTTGAAATTTGAGAAAAAAGATTGTAAATGGTTGTAGATTGACTGACTGTGTATAAATGTTTGACTATTGGTAGGAAGTTTTTGAGAGCGGTGCGTCCTCGTGTAATGGGTCTTGGTGTAAGAGTGGCTATCGTTGGAGGATTGTATATCTATCCAGGGGTGATAGCTTGGGTAAGTTGGGTATCGGAGTGGTGGTGTGGCCGTGTCGTAAGTGAGCTTCGGAGGAGAGGCTTCCGACATGAGCCCATGGATCGTTGAGTAGATCCTTTTGTGGGAGGAGTTACGGAAGTAACCAGACAGATAGTGATAGCCTATCTCCTTCCCACCTAATCAACCCTATCGGCGCACCGACCGGGTCCTCCCTCGTTGTCATGACTACTTCCGACCAGCAATCAGACTCCGATGAACAATATTACAACTTCATCTCCTCAACTTACAAATCAACACCTTCAAAACTCTTATTTATTCCTTATACTCCATGAATCAATACTTCCACAGCTCCCGTCTAATGATTTCTCAATTCCCAACCAACTTGACACGACCTCTTCTCATCTCCGGTTTTCATTTCACTACATCTTTGAGTAGAAGATTTTAGCAAAAAAAAAATTTTTTTTTGTTCCTCACATCGATAAATTTATTATGTATTTTATTTATTTATTAATACTTAGAAGTGCTCTGTTTATATAAATTCAGGTTATTATACTTCCAGTGAAGTTGTTTAAGTTGTGAGAATTATAAAATATACTTACGCCCGTTTTATACTTAATGTCATTCGTCCTTCATTCGAATGAAATGCAGTATGATTCATGAATTTTGGAACAATTTGGCAATCTAATTTACCTTGACAATTAAGATTTTTGCAAAATTTGTTCCAAAATTTGTTACAAAATTTATCAATTATACTGCATTTCATTCGAATGAAGGACGAATGACATTAAGTATAAAACGGGCATTACTATAAAGTGATAAGATACACTTACTATAAGTGATACTTACTTATAAAAGATCAGGTGATAAGATTTAATAGTTAAAATTTTTAACTTAAAATACAGGATAGATACTAGATTCAATACTCGATAGATCGCAAATATCTGTATCATGATAAATTTCATATTTATTATTAGATTTGTGTATTACTTTTTCAAATTACTAATTCAATTAGTTGTGTAGATACCTTGAAGCTATACTATAGTAAAGTACCAATTTTATAACCTAAAACAATCAGGTTTTTAGTAAATAATGGTAAATACTAAAATAAAATAATAAAACTTTTTTGTAGCTAATTTATCTATTTTTATAAAAAAGATAATATATTTTTTTTTGTTTTCTTGTTAAACTTGAATTGGAAGGAAATTCAAAAATTATTTGAATTCAACTAATCAGATTTTTTAATAATAAATTTTATATTTTGAAATTGAATTTTTAGTAATAATTAGTTTAATCCTGACTTAAAAATTAATCGAACAATAATTTTATGTGTTTAAAACAGGAATAAAAGACAGTGTTTTGTATTTATACAAGGAATAATAGGTATAGAGATTTGTTATTTGATTCAATAAATGTGTGCCAGCATTCACAGTTAGACTCACGATTAAATTAATTTAATGTAAGGTAAAAATTAGTGTTTTCTCGATGCAAGAGAGTACTGAATCGGCCGTAGCCGATGCATCGGCCAATTTTTTCTACTCAAAAAACGTTTTTTAATTGGTTTTGATGGATATTAAGAGAAATTTTAAGCAAAATTTACAATAAATTAAATTTTCTTTTGTTTCAATCTGCAACTGCATCGGCCAACTGGCCGATTCAAATTTTATGTCGATGCCAATGAAATTAAATAATCGCATCGGTGGCCGATTCATCGGCCGGGCTGATGAATCTGAGCAACACTAGTAAAAATAAAAATAAAAATAAAAATAAAAAAGACTGTTAACAATTGAAACTATTTTTTATTTTTTTTCTTGTTTGGCGGGAATACAAAATCCTTCTGTTACGATATAGAGATGAAAAAGTTTGGTTAACTCTGTATTATTATTATTATTATTATCATTAATATTATTATTATTGAATAGAATCCCATCCGGTGGTGGTGTGAATGTCATAATTAAAATTTAAAATACAATATCCATTGTTGAAGAAACCGTTCCAACGACAGAATAAAAATGGGCAGGACTCTATTGAGAAAATTTACAATTACTTTTAATAATATAATACTTTTTTTTATGTATAAAAATTCGTATAGATTTCTGGTATAGATCTTGAGTTATAACTAAAAAGAGTATTCAATTACTTTCAATAGAAACTAGCTGTGTAGGAGCGGTTTCTTTGAATCTCTAGTCACTAGTAGAAAAAGTTATACTTTGTGAATAGAGGAAATCCATAATAGAGTCGAGTTGGAATCATATAAAGGAAATCAGTAGAAATTTGAAGAAGAAAAAAAAAATAGAATAACTTTTCAAAAACGGAAGAACCGCAAAATGAGAAAAGGAGACATGGAGAAAGTGACGATTTCCTCAGATCAGAGGAGAAAGTCTAAACTTCCATTTTTTTTTCACTCGATTCACAAAAGTAATAGATTTAGTCAGACTGAAGAAATGGAGAAAGTGAATTTAGCTTTAAAAAAAATTTTTTTTTTTAAGTTTTTTCACTAATACTTAATACAATCCACTCAAAAAAAATTGGCAAAAACTAAAAAAAAAATTTTCTATCTTCAAATAATTTGAAACGCAGTGTATTAATTTTTTGAAAAAAAAAAAAATTTTTTTGGAAAAAATTTTTTTTGGAAAAAATTTTTTCCTTTTTTTCTCCCCTCATTGAGTAGTTGTTAGTGTCTCCAGAGTCAACTGCTGGTAAGTTGTAAGTGTATAAAAGATGAATTAATTGGTATCGTGACTTATGTGAACAGTGTGTCTCCTAGTCTATGTGATTTTTGCTTGGAGGGAAAATTTGAAGTAGATAGAAATAAATGTTCCCCTCCACTTGACGGAAGTTGAAGAGTCTCTTTGGAGAAAGTGAAAAGTCAGTCTATCCTCTTGTTATGATTCGAATCTCCCGCTTCACTTCCCCTCCATTGTCACACTCTCTAATGGAAACCTCTCACACCATCATCACATTTCCATTCATTTTTTTTTATCAACCAGGAGATAAAAACCGAAATTTTGTCAAATTCATAATGAATATCCTTCAATCCGAACAAAAAAAAATCAATTTTTCCGCTAATGGGATGTTATTATAGACGGTGAACCAAAATGGCAACTTTTATAAACCAGTCAACTCACAGTTCATATATACTCGAGTGTTGAGTCTATCGAGGGGGTAGTGATAGTATATAACCAAAAAAAAAATTTTGTTAATAACAAAATGTAATTATTTATACAGGGTGTTTAATCTTTTTTTGCACCCTGTTTCTCCAATTTCATCGTAGCTCCTCCCACCCCATGCTGCTGCCAGGAAAAGAGTGTGAAAAAATGACGTCATGCTTTCTAGGGTGCAAAAAAATGTTAAACACCCTGTATATACTGAAGAGATTAGAGCCATCATAAATTTTGAACTTTTTTTTTGAAAAATACAGGGTGATTAATTTTATTTTTCTTACACTAAATTCCGACTTCCAAGAAAATGATTGATTTTAGTTTATTTTATTTATTTTATTTTATTTTCCTTACGTCGTGGTTTTCTTAAAGTCAATACAAGTTCTATGGGAAGCTATTTAGTAGACACTTGAGTACACGTTGGGAAATCAAAGTAAAATTATTGAAAATGAATAATTTTTCTAATTTTTTTTGATTTGGCGCTTTTTAGCTCTTGTTGAGCACAAGACGCAAAAGCAGTGCCTTTGGTAATTGAACAATATTTTGACTAGAATTTTTTTTTTCGAGAAAGTATTAGCAGTAATTTCAGAAATACCATTCAAAAAGTAGTGGAAGAAAGTTAAAAAAATCTAGGCTCACTAGATCACGATCACTAGAACAAAAATTATATTTTTTTTTTCAAATTGAAATGTTGGATCTTGGAGCTTATTTTGAGACCATGTACTATTAAGAGAGGCGTTTCAAAAGAAGATTCAAAAAATTCAATTTTCAAAAAAAAAAACAATATAATTTCTCATATATTGATGCTAGAGACTTGACTTTTTCAAATTTGTGTCCTACTTTTCAATCGTCTCTCTGTAACTGTTTAGTATTCCTTCAGAAAAAATTTAAACTAACAACTTTTACTGCAAAAAAAAAAAGATAAAATTATCTACTTTCTCCATGGGCCAATAGTCTTCCCTATGAAACATAATTTGTGGTCGGACTGTATTTAATGTAACTCATATTGATTTAGCGTATTTTCATTATACAACCATTGAAAATGGAGAAGCGGGATACAAAAATAACTAACCACCCTGTACAAAAAAAAATTTTTTTTTCATTTTTTTATATAAGTTAAAAAATTTTTATCCTCCCTGTACAAAAAAATTTTTTTTTCATTTTTTTATATTAAATTAAAAATTTTTTATCCACCCTGTACATAAACTATTTAAAATGATGGAAATAATCTTATTAATCCCAAATTCTTGACTAACTCAAGTAAAACTTGTTCAAATTTTAAGAAAATTGTGTAGAATATTATGTCTTGTCTTGTCTTGTCTTGTCTTCTCAGTAGTTAGTTGTACCTTGTAAGACAAGTGTTAGTGAACATGTCTCGTCACCGTCATCCTTCATTTGGCGCCTTGTCCCTCCTGTCACCACAACATTAATAGTCTTTGGGTATATAATTCCCATTGTGTTTTGTATTTCATTTTGGGGGATCAAATTCTCAACAAATTCTACTAACCGATTAGAAACCTTGTAGATCTAGAGAACAGCGGTATGTCTCAATTTGACAAAATACATATGTAGATGATGACAGCGAGACTCCGACGGTGAAGTCGAGGCGACGTAATTCTATGGATACCCGCTGGGTCAGAGTCAAAACCACTCATGTTCAGGCTTCCGTCAGATAACTTGTATTAATAGAACAAGAATCATTATTAACAAAACAAAAAAAAACAATACAAGACGCCACTTTTTAAAATTAAAAACTGTCCAGACAGAAAACAAACATCCCTTTTACCTTGTTAAGATTTAAGCTTTAGTTATGAGTTAGTTGGAAACAATAGTCAAATTTTGATATAAGAGGTTATATTGTAATTTCACTGAAATAGACTCTGGTAGACATTTTCTTTTAATTTAAGTTCAATTTTTTAACTCCAAAACTTCCATTCAATTTTTTTGCTAATTTTTCATTCATTTCCTTTCATGTACAGGGTGTTTCAATTTTTTGCTAATTTTTCATTCATTTCCTTTCATGTACAGGGTGATTTCAATTTTTTGCTAATTTTTCATTCATTTTCTTTCATGTACAGGATGATTTCAATTTTTTGCTAATTTTTCATTCATTTACTTTCATGTACAGGGTGATTTCAATTTTTTGATAATTTTTCATTTATTTCCTTTCATGTACAGGGTGATTTCAACTTTTTGCTAATTTTTCATTTATTTCCTTTCATGTACAGGGTGATTTCAACTTTTTGCTAATTTTTCATTTATTTCCTTTCATGTACAGGGTGATTTCAACTTTTTGCTAATTTTTCATTTATTTCCTTTCATGTACAGGGTGATTTCAACTTTTTGCTAATTTTTCATTTATTTCCTTTCATGTACAGGGTGATTTCAACTTTTTGCTAATTTTTCATTTATTTCCTTTCATGTACAGGGTGATTTCAACTTTTTGCTAATTTTTCATTTATTTCCTTTCATGTACAGGGTGATTTCAACTTTTTGCTAATTTTTCATTTATTTCCTTTCATGTACAGGGTGATTTCAACTTTTTGCTAATTTTTCATTTATTTCCTTTCATGTACAGAGTGTTTCAATTTTTTGCTAATTTTTCATTCATTTTCTTTCATGTACAGGTTGATCCAGATAAAAATTTTCATTATTATTATATTTACACTTTTTAAAACTACAAACTTTATTACAAATTATGTAAATTCAAAATTCTGCCTTCTTTTTTTATTTCCCCGCCAAGAATAATTGTGTTTTTTTTTGTTTGAAAGTGGAGAGTTTAACTTAAATTTCGGTATATTCTGCAGAATACGTAAGAATAAGACTAAAAAATCATTTGGTAACCTCCAACACTCGGAGATTTCAAATTTTTTTTAAATCCGCCCATTTTCTGTAACAATAGTCACATTTATTTTGTATAATAATCAAAATGAGAGTAAAACTAACCCCTAAGAACCTGCAATAGGTTCAATATCTCAACCACAACAACCGCGCCATCTAGGTTCAATTTAAATAGCTATTTCATAGAAAATGAACTGAATGAATGTACTTTTAGGCCGAAAGAGGTAACTTGTCGTTTCAAATAAGACAAGTTAGTTCAAAAATAGTTACAATAATTGTAACTAAATTTACTTAAGTTAAAACCTAATTTTTTTAAATCTAAGATTTTTAGTATTTTTTTTTTATAACCTAAATTTGCGGGTATTAGTGAAAAAATTTGATTTTTTGACGTTGAAGTATCTTTTAACTCCATGGGATGTAGTATAATTCAGTTAATTTGTTATTTTCAATTAAGAAAAAGTTACCTTATGAATAACAGAGTTATTAAATTAGAGAGTCCATATTGATAATTTAGTTTATGACCTTGATGTTGAATTAAGCTACCTGTTCGATGAAAATTAAAAAAAAATTTAATTTATCCAAAAATTTATGTATCAAATTTTTAATATTTAAATCGAATTGGGTTATTTAATTTCATGAGAACTACAGTGTGTTTGTAAATGTGGTATAGGCTTTTGAAAATCAACAGCTCGCGTAAATGACGACTGATTGTTGTTGTCGATGCCTCTTTTTAAAGCTAGAAGCCTAGAAGGATTGTATGAATTTTGACAAGCACTCAGGTCAACGGTTACTAAGGCCAAATTCCTGTCGAAAGGCAAGATTAAATTTTTATCATTAAGTTGGCATGGGAAATTTCTGATCCATTTTTATAAACAACCCTTAGCAACAGAATTTTTAAACCCTATTTATGCTTTACTTCTTGCTTAAGGAACCTCATCTACAGAGTATCAGTAATAATCAATTCCTGTCCCTCGCAAATAAACAAAAATTATGATTATTGAATTAAAAATTAGCAACTTCATTTAATTGATTATGGCAAATGTCTCTTAACTGTTGCCTAACTACTAATTGTTAACGAGGTTGAGATGAGTGTAGTATGGGAAAAAGTTAAATATTTTGGAAATTGAGTTCAACGACCTTTTGAATTATCTTTTATTTTAAAATCGAAAATGTTGACCAAATCGTCTTTTAACTTCGCTAAAATTTTGTACAATAAGGTACTCTCTTACAATAAACACACTTGCTGCTGCCGTAAAACCAAAATGAGCCATAATTAATTAGCAAAAAAAAAACAGAAAAAAAATTATTAAATTTTGATTCAATAATGGATTTTAAAATAAAGATAATTCCAAAGGCCGTTGAACTCAATTTCCAAAATATTTAACTTTTCCCCATACTACACTCATCTCAACTTTGTTAACAATTACTAGTTGGGTAACAGTCAGGAGACATTTGGCATAATCAATTAAATCGAATTTCTAATTAAATTGCTAATTTTTAATTTAATAATCATAATTTTTTTATTTGTGATGAACAGGAATTAATTATTACTGATACCCTCTAGATTGTTGCTTAAGCAAAAAGAAAAGCATAAATACGGTTTAACAATTCTGTTGCTAAGGGTTGTTTATAAAAATGGATCAGAAATCTCCCATGCCAACTTAATGATAAAAATTTGCTCTTGGCTTTTGACTGGAATTTGGCCTTAGTAACCGTTTACCTGAGTGCTTGTCAAAATTCACACAATCCTTTTAGGCTTTTAGCTGTGAAATGAGGCATCGATAACAATAATCAGTCGTAATTTACGCGAGCTACGGATTTTCAAAAGCCTATACCACATTTGCAAACACACTGTATATTTAAGGTTGTGTTTATAATTATCTCAATTTGGTACTATTGAATTTGTCTTATTTTCAAATTCATTAATAAATTTGAAATTTTTTAGGTGAAAAACTTTCCTTTTTGAAAACAGTAAGGTTACCATGGAAATTTTTTTAAGGATTTTTGTTTAATCAATACATTAGAAGTTCAATAATAACAAATAGTTCAATGTTGCTGTTATTTTTGTGAATTATTTTTGTGATTTTGTGTGAAATTGGAATAATTATTATTGCTATTTCAAACTAATTTGGATTTCAAACTTTAACACATCGTTTTGCTGATTTCAACTGTAATTTTTTGATATTTTTTGAAAAATAATGGCGGAAAACGAACTTCATTTAAACCAATCAATTCTTCTCCCGTCCAATATGAATATGTCTGAATACGAACAAAAGATATTTCGAAAACCTGCTGCATCGTCGCAGGTATCTAGTTCAAAAANTATGAATATGTCTGAATACGAACAAAAGATATTTCGAAAACCTGCTGCATCGTCGCAGGTATCTAGTTCAAAAACAAAAATTTTTTCGNCTCCCGTCCAATATGAATATGTCTGAATACGAACAAAAGATATTTCGAAAACCTGCTGCATCGTCGCAGGTATCTAGTTCAAAAATATAAAAAATTTTTCGAAAATTTCAAATTTTTCAAAAATTTCAAATTTTTCGAAAATTTCAAATTTTGTAATCATGTATTTAAAAAAAATTTGTACAAAATTTTTAAGTTGAACAAAATGAGGACAGTGGAAGACGTTTTGTATCTATTTGGAACACACAAAGGTGTTGTTGGAGTGATGCTAATGGATAGAGCAGGTGAGATTAAATTAAACCAATGAAATTTAACCGCGCAATTTTGATTCTTTAAAAAATAATTTTTATATAGGTAAAATTATCCGTTCGAATTACGATGGACCAATTACTGGGATGTATTGTGGTCTTTCAAAAAATATTTTGGATACTATGACTCCTACTATTGAAACTGCAACTATTTTGCCGAGTCCGATCAACGNCCGTTCGAATTACGATGGACCAATTACTGGGATGTATTGTGGTCTTTCAAAAAATATTTTGGATACTATGACTCCTACTATTGAAACTGCAACTATTTTGCCGAGTCCAATCAACGTTATCCGTGTTAATAGTTGCGCACAGGAAGTCATCATTGCACCAAGTATGTTACCAGGAATTTTCAAAAATTTAAAAATTTAATTGTTATGTATTATTTTAGTTGCGGGTGAGGATTTGGTTTTCGTTATTGTTCAAAATCTAGAAGATCGACCATCAGTAGCGCGCTTAACAAAACTTGGAGAAGCGGAAGTTGAAAAGTGGAATAATTTTGCGCCAAAATTTGAAGTTCGCCCTGGCGCAGGCGCAGGCGCAGGTACAGGCGCCGGCGTTCCAGAAGCTGGTAAAGTGGAAGGGTCAATTATACCATCAGATAAATAAAACTGTGTAAATTTAGTAGTAATAGACACGCAAGCGCGAAATAAAAATAATGTCTTTGCCAAATGTTTATATTTTTCGAAATTTAGAAGTGTGATTTACAACTTTGAAAAAAAAGTTATTTTTTTCGTCCTAATAGGGTTAGACTTATGGGGTTAATTTCTTGGTGATATTGTATCCTTTTTCTACGGCGTCTTTTGAAGTTGACCATACCTTAATAAAATTACTAAAAATTATTAACAAAATTTTTTGAAAAATTTCAAAAAAAAAAATTTATGAAAAAAATTTATACCTGATTTCCATAATTGACAGTTGAGCTCATAACGTTTTTTCCTGCACCGAAAACTTTACGCAAAATTGAACGGTCAGTCCCGTCGTTATCATAGTCCGACGATGATTCATAAACTACGTCAAAAGCAAAAAAAAAATTTTTTTTAACAATAAAATCAAATTAAAAAAAAAAATTTTTTTTTTTTTTTTTTTTTTTCGATTTCATTGTTTTTTATGCTCATGCGCGTAGTGAAGTTTAAAATTACTTACTTTTCAAAAAATTAAGAATCAAACCGTTGACGTAGTTGGGCATTTCTTGATTCAAAAAATGACCAGCATCTTCAACAATTTTTAGTGAAAAATTTTCTACAAATTCTGATGATTTGCAAATCATTTCAAGACTAATGTAAGGGTCTGAATTTCCAATAATGAACAAAACTGGAATATGAGATTTCTTAAGTTGGCGTGAGTATTTGTTTTGACGAAGAAGTAGAGTTCGGAAGTAGTTGATTGGTCCAACCCAATCTTCTGTAAAAAATATATAAAATTTAGAAATTTTTATACAAAATCTAGATATAAAAATAGATAAATTTGAAAAATTACTTAAAAAATTCCAAACATTCAGAAAGAATTCAACTGAATTTAGAAAAATCAAGAAAATTTGTTATGAAAGTTCATTTAAAAAAATTAGATAATAAACAAATATAATTTCTAGAAAATTTAGGGAAGTTTTCTAAAATTCAGGGAAATTTTCTAAAATTTAGGGAAATTTTCTAAAATTTAGGGAAGTTTTCTAAAATTCAGGGAAATTTTCTAAAATTTAGGGAAATTTTCTAAAATTCAGGGAAATTTTCTAAAATTCAGGGAAATTTTCTAAAATTCAGGGAAATTATCTAAAATTCAAAAACAGAGTAGTAAAATTTAACACCAATTTTAAATTACATTGAATAATTTAGGAAAATTTTTAATAATTTTGCAAACTATAGAAAATTAAAAAATAGATATTATTATTATTTTTTTTTTTGGAAATTTTTCAAAATTTTGGATTGAGTAATTTACCAGTTCTTGAGAAAGTGTACTTGTAGGCTTCGAGATCTTCTCCAGTCATAGTGAACCGCTTGCTAATTAACATTACTTTGAACAATTTATCAAAAATTTGTAATTCATTCTTCATTGCTTCCTTTTCTGGAAAATACGGTACCGGACTGAAGAAATACCAACTAAAGAAAATTTCAAAAATCTTTTACTAAAATTTTGTTAAAAATTAAAAAAAAAATTTTTGATAATTTTTCCACATGACAGAAATAATTAAAAAAAAATTTGTAATTACTCTTTATGATGTACACGGTTGTGCACAAGTTCTTGCATGAAAATAATTGGATGTGGACTTGCAATTGATATAAAATTTTCAACCGTTTCTGGATACTCGTTCAAAAAATACCAACCGACCAATCCGCCAAGCCCGTGCGTAACTAATGAACACTTATCCCTTCCTGATAAATTCAAATACATCAAATTACATAATTTTAAATCTAAAAATCAACTAAATTTTAAACTAACCAATAGCTATGAGGAAATCATGTAGTTCTCCAATTAAAACTTGAATGTCATACTCACTCTGTGACTTTGGTTTGTCTGAGTCTCCAAAACCTTTCAAATCCAAAGCAATCACCCAGAAGTTGAATGAGAGACTGCGCAGTTGATAGCGCCATGAATACCAAAATTCCGGGTAGCCATGAATCAGAAGCAAAAGTGGGTTATTACGGTTACCTCGTTCAACGTAATGATATTTCGACGACTACAAAATCAAAAATCGAAAAAAAAAATTTTTTTTTTGTACAGTCAGACAAAATATTATAGTTCCATTTAAAAAAATTGGCGCTTACGGATAATTTAACGTATTGATGAAGTCCATTTTCTTCCGCTGAGAGACAAAATGGTGGTACAACTATTTTTCTGAATCGTTTATATTTTTGTGGATTGAAGATGAGATTTACAAAATAATATAATAAATGAACAATACTGTGAATCCAGATCATTAAATAGAAACTTGAAGGTGGTTTCCATTTTGGTAGCGGTATGCTCATTTTTTTTTCCGCTTCAAATACAACGTGGGAAATTCAAAATTCAAAATTCAAAATCAGAAACCGTTTTAAATACTAAAGCTTCAGACGTTGTGGATTGAACTGCATCTTCAGTGATTCTTAAGTAATTGTTCTCAAAGTGTTAATTAATAGAAATGAAGGTTTACAGATGTAACAATCACTACAAAAATTAACTGAAGACTAATCTAAAGAAAGTGTGAAGTAGTTGATGAGGTTGTTCTTAATAGTAAATTTTTTTTTTCTTTTTTTTACAAAAAATAGACTGTAATGACAAATTGGAGCGAGGTCAAAAGGAGAAGGTTACCATGACGACACACACTTTGAATTGAGAAATTTGATAGAAATAGATTTTTAAATTTGATTAGAAAAAAATAACTTGATAGAAATTTAAACTATACTATCTATATGCCTAACTAACAGCCTGGGTAGTGTTCCTAGAATGAGAACTGGAACTGATGAATTGATGAAACAACCTAACAACCTAACTTAATGTAAATAAATGAAATGGATAAATTCATTTGAACTATGTCTAATCAGCAGTAAACTATAAAAAAAGTGATACAAAATCAGTTACATTATAGCTATTTTTGACACTCATTCATGTCTGAAAGTATGAAGGTTGACAGTACTCTTGGTACATGTCAAGTTGGACTTTGGAGGTGTCATTTTTTTTTACATATAATGGTTCTTCAGATAAGATATGTGACTCAAAGGTTACAGGTTTTCGTTATTAATCATCAGACATAGAGTTGTTGTTGAAAAAATGAAAAACTTGATTGAATAATCAATGAAGTAACGCACTGTATTATGAACGGGATTTAAGTTTTGTAGGGTTCTATAAAAATTAGGTCCCAAAAACCCGTTACCGAAATTCCGACCCCAGCGGTCATTTTAGGATTTTTTATCATAACATTTCATAATTTTGAAATTTTTTGTAAATTTGACATAATTCAAAAATACCCTAAGGCTTGATTTATACTCCACGTCTTCTTAAGAGTTCTCTGGCTTAACAAATACACTATAACTAAAAAATTTAACCGAATTTGGATTATTTTTTGTAATAATAATCAAATTTATCAAAAATTTATTAAAATTTACTTTAAATTTTCGGCAGAAAGGCATGAAGTATAAATCTGGCATAAGATATTTTTTGAAAATTTGGAGGTATGTATTACAAAATGTGATCATTGGTACTAAAAATTATTTTGTGGCTAAATTAACAAGTCAAAACAAACCTAATCTCATTAAAAATGAATTGATTTCTTGAATTCCCTTGTATATTTGCCAAATAAATTGATTATTTAAAAAAAAAAACGAAAAAACAAAACCCTGCTCCAACTGTGTGGTTTTGTGAAAAATAGGTTTGATTTAAAAAATTCATGATAATGATGTGGTTAGAGAATATTGATTTTATTTTTTTAAGGAATATAAAAGAAAGCGCTGGTTAGATTCGATTTGACAAAATCAAAATAAAATTTTTACTTTATTTGATCAAAAATAAAGTTCAACAATGACAACAAATTTTCTAAAGTTTTTAACTGTGATAGTTATATTTAGGTTTATTGTAAACGACCAACTTATACTTGGTATTTTTCTTGAGAATGAAGGTAAAAATTTTAAAAATTTGACTTAAGCCTGGTTTACACTTTTGACTAATTTTATTTTTATTTTTATTGTTTTTTTTTTTGTTAGATAATTTTGAAACTGTGAATAACATGGTGGTTGATGCTATTAGTTCACGATATTCTGAATGTGACCTTGTGACCTTAAACGATGAGATTTTTGAACATGAAATGACCCAATGGATTCAAAAATTAAAAATTCCAGTTATTTCAGTTTCATTAGCAAAAGGAAATATTAAAATTCAGAGATGGACAAATATTAAAAAATTATCTAAATCCGCATGTTCCCTCGTAATAACCGCATGCATATCTGTGGAAACTTGCAATTTTTTATCAAAAAATAATAAAACTCAAAATCAGTTGAATTTGGGAAATTTTAGGAACCTCTTACTTAAGGAAAGATCAATGATTGTTTTTATAGCCAATGGTAAAAATTCAAATTTATAAATATTAATTAATATGTAATTAATTTTAAGTTATTGCTCTTTTTTAATTCAGAAACAACCACCAGTTTGAAGTTACCAATTGATAAACAGGTGACAAATAATGATAAAATTTTGCAAATTATGAAAAATATTAGCACATCATTTCAAAATTTGGGAGTACATTTGACATTGGTTAGAAAACTAGTTTCGAAAAATAAGGCAAAAGTCGTAGGAGACGTCTATCAAGTAAGATAAAATTTGGATTTTTTGATTTTTTGAAACACTAATTTAAAAACAAAACAAAAACAATGTGTATTTTTAATCTATTTTTTATGTGAATAGTAAAAAAAATTGCCTCAGGCAAGACGGCCCTGAAAAGTTACAAAAGTTATCCTATCGTGGTTTAAAAAAATAAAAAATGTAAACACAGCATAAGAATAGCTGTGAAGCTGCTAAAACCTATGTGATGCGCGCACATGAATCGAAACGATTATTTATCAACTAATATTTAATACTTTATGCATAAGCAGCTTTTGACTTGGACACCAAATTGGGTATTAAACTTGTTTTTTTAAATTTCAAAAAAAAATTTCGCGCAATTTTTATCATTCGGGGCAGTTGAAAAACTCATTTACCACTAGTGATAAAGAGCGCACGAACTTGTCTGTCTTTCATTTTCTTGTATAGTTCCCAGGTGGGTCACCAATATTATTGGATTTTTGGAGCGCTTCAAGAAGTTTTCATTTAAAAAATCAGCACAAAATTAACATTGGACATTTCAAAAAAGGCGCTGAAATCAAATTTTGTCTCACTTCATATCATATGAGTCCAATCATCGAGTTTAACAGCGCAAATTCAATGATTTCGGGCATAGAAGGAAAATTTATTAAGGTAATTTCTTTTGTTCCCGCGCTAATATCATTGCACAACGCTATTTACATTGTTCTATGTTAATAGCATTGCCACATTCGAATAACATTATCCGATGTTACTAACATTAATGCACTTTCTATGCTAACAATAACATTGCCATATACTGATGATAACACTACCATATGCCAATTACATTACACTATATTAATAACATTATCCTATGTTAATAGCATCACCTTATGCTAAAAGCATTATACTATGTTTTTCAAGGATTTTTCTTCAAAGCTTAAGTTAAACTTGTCATTATTACAAGCAAAGGACCAGCAGTATGGGGATCAACTTTCAGATAATATTTCAAACTGGACCGGCGCAATTGGTCACGTGGTTAGAAAAGAAGTTGATATTGCCACCGGACATCTTCTATTTTATTTGCGACGGCGCACAGTGGTAAAAACTCATACTTTTTTCAACAGAATCTCACTATTAAAGACTAATGTTGAAATTTGATACACCTAGAATGTCAATGCATTGCCTGGTCCAATTATTTCAGTGACCAATGGAATCGTTGTATGTCCCAAGCCTGAGGCATTACCTGATGGACTCTACCTCATAATGCCATTTCATCTCGGTGTCTGGGCATGCATAATATCTTCGTACTTTGTGACACTTTTTGTATTTAAATGTTTTACATTTGTAAGACGAAAATATTGCAAACCAATCATAGTTCGTCAAAGTCGAACTCTTCAAAATTGGTACATCCCACCGAAAATTAGATCAGAAGAGGTCAAGTGGCCTTATGTTTTGGCACCAATGTGTCATCAAAGTATTCCAGATACAGGCCTTCCATCAAGGATACCTTATCTTGCTCTCTACGGCGCATGGCTCATTTTCACATTTTTAATAACGACTTACTTCATCACGCAATTGCTCAGTTTTCTCTTTTCTCCGCCTTTGGAGTCTCAAGTTGAGTCCATTCGTGACCTTATTCAACAAAATGATGACCGTTGGATACTTTCTAATCTCGTCAAAGAGGTAAAGTGGTCAAGCTTGACTGCGTAGATCAAAAAAAAATGGCGCAAATAAAAGAAATTTCAACCAGAGGTCTGGAAAAAATATTAACTCGGTTAGGTGCGCATATGAAAAAAATGAGCATGTAGGCCAAAAATTTATGACGTAGGTTAAAAAATGAAAGCTTGTAATAGCAAAGCTTAACCAAAGCGCATGTGCATAAAAAATTTTTTTTTCTTTAGTGTTAGATCTTAGTTTCTTTTCTGTAGAGCCATACACACAGCGCTCAATAACTAGCCCGCAAAAGAAAGCAAAATGTAGTAGTAACAGTGAAGAAGAAAGCGTCTTTTTGAGGGGTATTTATTGAGCACTTTGTATATTTCTTCTGAGTGAACTATTTTTCTCTTTTTTGCCTTTTTATTCCAATTTTTACATATTTTTAAAATTTTTAAAATTTTGGAAATTTTGAAAAATTTTAAAATTTTTAAAATTTTTAAAATTTTCAAAATTTTGAAAATTTTGAAAATTTTCAAAATTTAAAAATTTTTCAAAATTTTCAAAATTTTGAATTAAAAAAAAAATTTTTTTTTAAGTCGATTGTGGAGAGTTTGGAAAACAGTGTTAAAGAGACATTGTTGCAGCAGCAAGTACAATTTCAACTAATGGGTAACACATCCGGTGATCTAGATTTTGAAGGTAAATAATTTTGAATTTAACGTATTCTTTACCGCCTTTGTAAAAATTTGAAGACTGTGAACTTCTAAATTCTACTTGTTGTGATTCAAATGTAAATTCGTATCTGCTGAAAAAAAAAATTAGAAAAAATAGACAACTGTACGGAATAACATCAATAATTTAATGTATTGATATCATAAATTGATGTGCAAAAGTCTATTTATTATTATTTTTGGTTATTTTTTTATTTGCGGGAAGGATGAATTTGATTTGAAAAGCAATGTTTATGAACTTTTTTTTTCTATTTTAGGCTATGAATACATCAACAGAAGAGAAATTTGTTTCGTTACAGAAGAAATTCGTGCAAAATTCNACTTGTTGTGATTCAAATGTAAATTCGTATCTGCTGAAAAAAAAAATTAGAAAAAATAGACAACTGTACGGAATAACATCAATAATTTAATGTATTGATATCATAAATTGATGTGCAAAAGTCTATTTATTATTATTTTTGGTTATTTTTTTATTTGCGGGAAGGATGAATTTGATTTGAAAAGCAATGTTTATAAACTTTTTTTTTTCTATTTTAGGCTATGAATACATCAACAGAAGAGAAATTTGTTTCGTTACAGAAGAAATTCGTGCAAAATTCTACATAAATTATTTCAAAACTGATGGGATAATTCCAAAATTTTATGTGTCACATGATACATTTTTTTTAGGACTCTCTGGTTGGTTCCTTCGTTCAGATATGGATATAACACTACAAAAATACATTCAAAAATTTATAAATTATTATACCGCCGCAGGGCTTTTTGAAAAAAATTTTCAAAATTTTCCAAAATCAAATCCCACCTACAAATACTTTATTACCTTATCAACAGCACCAAATATAATCCCACTAAAATTTGAACCACATTTGGAAATAATATTTACATTAACTCTAATAAGTCATGGGATTTCTATAATCATTTTTATTTTTGAGTTATACTGGGAAAAAATTAAACTCAAGTATAGCCGTTACAAATGCGCCTGTAATTGAATTTTGTATAATTTCAAAAAAATTTTTTCAAAATCTTTTAATTTTATATGCCTTTTTAATAGATTTTAAACTTTGAGGTTGAAAATTTCATAAAAAAAAATGANAAAAAATTAAACTCAAGTATAGCCGTTACAAATGCGCCTGTAATTGAATTTTGTATAATTTCAAAAAAATTTTTTTCAAAATCTTTTAATTTTATATGCCTTTTTAATAGATTTTAAACTTTGAGGTTGAAAATTTCATAAAAAAAAATGGAATTTTTCCATTGGAATTTCAAACTAAGGTTGAAAAGTCTATAGTTTTGAATTCGATGTGTCAACGTGTCACTCAAAACTCAACGTTTTGTCACCTTGAGGGTTAATGTAGTCAATTCTTAGAAAAAATATGTCTAAAAATAAAGAACCATTGTTATTCAAAGAACCATTATGAAACTTGACCCTTTGGTTTGTAATTGGACAATAATTCAATATACCCTAAAATCTCTTTTATACGCCTGCGCTATAAAAAAAAATATTCTATTTGTTAGTTAAGAAAATTTCTAGTAAAATTCTACCAAATTGGCTCAAAGTTAAGCCTAGTGAAGCGCGGTAAATTTAATTGCCAATTATTTAGAAATAAATAATAATGATCAAAAGTGTCTGCTGCTTAGCAACGTGTTGAAACCAGAGAAGTCACTTTAACACGTGGACACCTACACTCATCTTCATCCAAAAAAAAAAGGTATAAAAGTGAAAACCAAAAGCATCATAACTAAAAAATAATAAAAACTACCAAAAAAATCATACAAATTCTAAAAATGATTCGAAAAAAGACATTTTTTATAATTTTGACTACATCGCTGTCACTACTTATTCAAATGCCAAAAACTTTTGGTTACAAAATAAAGCTAACCAATCAGCTTCATCCGGAAGACCTAGGAGTCAATGGAGTTGGAGAAAAATCAGATTTATTGACATCCGGTAAAAATACTGAAGAAATATTTGATAAAATATTGAATCGGTAAGGTTAAATTTTAAATTTTGTAATGGCGTTTTTCTAAAAAAAAACACCCTAACAACCTAACTTTACTATTACTTAGGTACAATGGGAAATTACATGAACGTATTGGTGCAAGAATGTTATCATCTGTATCCAATGAAAATACAGAAAAAGAAATTTTGGGTAATTTAAATTCATACAAAATTATACAGGGTATCTAAAGTTTTTTCATACCTGCTTTCACCAATATAGTTTTTATTATTGTAAAAGAATATATATTTTGTACCTAAATTTAATACTTTTGTGAACCGATGAACCATTGTAAGTAAATTTATTTAAAAAAAAAATTTTTTTTTTAATTTTTTATAAATTTTGCTTAATTTCAGAAATTTGTGGAACCAGTGCATCACTCATTTGTGGAACCGCTGCTATCAATTCCATTGGGAAAAGTGTGAACAAAAATATTTTTACAAGATGTCGAGCAAGAAAGGTAATAAATTAAATCAGTATTAATTATTATTTTAATTATATATAATTTATATAAAAATTATTAGGATTTCTTGGGTTGCATTGATTTGGAGAGATCAAAATGTAAGGACTTGGCTGTAAAAGAATTATATCCAATTCTTCCATCAAAAAGTCAAATTAAAACTATTCAAGAAAATACTTGGAAAACTCTTTGGACTTCCGGTGGATGTATCCTTGAACTTTAGAAATTCAACAAAAAAAAAAAGAAAAAAAAAATTTATGAAATTTGGCAACATTGAAGACAAATTCTATGTTGTAGATTGTATTAAATGAATTTAAAATTTATTTAAACATAAAAGTCTAGTTACTATTAGTAAACCCATTATAAAAAATATACAGTTTTGACCAAATTTTTAATTCCTCATGTCGTCTGAGCTATATTTTCAAATAGTAATTTAATAAAGTAAAAAAAATTTCCAATTATCTATTTTATTTTTTCTTGTTCAAAGATTACCTAAAAAAATACTTTACTTAATATATAAATTAGTTCCATAGTATATAAAATCGACTCACATAGAATTTCACCCTTATTTTCAAATTTAAAATTTAAAACACCAAATTATTGGTTTAATCTAACTAAATCTATCATGTTTATCTACAATCCTATATTGACTAAATTTTTTCTATTTTGGAAAAAAGTTTGTGTGAAAAGTAGGAGTACAAAAAGTTTTGGTTAACCCTGTATATTAATTATAATTATTATTACTACAAAAATATGATAAAATCAGTTCAATGAGAGCTAACGAAAAAAAAATTAGTAAACGAAAACGAACGAAAACGAACCAACAAAAATTCACAAATAATTACTTAACCCTTTGTATCCTTTTCAAAAACAGCAATAAGATTTCTTCCGAAATTTTAATTATTTTTTAATTTCAGCAAGAAAAAAATTTTTTTTACCAATAAAAAGTAAAAGTAAAACGAAAAAAAAAAAAAATTTTTCCTACAACCAGTAGTATCACTTTTGAACTTATCTCTCGAGCACCCTCTCTTGTGATTGGTCAACAACGTCGGTATGAGAATAGTGCCGTAGAGTTGAATTTTGAGTAACTCTGCGTCATCTGACAAGGATGGCTGGATTGAGGCCAAAGAGAGGGATTTTACCTTACCTAAAAAAAAGTTTTCTACGAAGAAAATTCCTTATGAAAAAAAAACATTGTTCCTATTGCTCACCCCTCAGTATGATAACATGTCGCTTACGCATCAATCTATATAACATTTTATATGACTATACTAACCAAACAGCCGCAGTAGTAATATAGTTAATATAGCAGAAACAGTTGTTGGCGTGGTGGGTTTTTTTCCTTCATAATGGTGAAAACGAAGCTGCAGAAATTGAGCCAAGGAAGCATAAAAATTTGTTTGAATAGTGTAAAAAGATAGCTTCCGTCTTTTTCATCAGTGAAATTGAAATTATATCATAATCATTCATTATTAAAAAAAAAAAAGTTTAATTGTTGTTGACAAGTTGTACCCTTTTGTTGGTAATATGAACTTTATCAAGTTTTGATTTTATAGCTAACCATAACTATTAATGTTATTTGTAATTATAAACATACGGATAGGGAGTCGATTGTTCAATTTCTTCAATGTGAATCTAACTCAACCAATCAGAATCGTTTAATTTAAACAACTTCCAGCAGAACAATGCCTGAAGAAGGTTGGTCGGGGCGATTACGTGGTAAGTTTAGTTAGTAGTATTATTAATATAAAAAATGANAACTTCCAGCAGAACAATGCCTGAAGAAGGTTGGTCGGGGCGATTACGTGGTAAGTTTAGTTAGTAGTATTATTATATAAAAAATGATATATCTNATTTAAACAACTTCCAGCAGAACAATGCCTGAAGAAGGTTGGTCGGGGCGATTACGTGGTAAGTTTAGTTAGTAGTATTATTAATATAAAAAATGATAAGGGGGTCTAAAATAATAAAAAAGTTCATTATTGAAAATACTCATGAAACCCATTGTCTTAAGACTTGACTTAAGGTGTTGTTCGCTACAGAAGCGTTAGCAGCGCTATAGTTTGCATTTGGCAATAGTACTCATCAGATTCTTCATTTTTCTATCTATGATTAACATAGATAGACTTAAAAAATTATATCTTATAGACAACTTTTGGCCACGTGACACAAAATTTTTAGATTTACTATAATCTTATAGATGTTCAATAATGTCTAAAAACCGATATTTTTTATTACAAGTTGGAAATTTTTCTGGTGATATTATTTGGTTAGGGAAGGTCAGGCAGAAAATTTTTTGGAAATTTTTAGTTTTTTATAAAAAATTGATAGGTAACAAGGGAAAAACAAAGTTGGGTAAGATGTTTGGGAAGTTGGATAATATGTATTGTAACAGTTCGGATAGTTTCATGAACAAATATGGTAGAGCTCAAGCTCAGCGATATCGAACTATGTTGTTGGACCCTCATGTTGACCCATATTGGCGTAAGAATATTAAAAAAATTTATTAGTTTTTTAATAAATTTTATAAACTAAACTAAAAATTTCAAAAAATGTAATTAAAAACAAAAATTATTCGATGAAGTTTGCAAAAATCGGCATTAATCGCCGACTTTGTAACATCTACATCGCCCCGCTGCAGGCTGAGCGGCTGAAAACTCCTACTACTACTTTTAGTTAACTAACTCATATCTCTAGCTTAGATCAACAAAACTTTTTAATTCTATATAGTTATTGATAAATTTTACACAAAATTATATAAAAATTTAGTTTAATTAAAAAATATATATATAATTATATCTACTTTTTACTTTTTTACAGATCGCTCTCCAGACATTTGTTCAGAACTCCGCCTCCCTGGTCCCCCAGTTCGTACATCCCCACGGAAAAAACATATTAGTAAGAAACCAAGACTACTAGAACCAAGTGACAATGAACATTTAAACTCTGACCATAATGTTCGTGATGACTATCTCTCACGTATTCCTGACGATTTTAATTTCCCGTCCAGTTCGAATCGACTTGCTCCAAGTGATGGTGATTCGTTGGAAGAATTTAGTCCAACATATACTGATGAACCTGAAGGTGGTATGGAAACTATTAATCCATTCGTTCAAGATGCTTTTTTTAATCATGATACCTCACTTATGGATGCCTTTGGTTCTCTCAATGTTGCTGAACCTGCATTTTTTTACTCAAGTGAACCAATGGGTGAAGGAGTTGAAGGAGGTGGTAGTGGTAGTGGAGGTGGAGTTATAGGTATAGGAAATGATGGACTCAATACACCACCTCATAGGTCACCTAGTCCTATAATAACACCACTGATGTCACCAGAATCCTCAATTTCAGCTCCAGATACACCTCAAATGTTTCCACCATCAGAAATAGATCAAATTTCTTCACCAGTTTCAACATCTTCATCATCATCTCGAAGTCATCTTGTTCGATTGAGACAAACAAGTCCAGTTTTAAAACCAAAACCAATTAATCGAATACCTAATAAAACAATTAAAAGAGTAGTAGTGAATAAACGATCACCACCAACTCCTACTAAAATTAAAACAAGACGTTCAGAGAGGATAATGACCCCTATTATAACAAATATTAAACAGTCATCACGTGATATCAAAAAAATTAAGAAACAAGAAGATTCAGATGATGAAGAGAGAAGTATGTCACCTGACTTGAAACCAAATACAAATAAATCAAGTGCGCAAACGCAAGGACAACTTGATACATACATATATAGAAGAACAACACCGGTGTCTGTTGATGAAAACCATCGTCCTATCAAACATGATACATCCAATGAATTGGAAAAGTCGATGAAAGAAAGAATTTTAGATTTCGTAAGTTTTAAAATTCCCGCCAAAAATTTGCACAAGCAATTGGATAAAATATGGCGCGCAATATATTGAAACTGAATCAAATTTCGTTAAAAAAAATTTATATTTGAATTTAATTTTTAGGTAGAATCATACGAAAAGTATGAACGACCTGGGAAACTTTTACGATTGAAACTAACGAATTTTATGTGTCACGACAATTTCAACGAAGAATGGCACAAACAGGTAAAAAAAAATTGAATTTTAAAATCAATTTTTTAAATTACTACCAAAAAAAAAGATAAAACTGACATAAACGATGTTATTGGAATAAGGCTAATTAAGTAATAAGAGTAGCGGTTGATGAAGGTTACTACTAAACTGCGCGCACATTTTGCGCTCATGCTTTTGTTCATGCGTACGCTAATAGATGGACAGTTTTGAACCTAAAAATCAATTTTAGTGCGTTCATTTAGTTTTTAAAATGTTCATCTATTACTATATAGTGCGCAAAAAAAAAAATTATAAGTGCGCAAAAGAAAAATGCTTAGGGGCGCAAAAGAAAAATGCCTAGGAGCGCAAATGAAAAATGCCTAGGAGAGCAAAAGAAAAATGCCTAGGGGCACAAAAGAAAAATGCTTAGGGACGCAAAAAAAAATGCCTAGGGGCGCAAAAGAAAAATACCTAGGGGCGCAAAAGGTGCGGAAATTTAGTAATACCATAATAATGNAAATGCCTAGGGGCGCAAAAGAAAAATACCTAGGGGCGCAAAAGGTGCGGAAATTTAGTAATACCATAATAATGTATTGTTGTTTTTACAGAAACAAGAGTGTTAGACTAGATGTTCTTTATGCTCAAAATGAGCCAAAAATCCTCTCATATTTTGACCTAAAAGATGTAGCAGTATGGTGGTGTTATAAAATACGTAAAAAATTTTATGAATTTTAGGTAAATTACATCACCGCGGATAATGGAGCAGGAAAAAGTGCAATACTAGTAGCTTTACAGTTGGTATTTGGCGCAAAGGCAAGTACCACCATGAGAAGTACTTCAGTAAAAGGTTAGAAAATTGTGGGAATATTTAAAAAATACATTATTACAAATCGTAAATTATCATTTTAGGTAACTAAATTTAGAATTTTTTTTTCTAATTTTCTAGATTTAATTCAATACAATAAGTATGATTCACAAATTGAAGTTACTTTATCTAATGATGGAAATCTCGATATCGATAAATATGGTAATGAAATTAGTATCATCCGTACAATACCTAGGAATGGTACTTCCCGATATCAAATTCGAACTCCTGATGGTAAAGGGAAACGAAGTTTACCTAAAAAAGAGCTAGAACTTATTAAAGCTACACTTCAAATTATGGTTGACAATCCTGCCATGATTTTAAATCAAGAAGCTTCAAGAAATTTTCTACGAACTACAGATCCTCAAGCACTGTGAGTTGATTTCTTATACTAAATTTTCTCATAATAATCAAACAATTTAATACTTAATTGAATTATTTATATCATTTTTTTAGTTATATGTATTTCTATCGTGGTTTGAATTTGGAACATTGTGAAGTTCTACTAATCCGAAGTAAAGACGACATCGAAGCTGCAAGAAATGCTCTTAGTACAAAGTACAAAGTATGAACAAATCAAATCAATCATTTTGACTCATAATTTAACAAATTTTAACCAAAATTATATAAAAATTTTTTTATTTTTATATAAAATTTTTACAGTTGTTAGAAGAACTTCAAACAAAAGCTCGTGAATTCAAAGCAGACTATGATGCAGTACTCATTCTTGAAAATGGTAAAGAAAGAGCACTAGATTTGAATCGTGAATACCATTGGTCAATTGTATCGCAAGTAGAAGAGGACTTATCTACAGTACAAGAGAATTTGGACAATGTTGTCAAAAAATGTGAAGTACTCGAAGAACATCTACAACATATTTCGGCACAACAAAATTCACTTGATACGAATCAAGAGTAAGTCTATAGTACCGTAACATCCAATATGTGCTACGTCCAATATGAGTTTTTTTNACTTGATACGAATCAAGAGTAAGTCTATAGTACCGTAACATCCAATATGTGCTACGTCCAATATGAGTTTTTTTAAGAAATATGAGCATTTAGGGAATATTTTAGGTTTTTTTTGGTTTATTTAACGTTTATTAACCGCGAACAGTGAAGTTGGAGAGGTTTATGAGATAACCGTTCTGTCTGTCTGTCTGTCCATCACACATTTTCTCATTTCCCTGACTAAATTATGTAGNACATTTTCTCATTTCCCTGACTAAATTATGTAGACTGATTAAAAACCATTTTCAATTGATGCCAATTGTATAATATTGTTGCTTCTTATTAATAATTACAACCTAATGAAGTTATTGATAAGGAGACTTTTATTTCCCCCGAAACAACAGCGATGCATGTTCTAAGAGATGGGAAGTCGATTTTNACTTGATACGAATCAAGAGTAAGTCTATAGTACCGTAACATCCAATATGTGCTACGTCCAATATGAGTTTTTTTTTAAGAAATATGAGCATTTAGGGAATATTTTAGGNTGAGTTTTTTTTTAAGAAATATGAGCATTTAGGGAATATTTTAGGTTTTTTTGGTTTATTTAACGTTTATTAACCGCGAACAGTGAAGTTGGAGAGGTTTATGAGATAACCGTTCTGTCTGTCTGTCTGTCCATCACATTTTCTCATTTCCCTCACTAAATTATGTAGACTGATTAAAAACCATTTTCAATTGATGCCAATTGTATAATATTGTTGCTTCTTATTAATAATTACAACCTAATGAACTTATTGATAAGGAGACTTTTATTTCCCCCGAAACAACAGCGATGCATGTTCTAAGAGATGGGAAGTCGATTTTAGACACATTTTATATATTTCCAACTATATCATCTGATGCTAATCTAAGAATTTTGCCAATCATCCCAACCAAACTTTGTGTTAATTCTGTGATAAGAGAAACAGGTATTTATGATTTGTCTTCAGTTGAGTTTTAGTTGCTATTCGAAGCATATTTTCCTATAAATTCAAACAAAGTTTTATATAATGTGTTAGCAACGTTGATGGTTAAATCTAACCTTAAGAATATTTTCCCACGGTTCAAACCGAATCTTTTGAAACTAGTGCTACTCAGATGAAACACGGAACATCGATTTTTACATAATTTCATTACTAGGTGCAAACAAGAGATCATTTATATCTAAATAGTATCTTAAAAGCTTTTCATTACTAGACAACTTTAACCGTTTCTGTTTCTAATTTGAGGTAGAATTTTAGGTTTTCTTGTTGGAAAACTGGTGCTAATCAAATAAGCATACATAGCAGCTGTTTTTTTTAGTATTTCGTATTTCATCTATTTTTCCTTGTATCTATCCATCTTTCTATCCATCTACCCATCTCTGTCAGCTATCTATCTAACTGTTCGCGGTTTTCTAAGTATTGGTACATAATTATACTGTAATTTTTAGGTTTATTTTCTGTTTCAGTTATCTGAAGTCTCATTTTACGTTGCTATATCTTAACTAATCAAAGTTTTTTAATTTTTTAGAGTAGTACAGATTGATTGTAGCCCAAGGTTACTAGGAAAACACTCAGGGTTTTTTTCTTAGCAACCTTGGTGTAGCCCATATTGGTTTGGCGCATATTGGGTGTAATCAGCTAGTACTACTACTAGCTTTTGCTACTAATGCTACTATAGTACTAAAAATCTTCGATTACTTTTAGTATTTAACAACTTTCAATTAAGTTTGACTCAATTTCTTTGATTTTTTTTTAGATCCAGTAAAAATAAGTTAAAACTATTGAAAAAAGTTTTACATTCAAAACGAGATGAGTACGAACAGAAATGTCGTGAAGCGCATGCTCAACGTCAAGAACTTGGAGCTGGAAAAGCGAAATTAATAAATGTTACAAAAATTATTAAAGAAAAGACATCACGGGTCCAAGGTGTTGAAGCGGAAATGGCAAAAATTCGTGAAGATAGTGAAGCAAAATATAAGAGACAAGTGAGAGAAATTGAAGATCAAAAAAGAGATTTATTAGAACGAAAAGTAGTTGCTCGAGAACGTCTCAACAATGAAAAAGGAAATAAAGAACATTCTTATACAAAACATGACAAATGTAGAGAAATGGAAGTTGAATGGACTGCCAAATATGAAGATATACAATATCGTATACGTAAGAAAAATATTAAATTCTTTACAAATTTTTTACATATTATTATACTTTGATTATAATATTTAAATTTAATTTTCATCAAATTTTTTTAGGTGCAAAGGAAGAAGAACTGAAAAGTATAGAAAAAAAGAAAAATTTGAAATATAATCGTTACGGTCCTGAAATGGTTCGATTAATGGCGGAAATTGAAAAATTAGTGGCAAAACGTAAATTTAAGGATCCACCTACAGGGCCACAATCTGCCTGTTACACTGTCAAAGTAAGGCTATGTTTTTGGACTTATTACTATTTTTTTATTCTAAACTTAACAATTTTTTGAATAATTTTTTTTATTTTTTTTTTGAAAATTTTTAGGAAGAATTTAGAGAATATGCCCCACTCATTGAACATATTTTGGGATCAACGTTATTCCAAATTCGAGTTGGATACATTGAAGACAAAGTCCTTCTTCAGAAACTTATGAAAGATATTTACGGAAAGAAACAACAACCGGATATTCTCTATCATCCAATGAAAAATCGAAAAGTTAGTTGTTTTTTTTTTGAATTTTTATTAATCAAAATTTTAATATTTTTCTATTTCATTTTCAAATTTCAGAGATACAATTTAATGCATGTGCCAAGAACGGATGACTATAATACTGTACTTGATGCCTTGGATATCATGGATAATGATCCAGTTGTTGTTAATTGGTTAGCAGATTCAAATGGAATTGAAAAAATTTTACTTTTTAGAACTGAAGAGAAAGCATGTAATATAATGAAGGAAGCAAGACGGTAAGTATCAAAAAATCTAATTTTTAAATAAAATTTTAAGGAAATTTTAAGGAAATTTTAAGGAAATTTTAAGGAAATTTTAAGGAAATTTTAAGGAAATTTTAAGGAAATTTTAAGGAAATTTTAAGGAAATTTTAAGGAAATTTTAAGGAAATTTTAAGGAAATTTTAAGGAAATTTTAAGGAAATTTTAAGGAAATTTTAAGGAAATTTTAAGTAATTGGTATAAATCCTATTCAATTTTACAAGTATAGTAGAAATTAGACTCAATTTCTAGATTCAACGTTACAGTCTTTGGATTTGGAAATTTTTTGAATTTTCATGTAATATAATATTCAATATTTGAAATTTTTAAACACTCGGTATATTTCTCGACAAATTGGTTAACAATACAACAAAAAAAAATTTTTTTTTTTTTCACATTCTACAGTGTTCCTAGAGGTTGTAACATCGGATACTCTCTCAATTTTAAACGAATTCATGCAGATCCTCATTTCCGATCTATGGTCATCAACCCAGTGAAAACGAAAACAACGTATATACAAATTTCTTCACATCTTGGAAATGATGAGTAAGTTTTTGAAAAAAAAAAACTAAAAAAAAAAAATTTTTTTTTTGTAATTATATAAATTAGACCAAATTACAGTTGGAAATTTAAAAAAATGTGTTAATTTTAGGTTATTACGGAATGAAATTGAAGAATTGGAGAAAGAATCACAAGAAATTCTCGTTGAACTTGAGAAATCAAAGAGAGAAGTTAGAATGGCTGAGGGTTTAGATCGTGAAGTAGATCGACGACTCAAAACAGCTCAAAAAGAAGTAAATAATTTAGAAACGTCGTTACAAGGGTTAGATGAGACGATAGCACACGGTCCTGATATAGTTTCTTATGTAAGTTTTTATATTTTAAAATTAAGGTTAGTACGCAGACGCAAAAAAATTAAATTTTTATAACGTTTCCTACCATTTTTTTTATATAGATGGAAGACTTGGAAGAACTAAGAAGTAGTATTGAACAGAATATAATGGAAAAAGGGAATTTAGAAGAACTAATAAAGGAACAAAAACCAAAATATGAAGCAGTTGAGAGCGATAAGAAGCGATGGGAAGCGATGGTGGAGAGTACGGAAGCGGAAATTCAAACTGTTGAAAATCAAGGAGATTTTGCAAAGAGAGCAAATGATCTTCGAATTGTAAGTCATACTTAATAAAAAATAATATATTTTGATGCCAGATTTTTACAAAAAAAAAACATAAAAAAAAAAATAACGAAAATGGTAAAAATTTGACATAAATTATCATCATTGTAAGTACCGATGGCCTTAAAGAGCATTTTTAAAAATCTATAATGCCTAAAACTGAAGTGAATTTAAAAATTCAAATTCAAACAATCAGTACCGTAGGTTAGAAATTTTGATTTGGGATATTACAAAAACATTAATTTTGATTAAAATTTTTTTTTAATAGAAATTCAAGAATATAAATGAAGATTTGGCAAATCAGAATTTATCTAAGGAATCCCTTGATCGGAAAGTAGACGATATAACCACAAATTTAGCCAAATGTACAAAATTGGCAAAGACGAAAGGAACCCGTGTAGAAGCAAGACGGTAAATGACATTTAAAAACATGATTTTCAATTTCAAATTTTTTTTTTTTTTGATTTGATGTTTAATTTTCAAATTTTAGGGATTCAAGTGCAATTAAAGAAGAATTGCGATGTTTGGAGCAGTTATTACATAAAAATCGACACAAAATAAGCGAAAAAAATAAATTAAAAGAAGATTGGGAACAAGCACAAGTTATTGCAGATACGATTGACAAAGATATCCGAGTTGCTAGAAATCTAATAGATGTACGTGAAAATTTTATACGAATTTCGAAATTTTTGCTTCTGAATATGAATTATTTACAAAAAACAAAAAACAAAAAACATTTTTTTAAATTATATGTTATAATATTTTCCAGACTCTCATTCCAACGATTACATCTCAATTCCGAAGATTTGATAAAAAGAAAAACGATTTTGGTAATACTCTACAAGCTTCGTTTCAATCACTAGTCAGTTCCAGAAATTTTGCTGTAAGTTACGTTTTATCGTGATTAATCAAAATTATAAAAAAAATTGTTCAAATAACTTCTAAACCTTAAAAATTTGATATTTTTTTTTACAGGGTAAATTAATAATTGATCATAAAGAACGTAACCTCATGTTCTGGGTCTCTCCGGATACGAATTCAGAAGAAAGAGCCAAAGCTTATAAGAAAAAATTTGAAAATTGCATGTTGTACAAGTAAGTTTTGATTTTCATTAGAGGTATTACGGATATCCGGCAACCGGGTATCCGGCGCCTAAAACTCTGCAGGATAGACTATCCGCCGGAAACCGGATACTTGTAGGTATCCGGGCGGATATTTTGCTAGACAATTTTTTCAGAAATCCTAAAAAATGAATCAATAATTTTATTAGATTTAATATATTGGAGTATATATTAAACGTATTAGAGAGTTTAAAAATTGACCCCTGCACGTTCGCGGGAAATGAGTCAAAACGCTTCGTTTTAATGAAAACTACTATGTGCAATACGAGCTTAGTCAAGCGAGCATGCCGGATATCCGATATCCGGCAATCAAAAAACGCCGGATATCCGATATCCGGCAAACTTGCGGGATATACTATCCGCAACCCACCTAGTTTTCATAATGAGTTATAACATAATTATTTAATTGTTATTGTATTGTTGAGTTCATCTTATGTTGTTGTTTTTTTTTTCAGAAAAGGGATGCGTGATTATATTTCTGGACTTTCTGGGGGTGAAAGATCATTCTCAACAATATGTTTTATGGTCTCTATGTGGAAGACAATGGAAGCACCATTTTACATTCTTGATGAATTTGATGTATTTATGGATCAAGCAAATCGTAAAACAAGTCAAATGATTCTCAATGCCCATACTCGAAGTCAACCCGAAGCCCAATTCATCTTTATCACACCACTCAAACTCGACAGTATCATTTATCCTGAAAATGCAAAGTTATTAAGGTAAGAAAAAAAAATTAAATTTACATAAAAATCAATAGAACAAATATTTTAAAAATTACTTAATTTCTTTAAACAAAAGGTTGTATCCACCAATCCGTGACTCAAGACAAGTAGCAGAAGATGAAGCACATAAAACTCGACTTGTTCGAAATACTGAAGATAAACAAAAAGGTCCAGCAACGAAACGAACTCATTATGATGACTCTGGAAATGTGAGAAGAGTCGATGACTATTTTGATTATTCGTACAAGCCACCACCTCCTCCACCGACTTCTCAAGCTGTTGCCATCATGTGTTGATGAGAGAATTTTAGACTACCAACGGTATCACTTCCTCACCTACAAATTCAAACAAAAAGAAAAAAAATAATTACCTGAATTTGGACAAATAATACCAAAAAAGAAGGAAATTCAGGTAGGCGTAAAAAAGGCAGGACTTTGCATTTTTACAGATATTAAAATATAGCTTTTACTAATAATAATAATAATAATACATTTTGCAATTAGCTACTGCTTTTCATAGTTTGTTAGCTTCAAGAATGAAGTGAGACATACTTTATACTTGTTATTTTGCATTGAGGTATACGTAATCTACTTAAAATTTGATATTAGTCAGTGGCCCTTGATGTTGTTGAGATGACCTCTGGTCAGTTTCATAAGATTTCTCATATTTCCACTTTAAGGTTTTTCAGAAACCTTGTTTTTTTTGTATAAATCATAGGCCGAAAAGACTGAACGTTTTTTTTTATATAAAAAGCTAATGGAAATGTATAGAAATAAAGTATGGCGCGTAAGGTTGAATTGTGTTCTTAATTACAACACTGATTAAACCTGTTACTCAGGAACTAATCTTACCAACATCAATACCTTCGTCTACAACACAGTTCAGTATTGAGTTAGAATTTATAACTTTTTATACTCACGGATGTACCATTGTTAAAAATTTCGGTTCCAATCACTGATAGGTCACTTTTGGTAGTATTTTTTTCAATCAAAATTATCAATTTAAAAAGTAAAAACTGAAGACTTTTCACTTTTTTTTTAATTTTCAATTTGAAAGTGTAAAAATTCAAATTAGCGCGGTAGTTTGAATAAAATGAAGTTTTATTCATTTTCGCGCCATTTATGAATTTTAATGGAATTTGTAATAGGAACGAAAAATTTTTTTTAGAGTTTTGCGCCACTGCAGAGTTTTGGTTACATAATCTAAACTACACTATTATACGTATATATTTTTGAAATAATTGATAAATTACGATATTGACGTTTAAAAAATAAAAAAAAAATTTTTTTTTTTCATTTTGATGACACCCTTTAAATTTTTGAATTTTTGAATTTTTGAATTTTTGAATTTTGAAATATTAAAGGACAAGTTTTTATGATAAAATTTTTTGAGTAAATTTGAGTTTTCTGAATTACAACTATATTCTGTTGGTATTCTTTCAATTTTCCAAGTACAGCTTGTTCAAATTATAAAACAAATCTCCTACGTTTTATAAATTAAACATAACGCGGATCAATACTATATAAAATTATTATAATTGTACTTTAGTAGAGAATTGTAGATATTCTAACTTGTTACTATGAGTCATCCTATGTAAGCATTTTGAAATCTAAATAAGTAAAATTCATAAATTTTTTTTTTTTGAAAATAATGAATACATATTATGAAGACTAATGAAAGTAATAAATTAATATTAAGAATATTCAATTTTTAAAATTCGTATTTAAGATAATAATTGATGTCAATTTTATTATTTGATTTTCTGTTATTTTAGTTTGTACTATAAGTATTTTTATTAATTAATGTATAGATTACTAAAAAGACACGTGATACCTGATTAACTTTTGTAGTAAATAAGTATAATAATGTTAAGTTTAATAATGTATACTTACATGTAATTTCATTTATTTGAAGCACCAGTAAATATCTAAAAGGCTACTGAGAACTTATCATAATTTCCATGTTAATAAATTATAAAAATAATAATTATTTAAATTTTAGTAAAAATAATTATGAAAAATAAGAACGAATAGATTAAATGTGGAAGATTTATTGATTAATACTAATAATTAACGTACGGAGAATTGTTTGGTAAACCAAAAATTATACTTAATCAGTATAAGTACAAATAAAATAGCAAAAGTTAATTTATAATTAACAAAAATAATTTTTTTGAATTAAATTGATGAATTATTGTCTAAATTTTTTTAGAGTTCGGCACAAACATCTAAAATTAAAGATTTTTGTATTTTGAGCAAAATCTCATAAATTTGAAACCGCGAAATTGAAAAGTGGCGGGAAATTAAAAAAAAATTTTTTTTAATTTAATTGTAATTTGAGACAGAGACGAGACAGAAGTCGAGAAGTCGACTCGATCACTCGATTTGTCAATTTTGATTAATTTTTTGCATTTTTGAATAATAATAATCAATTTTAAGGAAAATGTCCAGTCCAATAATGTATCAGTGGTGTGGGATTGTTGTCGTTGTGCTGAATATCGTAAGTTTGATAAAAAAACCAACATTTAATTTCTTAAATGTAGAAGTTTTGTTTTTCAATTTTATAGTTCTGGCTCATTGGTGAAGTATGTTTGACAGGAATGGCAATTCATGAGATTTATTTATGGAAACTGAAACTGGATACACAGGAACGTTATGATTCCTCTTATATCTCTGGTAAGATTAATTAATCATATAGTCTTATTTAAGTGGAACGTCAATTATCGATGAAATTCCATAATATTTAAGTAATGTTCAATATTTTATTTCTAGATATTGCCTTTGTATTTTCCTGTATTATCATTTCTGTTGTGATTCTCGCTATCATTTCAGAATTAATTGCAAATTCCTTTCTGTACGGTGGACTTCGACGCGTAAGTAATAAATTTAATCGTACTTTGTCTGATCTCAATTATAATATATATATATATTTTATTACTTCAATTCTATCACAGAAACAAAACCCAAAATTGAAGGTTTACATCTGGATTACAGCTGTTGTGACATTCTTGAGTACTGTTGGTTGTGTATTCTTTAATACTTATGATGGTTACTATCTATACAGAGATTCCATCAAATACAAACTCATAGTCCTCAGTTTCTGGATATCGAAGATTGTATACAATGTTCTCTCGGTATGCTTCATAGCAAGATTGTTTCATTATATCAACTATTACCAAGCTGCTCCAGTGGCAGGTTACTAAAGACAATGAGTTTTAAAATATTAACCAATATTATCATCAGAAATATGCCTTGATAACGCAAATTTTGAAAAAATTTCTTTAAATGCGCAAAATATTTTACATTACTTTGTTGTATGGGACGGTGCTCCTTTTTAGTGTTTACTTCACCTATTCAGATCTTGAAATAAACGTTTATTTTTAACTTACACTACTTTTAATAACTACCAAACTCAACGTATCAAAGAAATCATATTTTAATAAATCTTTCAACCAATCGCATTCGGAAAAAAATAATTTAGATATAAATATTAAAACTACTAATAATATGTAAATACTAAATAATATATACTCGCTTGAAAATTATTTGCTATGCTAGGAATTTATACAAATATAATACCACTTGNTGAAAAAATTTCTTTAAATGCGCAAAATATTTTACATTACTTTGTTGTATGGGACGGTGCTCCTTTTTAGTGTTCACTTCACCTATTCAGATCTTGAAATAAACGTTTATTTTTAACTTCCACTACTTTTAATAAGTACCAAACTCAACGTATCAAAGAAATCATATTTTAATAAATCTTTCAACCAATCGCATTCGGAAAAAAATAATTTAGATAAATAAGTAATAAATATTAAAACTACTAATAATATGTNAAATAAGTAATAAATATTAAAACTACTAATAATATGTAATACTAAATAATATATACTCGCTTGAAAATTATTTGCTATGCTAGGAATTTATACAAATATAATACCACTTGAAAACATGTGGAACAACGATAGATACATTATGTAACCTGTGTATTCAAGGTATGAATGACGTAAGTTAAGATTATAAGGAAAATAAGGAAATCAGTCAAATTGAAAGTGTTTTTTAGTACTTTAGAAGACAACAATGGAAGAAGTTTATTGTGAAATTCCCAAGAATGGTGAAGTTTTCAATGGAAATTGTTGGAATCTGACGTAACAAACAATAGTTTTAAATGGACTGGATCCGAAGGTCACCGTGCTTTTTCAGGTGAAAATTTTTATTAAACTTACTTTATAATGATACCTTCTTATATCTTATATATTTTTTTCTGTTTCCTTCTTAGACACAAGCGTCAAGTTCAGAGTTGCCCAGTAAAAAGAGCTCAGACAAGTTTTTTTTTGTACCGGTGAAGTGAGAGCGAGAGATTGGACTATTTTTCTTCAAGAAGTCGAACTTTTTAATCAAATTGTTAAATTTTTAGAGTTTTATTTGTTCCCATTGGACCCAGTAGTAGTGGAGCTGTGTAACGTCGACATCAACAGTATGAAGTCCATTACATCCATTGCACCTGTGAATATTGCTGTCATCAAATATTGTAAGAACAATAATAAGATATAAACCTTATCTATCACAAACAAATTATACTTGATATATTTCGTGCAAAATTTAGAGCCAAATTTTGTTGTTTTCTTTTATTTCAGGGGGAAAACGAGACGAGGAACTTATTTTACCATTGAATGACTCTCTTAGTGGCACCCTGAGTACAGATCAGGTCAATTCAGTTACACATTTGCCAAAAATTAGCACAAAATGAAACTGTCATCAAATTCCAACCAATAATGGAAGCGTTTTGCTTTCATACGACTCAAATTTTTTTTAAATCCTGAATCTATTATAGTAAATAATTTATAAAATTTATTTTATTTTATTGAATTATTCATTTCAGATGTGTGCAAAAACAACAGTAGCGATTGATGGTTCATTTTCCAAGGATCGTATTTGGCTAAATGGCAAAGAAGAATCATTTGACAATGATCGACTACAAAATTGTCTCACAGAGAGTAAGTGAATTACCTTTACAAATACTATAAGTTAATTTGGGTTATTTGATCATTGCAGTCATCAGAGTCTATAATCAGTACAAAAAATAATCGTCTAGGGTATTTACGATTTGATTTTGACACTACGATAGGAATTACTGGTGAAAGGAAAATTCAATTTTGAGTTAAATATTACATTGATCCAAAAAATTTTTGAACGTGTTGCAAACAGATTCACNCTATAATCAGTACAAAAAATAATCGTCTAGGGTATTTACGATTTGATTTTGACACTACGATAGGAATTACTGGTGAAGGAAAATTCAATTTTGAGTTAAATATTACATTGATCCAAAAAATTTTTGAACGTGTTGCAAACAGATTCACATCGATGTTGTCAGATTTAGCGCTAAGTTGTGCAGAACTTGATGTGTAAGTTAGTAAAATGATAAGGCTGTAATATTTGAACAAAGTGTACATTTCGATAGAGATTATTCGGTCTCTGACTAAATCTAACTCATGTGATAATGTGATAATGGTTTAGGNAAGTTAGTAAAATGATAAGGCTGTAATATTTGAACAAAGTGTACATTTCGATAGAGATTATTCGGTCTCTGACTAGACTAAATCTAAAAAATACTTTTGAATTTGGTTATTTTTTATGTTGAATATTATTTAATCGTTATAGCATGTCAAGGCTATATTACAAATCCAAGTGATGACAAAAAAAATACCATCGATGAACAAAAACAAAAGTTTAAATTTGTAATACTACATTATGAAATAGCAGACACATAAATATCAATTTAAGTATATTTACTTTTGGACCATGCACTTGATCACAAGATGTAAAATATTTTCAAAATTCTGCAATTAATTTTGGTTTAGCATCCATAATTTAAAATATTCTGGCTCTTATTTCGTATCAGACGAAAATTATGGGGGTTTCAATACCTTAAAAAAAACGACTCATATGTAATTAAAACTGTCTAGTTTTGTAAAGTAATTAGTAATTTGAGAAAAGAAAAACTTTAGTAGTAAACCTGACAATCAAAACTGCGTAATTGTTATTCATCAAATACAAGATGATTTATCTTTCTTGTATCATTTTGTTTTCCTTTTTTACTATAACTCCTCCCACTTGTATAACTAGGGTTGGTTTTGGTTGTTAAGTTGTTAGGTTTTGGTCAAACGGAAAATATAGTCAAATAATAATAAAAATAATAATCAAATGACTCCGAAAAACCCTGGATGTCAGAGTCATGACTACCAGACTAAGTCATGGAGAACACTACAAAACTGCAATTAATATATCTATAAACAGCTGTTGCGAAAAACTCAAGCAGCATAGAGTGTGACTCATTTCCTTATATAAATTCATCTTATCAAAAATCAATCCCAAAAGTATAACTTTGGTTAGTACTTTCTTTCTTTGATAGTCCCAATTTGGTTTCTTTGTTCTTTAGTAATTTTTTAGTACTGAATGAGTGACACCTTGATTTCTTTAAGTTTCTTACATTTTGTCGCTAACAAGACTTTTTCAAAAAAAGTGTAATACAAGCGAAGGGTGCTAATTTGTTAATTTAGATTATGAAAATGCAAATCTTCATGGTTTAAAATTTTTTTAATTTTGGGCAGTGAAATTACATCATAGTCCATATTCCCTCAAAAAGTCACATTATGTACCCCTAGAATCATTATTTATTATTACCAAAAAATAAATAAAAATTCATTATTTACCAAACCTAGCCTCATTCATAAGCAGTAGTAACATATAATATTGTTATGGGTCTGGTCTAAATCGACCAACTTACTTGAATTTAGTTGGACGAAATTCCCAGAATCCAATAACATTAACTCCCTAATGAATTATCTTAATTGATGTAAAAGAAAAACAAACCAAACTAATTGAATTTAAAATTAAATTTAACTTTTAACTTTTTGGACAGTCAGGGCTTTGCTTGCCTATCGACTGTTTCAAACTTTAATTTAAAACAAAATCCCTACTCAATAAATTTGTGTGGAAATTTATCGAACAAAATTTTCTGGCTGTATGAATTTTTATTCAACAAAGTTTTCTGCCTCTATGAAAATTTATCCAACAAAATTTCCCAATTTTCAAATCTTTTGTATTGGTCTGCTTTTCATAATGAATCTAATTTCCGCATACCATGGGAATCTTGAGCAATTTCGTAGTAGTCGTGCCCGACTCTGCATTGTGGTGGGTATACACTATNGCATACCATGGGAATCTTGAGCAATTTCGTAGTAGTCGTGCCCGACTCTGCATTGTGGTGGGTATACACTATGATAAAGTTTTAGTATGTGGGTTGAATATATTTATAGGTGAGGTTTGTGAAACAGGGAGTGAAAAAAAATTCAAAAAGCTCTAACTACTTCTGAAGGGTAATAGTGGTTGTTCAATAATTCTCATAGCAACCTTGATAAGAACGAACATTTCCATAAATGCGCAATTACGTTGTTTTTACATAAATAATTTAAAATTTTCTTACATTTAACTTCAGTATAAACTAACGTTCAAATTAGTTTCGTTTATTATAAAATGCTTAATACATTTGGTTTACCTTTCTCTATATTCATCCTAAACTGCTTCTACTTTAATTATTTTTGACTAGGTATTTACAGTTTTGCCAAAATACAGTGCTGGTCAAATTATTAATCACAAGAAGCTATATTTTGTCCTATTATCTTTTCCAGAGAAAGTTTATTTCGTCTAGGTATTTTCATTAGAGAAATTTTTGTCCATTTTTTCAAATAACAATTTTTTTATCAAAAAAACATTGAAAAGTAGCCAAACACTTGAAAATAATCAGGTCTTTGATAAACTGGTCATCACATCGTATCNAAGCTATATTTTGTCCTATTATCTTTTCCAGAGAAAGTTTATTTCGTCTAGGTATTTTCATTAGAGAAATTTTTTTCCATTTTTTCAAATAACAATTTTTTTTATCAAAAAAAACATTGAAAAGTAGCCAAACACTTGAAAATAATCAGGTCTTTGATAAACTGGTCATCACATCGTATCACCTTTGTATTTGTTTACTTTTCATTTAAATTTGATACTATAGTTTTATCATTATTATATCTGACTAAAGTAAAATGTAATAATTCCAGTATAATAGAAACAATAGAAATAGCAACACTTATAATAAAAACAAAAAAAATAATACTAATTCTTGTATCAAAGTCCAAAGGTTTTGGGATTAACAATGGGTCTTGAACTGNAAAAAAACATTGAAAAGTAGCCAAACACTTGAAAATAATCAGGTCTTTGATAAACTGGTCATCACATCGTATCACCTTTGTATTTGTTTACTTTTCATTTAAATTTGATACTATAGTTTTATCATTATTATATCTGACTAAAGTAAAATTTAATAATTCCAGTATAATAGAAACAATAGAAATAGCAACACTTATAAGAAAAACAAAAAAAATAATACTAATTCTTGTATCAAAGTCCAAAGGTTTTGGGATTAACAATGGGTCTTGAACTNGAAAAACAAAAAAAATAATACTAATTCTTGTATCAAAGTCCAAAGGTTTTGGGATTAACAATGGGTCTTGAACTGTAGTAAGTAACTTTCTAACTTTTGCAACTCTTTTCAAGTTCATACTACATACATCGTCACTTATAACTTTAGCATTGAAGCCTGCTTCGACAAATGTTCTTCCAATTTTTGCTACCAAATCCCCTTGAAACTGAAAATTTACTATATTTATACCTATCAAAATATTAGGAATATTCTGCATAATGTCAGGAATCAAATAGACTCGTTTCCGTGATGAACTGTACTTTGCCTCAAACAACATAGTGTTAATTTCATCCTCAAATGCAATGTACATGTTTGAATTACATCTGTGCAGTACCTCATCTACAGTATTATTACATGGAATAGGTTCAGCAAGCCTACTTAGATGGATAGCAATTTTATCGCGCTTATTTCCCCGCTTATCTGCTCTTAATCTCCGTCTTCCGCCGTCTTCATAGACTTGCGCAAGATAGGAATTATATCTGGTTTCGTCAGTTGTTTTACTCCCCCAAAGAAATTCCCTTAAGCGATGATAGTCAAAGACGCCATCACTACATATTTGAATCTCAGAANTTTTACTCCCCCAAAGAAATTCCCTTAAGCGATGATAGTCAAAGACGCCATCACTACATATTTGAATCTCAGAATTCCATACACTAAATAGTGAATATAATCCATTTGATTCCCTATACACATTTGTCGATAGGCCGCTATACTCACAGCATACTCGAAGCAGTTCCTCGGCTGATCCAGTAGGANTTTTACTCCCCCAAAGAAATTCCCTTAAGCGATGATAGTCAAAGACGCCATCACTACATATTTGAATCTCAGAACTCCATACACTAAATAGTGAATATAATCCATTTGATTGCCTATACACATTTGTCGATAGGCCGCTATACTCACAGCATACTCGAAGCAGTTCCTCGGCTGATCCAGTAGGANCCCTATACACATTTGTCGATAGGCCGCTATACTCACAGCATACTCGAAGCAGTTCCTCGGCTGATCCAGTAGGATTGTAAAGTAATGTATAATTCCTGTTTATAGCTTCTTGAAGCGATTCTATTCCAAGTTCTTTCAGTGGTTTGACCAATTCGGTTATAAGAACTGCTTTGTAGCCAGCCGTAATCGCAAAGGCCATCCACAGAAATGTTCCAAAAAATACATTAAAGCTTGTAATTTTAATTAAAGTGGTCGAGCGTCCTTGTGGAGCTTCAAGAAGATATGAATAAAGCAAAAGTGTTGGTGAATCTGATGCTTTTTTTAATTTAAAAAAATATGTTAAAAAAATAAATGATGATATAAACGTAGTTGGAAAAATAATCCAAAACAACTTATCAAACGGTTGGAGGTATTTATGAAATCCTGCTTGGTTTTGTAGTCCATCACATGTGACAATAGTGTCTCGATGATGCTTTATCGGTAAGAATAACACATGAGTTGAAGCTGATTTACGGTCGTAGATTATTTTTGCATCAAGTACTATCGTATGCGTATATCGATTGTACATTATATTCGGGGAAGATCTTTCGGCAATTGTAGCATAGCGCAGTTCTGTTGAGTTTAATCCCTGAGCTAAAAGACTGCCAAGTGCAAATTGGTTACCGTTTGTCCCTGAAGATTCTTCTCGAATAATCACTTTCAGACCAATTGATTCCAGTTCAAATTTTGATTGATACTTTACTAAAAACTTCCTGTCTAATATTAATGCAGAAGTTATAGCTACTCGCAACCCCGATGAAACTATCTTATGGTAAGAATGATAGAAATACATACTAAGATTGAACTCCTTCTTGAAGGTTGACTGGAGATCATTGATATAAATCATAGTATATGGAATAAACTGAAAAACAGCATAAAGTTCATTGTATTGTAATCCTTCTCCAGGAGTGGATATATAAATATTAATTTCTGTCAAAAATATTATCATAAGTTGTATGTTTGATGGAAACCTGGTAACGTCGTAAGCTCTTAAAGTATAAATCCCTTTTACTTTCACATCGTCCCAGTATTTTAATAAGTACCGATAAGCATCTTCAATTTGTTTTCTATCTTTTGCATCGACCAATACCACATCTACACACACTACTTGCTTTATACTATAGTTAATTTGAATTATTTGCCTACTGCAATTACCTGAGTCTATATGGGTACAGAAAAAGCGTTCAGGGTAGGTATAGTATGGTTCGGACACTATTATTGGGACTTCTGGTGATGAAAAATCCAAGTTTGAGTAAAATATTACATTTGTCCAACAATGCTTTGTATGTGCTAGAAACTTATTCAAGTTAATGCTACCATGTGTAGCACCAAGTTGATTGCAGTTTGTTAACCAAGTAAATGCTAAGATAATATTAGAGTATATCAATACCGTAAACATAATGTGATACGTGTGTACTATCGTCTCCAGTTAGTTGAAACCTGAACACAGTTAAACAATTTGTCACTTTTAAACGCCTAAAATTTTCGATATGGTAATATAGCTGTTGTATACTATCGTAAAATTAGTTTGGATCATTCGACTGTAGCACTCTAGGGAAGCTATACCACTACAAAACAACCAGCGAGAGCACTTACGTAGATTTGGGATTGCTTGTGAAAGAAACATAAATTTGAGCAAAGAATTGATCCTGCAACAATTTTTTGTGTGCGTTAGCTAAGAACAATTCAATGCTGTCAGNAATTGATCCTGCAACAATTTTTTGTGTGCGTTAGCTAAGAACAATTCAATGCTGTCAGAATTAGGTATGAATAGCTGACAATTTGCTAAGTAAGCTACTGCTCGCAGAATTTTGCTATTATTTCATTATCGCGGAAATGTCGATAGAACTACAAATCCATCTCCGTATATACCAAGTATAAAAATAGTTGGTCAATTTGTCAGCTTTTCTAATTTAATGCATTGCGTGCAAAAAACAATTTACAAGTTTACTTGAGAACAAGAAAAAACTTATAATAAATTAAACAGATTACAAGACCTTGTATCATCATTAATTTGAATTAAGGGCGCGCATGCAAATGTCGATTATAATTCATTTCCCTAGATAGAGAACCATTCGAAGAGAAAACATTTCCAAAATGTTCGTGTGTTTCGTTTTTACTTCAATAATTTAAATAACCTTGGCAATTTTTCTTCAGTAGAGAATGATAAAGCTAAATATGTTTGTTGGAAAAGTACAGTTATTAGGCTTGACAATCCAAACTTTGAAGTTGGTTGCTTTTATACAGGGCCCGCCAAATTAATCCGGGGAGTAGAAAGTCGCTTTCACCAAAAAAAAATTTGAGACAGCAAATAAATAAATACAAAAGTTGGAGGGAATGAATTTAGTGTATGTTTGAGTCAACATACTTTAGCAAAAATTAATTTAACAACAGCAGAGAGTTGACAGAATGAACTCAAAGTTGAAGAATGGGGTATGGTCACTTTGCATCTACCGGTTGGGGAAATACGACATGGTTCTATTTGGAATTTACTTTTGAACCTCTCATTCTTACGCTTGTGATGTAGTAGGTTGTGCGAAGTTAGCGCCTAGCCGGAGTGAAGTTAGCGCCTAGAGCCTAGCGGCGTGAAGATAGCGCCTAACGCCTAGAGGCGTGAAGTTAGCGCCTAACGCCTAGCGGCATGACGTTAGCGCCTAGCTATAGAACCTAAAAATGAAACAGCAACAAAATGTTTTAGAATGTCCTTCTGCATACAAATCCGGTTAAAAATCGAAAAAATATGAAGGTGGAATAGAGTTTTCGGATATATATTAGAAAAATTCTTATAATAATGTTATAAAAAATTTTTTTTATGAAATCGAAATAGCGTTTAGTTAGCACCTAACGCCTATCACGTAGTGACGAGAAGATATCGCCTAGCGGCGTGAAGTTAGCGCCTAGATCTTGCGCCGTGTAGTTAGCGCCTAGATCTGGTGCCGTGAAGTTAGCGCCTAGTTATAGCGCCTAAAAATTAATAATGTTCAAAATTTCATGGAACGCATTTCTGGAAATATATCCGGTCAAAAATCGAAAAAAAAAAGTTTAGGCGCTGGAGTCGACTATTTCGATATTCGGATATTTTTTTGAAAAATTCTTAGAATTACGTCAGACAAATTATTATCACGGAAAAAAACTGAAATTGTAAAAAAAATNTAGAATTACGTCAGACAAATTATTATCACGGAAAAAAACTGAAATTGTAAAAAAAATTTTTATGGAATCGAATTACCGTGAAGTTGGCACCTAGCACTTATCGCCTAACATAACAAGTGTAATCGATTATTTGGAAATTTTTTTGAGTCTTAGAATTACCTGAGACAAATTGCTACCTTGGAGAAAAGCACAAATTCTAAAAAAATTTTTTTTTGGAATCGAATTATCTTGTTGTTGGCGCCTAGCACCTACAGTTCAACTAGTATTTTTGGGACGACTGGAAGTTACTTTTGACCCATGCTATTTGCTAGAAAAAGGGGTGCTCTAAAAATTATTGCCAGTAAGACTCCTTAAAGCAAATTTTTTTAGATGATACTGTTTACATGTTTTAGAAAGATTATGCGAAAGTAGAGAGGAGAATTTTTTTAATCAAGTCTCTGCGACATCTAGAAAAAAAGTTACGATTTTTTGAAAATTGTAATTTCGGTACATTCTTTTGGGACAATGTACATGAGAAGCTAGGTGTCCCAAACGAATGTTCCGAAATTACAATTTTCAAAAAATCATAACTTTTTTTCTAATTGTCGCNGAAGCTAGGTGTCCCAAACGAATGTTCCGAAATTACAATTTTCAAAAAATCATAACTTTTTTTCTAATTGTCGCAGAGAGTTGATTAAAAAAAATTCTCCTCTCTACTTTCGCTTAATCTTTCTAAAACATTTAAACAGTATCATCTAAAAAAATTTGCTTTAAGGAGTCTTACTGGCAATAATTTTTGGAGCACCTCTTTCTCCAGCAAATAGCATGGGTCAAAAGTAACTTCCAGTCGTCCCAAAAATACTAGTTGGACTGTATTGCCTAACAAGTATAATCGATTTTTCGGATATTTTGTTTAATCTTAGAATTCTATGAGACAAAACTTCACGATAATTCGATTCCAAGAAAAATATTTCCATAATTTGTGCTTTTCCCCAAGGTAGAAATTTGTCTCATATAATTCTAAGACTTTTCAAAAAAATACTTCACGCCGCTAGGCGTTAGACGCTAAATTCACGCCTCTTGGCGTTAGGCGCTAACTTCATGCTGCTAGGCGCTAGGCGCTAACTTCACGCCGCCTAGGCGCTAACTTCTCACACCCTACTACATCATACGCCTAAGAATGAAAGGTTCAAAAGTAAATTCCAAAAAGAACCATGTCGTATTTCCCCAACCGGTAGGTACTCCACCTCAATCAACAGAGAACCTGCCGACCCCTCTCTCTGCTTCTCAGCATTCATCCTCAAGAATCAAAACTGATTTTGATTTTTTTTTGTAAACAATCGCCATTCTGTAATGCTAAAAGGTGGTTAATTGAGAGAAATAACCAAGTCGAGGAATGGGGTACGATCCCTTGGTATCTCCTCCACCCAACTCACCAGAGAACCTGGCGACCCCTCTCTCTGTCTCTCTGCTTTACTTCCCTGCTCTGCGTTAGAGTATTTAATCGAAACTTCGCTTCCATAATTTACTATTGTGTATCTCCTGACCTAAGCCGTTTTTGGTGAAAGGCGAAGAAAGAAGGCCCGGGTTAATTTGGCGGGCCCTGTACATATAAAATGGTTACTACATTTGTTTTATTTAGTTTTCTTTATATTCACCGTATGCTGCTTTCACTTAAGTATTTTTGAGTTGGTACAGGGTTAGCAAACTCTAGTATCATTTGTACCAAAACTGAATTCACAACCTTATGCCACTTGTAGCAAAGAGTCTCGAATCTACAATTGGTATTTTTGCTCGCTAAAGTTTGGCTAACAAAGTATATACAGAGTTTANACCTTATGCCACTTGTAGCAAAGAGTCTCGAATCTACAATTGGTATTTCTGCTCGCTAAAGTTTGGCTAACAAAGTATATACAGAGTTTAGCAAAACTACAGGGTTTCCAATTTTTTTTTCTTTGCTAACTGGTAAAGTGAAAGCAAGAAATACAAGTTTCATGGGATAATTTCACTTTATAAGTTAGTATGAGGCGGTAAAATTTGGACAACCTGTACAAGGCTGGATAAATTATTAAACTCNTAATTGAGAGAAATAACCAAGTCGAGGAATGGGGTACGATCCCTTGGTATCTCCTCCACCCAACTCACCAGAGACTTCCCTGCTACTTCCCTGCTTTGCGTTAGAGTATCTAATCGAAACTTCGCTTCCATAATTTACTATTGTGTATCTCCTGACCTAAGCCGTTTTTGGTGAAAGGCGAAGAAAGAAGGCCCGGGTTAATTTGGCGGGCCCTGTACATATAAAATGGTTACTACATTTGTTTTATTTAGTTTTCTTTATATTCACCGTATGCTGCTTTCACTTAAGTATTTTTGAGTTGGTACAGGGTTAGCAAACTCTAGTATCATTTGTACCAAAACTGAATTCACAACCTTATGCCACTTGTAGCAAAGAGTCTCGAATCTACAATTGGTATTTTTGCTCGCTAAAGTTTGGCTAACAAAGTATATACAGAGTTTACCAAAACTACAGGGTCTCCAATTTTTTTTTCTTTGCTAACTGGTAAAGTGAAAGCAAGAAATACAAGTTTCATGGGATAGTTTCACTTTATAAGTTAGTATGAGGCGGTAAAATTTGGACAACCTGTACAAGGCTGGATAAATTATTAAACTCAATAAAAGCTATTTTTTATCTAGTTATGGATTTGATATTATTTCATCGACTTTATGATCTTTTTCGGAGAAAGTCACGTTAGTTAATTTTTCTAGTTTTTTTCAGTGGTGAAATTTTTTTGAACACAATCATTTTTTTTTATGAAAGGTAAGGTTAGAGTTCCAATTGGCAAGTCTCCAATATTCAAAGGTCAAAAGTTATAATTTATTGAAAAAACTGCTTGTTGGACACTATAGTTACTGTACTGTAGAAACAAAAATGAAAAAGCTTGAGAGCCATAGGTGGGCAAATTACTCGTTTTAAATTTCAGAATTACCAAATACCAATTACATTAGCAGATTTTCCCATTGCATAATCACTTTAATCTGGCTTAAGGAAATATTAATTACAAATTACAGTAATTCAATTACATTTTAAATTACAAATTACATTTTCAAAAATATTAGTTTTTGATTTGCCAAAATTGATGCCAATGATGATTTACTGCCAACTCCTCGACATATTCATATGCCAAAGACAAGTAAAAAAATAATCCCTGAAATGTGTAACATACGTTCTAATGGTGTTGATGCTAGTCAGTGAGTTGCATTTTATGAAAAAATTTAGCATCCGACCTTTTGGTTAAATACTTGTTTTTCGTTATAAATAGCCAATATTACAAGCTAACTTTTCCCTTCAATAAATGCATGTTAATTTAGTCTATGCTATAATTTCTTCGTTTAACTCAAGACAGTAACTGAATTAAAATATCATAAGTGACGAGTAGATTAAATTTTTTAAGTCAAATTTTCAATTCATAGTTCATGCAACGATCCTTTCGCAAATGTGCTGTAGAAAATCTTTTGCAGTATACGTAAACAAACTCTAAATACTTCATTAAAGGCATTTTGTTAAATGATGCTGGCACAAGATGTTTAAGAATGGGGTACTACTTGAGCGTTACACACCATTCTTGTTACACAAAGTATTTTGTAATTCCATTACATTTGCTCAAACTTTTACAAATTGTCAATTACAAATTACTTGCTCGAAATTACCAATTACAAATTACAATTACGCATTACAATTTTGTAATTAGATTACGTAATGCGAATACATGTAATCTAATTACAAGTAATTTGCCCTGCTATGTTGAGAGCTTACACCAACTCGTTTCACGCCAAAATTGCAGTGCCGGCAACAAGCAATGTATTTGATCTCTTGGGCAGCTTTTTTAAATCATTTAAATTTATTTGCAACATTAAATTTTTTTTTTATTCAACCACTCATGAACCCCATCGATATCATTAGTAGGCTTAAGGAATCACACCTAATGTCGATTATAAATACATTCGTCTAAATATGGAATTATAATAGGAGAATAGACATTTTTCAAAAATATATACCCTAAAATATCGTCTATAATTCTCTCTCTTGCATATTACGCTCTCGGGTATAATGCGCTTAGTTCTTCCGACAAAATCAAATTAAAAGATTGCACGATATTGTTGACATATTGTTGCACACAATTCCATATTCATCCATTTACTTAAAATCAATCATGGAATCGGTTTTATTGAGTGTATACATCTTAATTGTATAAAATGGATATACCATAAATAAAAATGACTTCCTTTGATAAATCAACTAAAACATTTTGATTCATGTGTTAATTTTTTTTTAGTAAAGGCAAGAGCAAGGTCACAAAATAAATTGACCTCTGGAGAACTCTCACACCATGTTCACATTTGCTCAGAAAATAATTTTCCAACTGCAGCAGGTTTAGCATCATCAGCAGCAGGATACGCATGCTTGGGTACGCTTTTATTTTAACAGAAATGAAAAATGTGTTGATTTGATAGAAAATTAAAAATTTTGTTGTTGTAATAGTTTATTCCCTTGCTCAATTGTATGGAATTGAAGGCGATATTTCATCTATTGCAAGAACAGGATCTGGAAGTGCTTGCCGGAGTGTCTTAGGTGGATTCGTCCAATGGGTTTCTGGGAATAATCTTGATGGATCGGATTCCATTGCAGAGCAAATTGTAGACGCTGATCATTGGCCGGATATGCGTGTTCTCATTCTTGTGGTACTAATTAATTCTCTGCGATTTTAATTAATTGTTTACTTAATGACTAAAAATAATTTTAGTTATTGTAAGGTACCAAAAATAGAGAAATTATTTTCTTACAGTATCTTTTGTATTGTTCTTTAGGTGAGTGACAACAAGAAAAAAACGAGCAGTACGTCTGGTATGCAGAAGAGCGTAATGACAAGTGACTTATTGAAATTTCGTATTGCAAAATGTGTCCCGGAGAGAATGAAACGAATCACAACTGCTATTTTAGACCGGGATTTTCAAATTTTTGCTGATATTACGATGCAAGATAGTAACCAATTCCACGCCATTTGTTTGGATACTTACCCACCTTGTATCTATATGAATGATGTCTCCCATGCTATTGCAGATTTGATTCATCAAATTAATGAAGATGCTGGTGAAAATATTGTAAGTGATTTATTTTAAATTAATGAGACTGCGCTGTAAGATTCGTTTAATAATTTTAGGTGGCTTACACTTACGATGCTGGACCGAATGCTTGTTTGTATCTCCTTGAAGAAAACGTTCCGAAAGTTTTGGCTGCAGTGAATCATGCGTTTCCTTCAGCACGATCCGGTTCTGAGTATTACAAGGGGCTTCCAGTTACATCAGAACCACTGCCAGAGGTAAAGAGTACAAATCACAAAAAAAAAATTTTTTTTTAGAAATTCAATTTTTTTTTTGCAAATTATGACCAATAGGAATGGGAATGTGTTGCCAAGCGTGAAATATGGAGCCCTGAGGCTTTGCGCTACATAATCCATGCAAAAATTGGTGAAGGACCGAGAGTTGTCGAAGACTCTTTGCTCGATGGAAGTGGATTACTGAAGAGAACAATTTGAAATAGATGATTTAATTTCCAAATTTTGTTAAGATTTACAGTACATGATTCCGTTGTACTCCATTTTAGCCCAAGTCAATGGGGGAAATTGATGAAGGTAATTTAATAAATCAAAATTTAAAACATAAAACACTGAAAATTATGATAAGATACTTTCTAGAAAAGTGATCTTCCTCCATGTTCCTTTGAAAAAATAAATAAATGTTATGGCGGATCCAGGAACTCAAGGTTGCTATGAGAAATTTACCGGTTGGGGAAATACGACATGGTTCTTTTTGGAATTTACTTTTGAATCTCTTATTCTCACCAACAAATGCGCACCTCCCACTACATCATAAGCAACCATGACGGGCAAATTCCAAATTGGGGCTACTTTTAGGCAGCGATATTTAATTGTAACTGGGGCTGCGAGGGACTCCCATTTTTTTATTGACAGAAGTCACGTTACTCAGAGTCATGAGTCATGACTCAATGATTTTCTCTTTTGAAGTCAATCATGTTTTAATTGACTAGCATGACTCAGTCATCTGACTGACTCAACCTTCATTATGATTTCAGAAGTCACTGAGTCATGCCACTGAGTCAATTTAAATTTTATAACTGACTACGAAAGTGGACGGCAGTGAGTCCTAATTGAGTTACTTGACTCATATTCAATCTAGAGGAGTGATTTGAGAACAGTCACTTCATCATTCCACTGAGAGTCAATTTAAAACATGAGTGACTACGAAAGTGAGAGCAATGGGAGTCAAAATTACTCATGACTCTGAGTCATCTGAATCTGAATTAACCTTTAGGAGTGACTTGAGAAGAATTGATTGTAATTAGACGAATGAATCATTTCTTCTGAGTCAGTCAGATGATTCAGAGTTATGACTCAGTGACATTTATTTTAAATTGACTCATTCAGTGGCATGATGCAATGGCGGTTAATAAATCATTTATGAATGTGAGCCAGATTCAAGTGACTCATTGCTCAGTTTTGTAGCGTCAGTTTTAAATATAAAATTGACGCTGAATCTTCTAAAATTCCTTTTTTTTAAATTGAGTCAAAGTCATGACTCAATCATGAATCAGTGACTCAGATTCAAATGAATTCTGAAAATATATGCTGTTTAATAAATTTCTATGAGTCGTGACTCAGAGTCACGGTATTGACTCTAAATCATCTCATTCTGACTCAATCCTCAGGGTTATGTGAGAAAAGTCACTTGAGTAATGCAGTTAATTTAAAACATGATTGACTTCAAAAGTGGGAGTCATTGAGTCATGATTCATGACTCTGAGTAACCTGACTCCTGTCAATAAAAAAATGGGAGTCACTGGAAGCCCCAGTTGCAATTAAATATCGCTGCCTAAAAGTAGCCCCAATTTCGGATTTGCCCATCTTTGGTAGTTATGATGTAGTGGGAGGTGCGCATTTGTTGGTGAGAATGAGAGATTCAAAAGTAAATTCCAAAAGAACATTTCTAAAATGATGCTATATAAATCACGAATTGCTTGGAAAACTTCAACAATCATTCCATTTAATCTCAATTCACTAAAATAAAACTACAGAATCAAAAATTAGGTACAAATTTTTAACCCTTTTAGCGTTGGGCATAACTCTTTATTCTTAAATTTATACTGATTTCCATTTAATTTTGGAAGACATACTTACAAATACAAAAACAAGATAACCGATTGGTGGTNATTTCCATTTAATTTTGGAAGACATACTTACAAATACAAAAACAAGATAACCGATTGGTGGTATCCAGATACAGACGATACATATTATCGGACATAAAGTGAAATGAAATTTCTAAATTAATTATTATACAAATTACCAATATCAATCTAAAGTTAAAGTGAAAATGACAGTATTACTTCATAATGTTATATTTAGATACGAAAATCCCAATGGTGGAAAATAAAATCATATCCGTTGTAAATTAATCAGTGGTTTCTCCGTTGCCAATTTGTAAAAATCGCCACAANTTGGAAAATAAAATCATATCCGTTGTAAATTAATCAGTGGTTTCTCCGTTGCCAATTTGTAAAAATCGCCACAATTATTCTACATTTTCTCGATTCTCGCCAGGCTCATCAGAATAAATTTTCGTTAAATGTTAATTTCAAGTTTAATCATTAATAACAAGATTCGAGATCCTCATAAGGGGTATGACACTTAAGTTTAGTAATACCGAACAGAGGACCTAACTAAGTGTTACTATCCTTATGAGGATCTTTATTACCATTATATAAATAACGCTCTGTACAATATCATCAGTTTATGCAAAGAAAGAAAAATAATATTTTGATTATGCAATCTGCGTATGAAAACAACAACTTTAATATGCCTGTTACTGTACCTGACTTACAAGACTACATATCTAAGCAATTTTTTTATAAATTATATAATACAAATTACGTTTTGGAAAGTTCATTTCCTGAGAGGTAACAATGGTAATTTTTATAAAAATAATGTGTCTCGACGAAAAACTTGCATTTTCCCGATACAATGAGACAAAAAATTTGTTAAATATAGTGATCAACTGAATTCGAGCAGGGGTGATTACTAGTTTAGTACTTGCCTTGCTTAAAATTTAAAATTTTTTAATAATTGTTCTGAAAAGGTCTTATAATTGAAGTGCACTGTGTATTTTGCTAAAGTATTGTAAGATAAGTTAATATTTTTCTTTGAAAATTCTATTTATTTATTATGAATAATAATTTCTAAAAGTCAAACTACATGCTAAACTAATAATTTATTGTCTAAAATCAGGTAAAATTTCAGGTATGATTTTTGATTAATATTTAATCAAAAATCAATTATTGATGAGAGAGGTCAAAACACTGAAAATTGTGATAAGATCCTTTCTACAAAAGTGATCTACCTCCATGTTCCTTTGAAAAAAAAATATGATGACGAATAGAGTAACTATTTTGAGCCGTTACGCTAAAGCAAAAATTCACGAAAATAGGCAACTAATCATATTTTTTTTGTTTTGCGCAAAAGCAAATAAAGTCGACCAATCTCAATACTCACAGNAAAATAGGCAACTAATCATATTTTTTTTGTTTTGCGCAAAAGCAAATAAAGTCGACCAATCTCAATACTCACAGCCGGTAAAAGCAGTCCCAATTCCCTCCATTCTTCCAATTTGCCCTCCAATTGAGTCAATTCTAAAATAAAATAATTTTGATTTATTTCATCTTTTAGTGACGAGATTTTTTTAAATGAACTTGACAATTGCCTACTAATTTGGTTCTAATGTATACGTAAAAATCATTTGCGTTGCATCTGTGCTGTGTTAATTAACGTACCTTCGAAAGCACAAGAAAAATCCAGTGTNCGTAAAAATCATTTGCGTTGCATCTGTGCTGTGTTAATTAACGTACCTTCGAAAGCACAAGAAAAATCCAGTGTCACACGTCTAGCTCCTGTACCGGATACCAAACGATAACTGATTTCCTCCTCTCCATCAATTCTTTCAAAGTAGGTGCTACTATTTAACCTAATCGGCCCGATCTGATGAGTGGAAGTGGAGGTGGAAGCGATGCCTTCTAACTCTAATCACAATCAAAGAATGCGAAATGAGAAAAAAAAANGAGTGGAAGTGGAGGTGGAAGCGATGCCTTCTAACTCTAATCACAATCAAAGAATGCGAAATGAGAAAAAAAAACAGAAAAATTATAAAACAATTTTACCATTTAAATAATATTTTTTTGTCCAACTCATCAATGGAAATCTAAGAATCATGTTGGTATTCGCTTGGGGTATGACCCATGGGAATAGTCTAAAAATGCCTTGATGTGAAATCAATTTTATTGTTATTTTTGATTTTTTTTCGTATCGTGATTCTTTCAGAAATATAAACACTCGAAAAGATTTTATAAANTTTATTGTTATTTTTGATTTTTTTTCGTATCGTGATTCTTTCAGAAATATAAACACTCGAAAAGATTTTATAAAGAAAATGCACAAATATTTTAATTCACTTACCCGGGTTAGAAGAAGATGTAGTGATTTTCACAATTTTGATCATAATATATATTTCCAAAATATTTTCCAATTGTATTATTTTAAGGGTTATGCTTTTTGTGTTTTGAGCAGTCTGCACAATGTTGTCTTCTTTGATAGTATTTGATGATACGAGTTTAAATTTCTCGATCTTGTAACGAAACTCCATATTACCCANGTTGTCTTCTTTGATAGTATTTGATGATACGAGTTTAAATTTCTCGATCTTGTAACGAAACTCCATATTACCCAGTTAAATGTTCTTTTCACAAGATCAAATGAAGAAATGGAGGGAAGCTGTCTTAGGATATTAGTGTTCAACCTTACATTTTTACTTTGATATCTAAATTTAGTTGAACATTTACATTTCTTGCTTATTATGTTGCAGTGTTAAAACTAACGGATTACCATAATGTCTTATTCCTATTTATGTCACAAATTACAATAAGTTAACNTGTTGCAGTGTTAAAACTAACGGATTACCATAATGTCTTATTCCTATTTATAAGTCACAAATTACAATAAGTTAACCTTTTTTAATAAGAAAAAGAAAAAAAAACATCGTTAAGCTTCAAGGAGCTCTATCGAACGCTGATATCTACCTAGTAAACTATATTGGAGATTCTCATTTGGTAATGAATTTCTCAAACTTTTGGCTTGACCAATTATTGGAAACGTCCCTTGACACCAGAAAACTAATTAATATAATTCACTGCTTCAAAAACAACTATCTCCGGTCTTTATTCTTTCCCTTCAACAGTTAAAGTTAGATACTGTTTAAAATAGTAAATTATTCCAAGTCAATAGGGGAAATGGACGAAGGAATTTAATGAATCAAGTAAAAATATGGTAAAATAATATTAGATTTATAAAACAATGCTTGTTACAAAGGTGGCTTCAAGTAACCAATCAATATTCTCAATTCGCCTAAATCGTTGTAGGATTTAGGACCAGAAGAAATTTTATGTTCTTATGTTTCTATTCTTAACCTTAAACCAAAATCATCACAATTTTCTTTTGAAATAATTAATAAAGTTAATATCTTTCAAAGGAATTTCAATGACTTTACTAAAATTTGTGTATTTTAATAAGAAAACCTTAAACTTACTCATTTTCAACTAAAATTTATGATTTGAAAACAAATTTTTAGAAATTGAAGCCATTCATATAACTTGTTCACTGCAGAGTTGGCAGCAATGGTTATGTCATGTCATGGCATACTATGATACAATTTTAAGTGTATCTGCGATGATGTCATGTTTCTTCAATCACTTTTTTTTTTGTTTTACTATTCAGTATTTTTAGTTAATTTACATCAAAGGTCAATGTCTATATAAAAATAATTAAGAATAAAATTCTAAAAATGAGATTCTAATCTAATAATTATTACCCATTTCAACCCATTTTGACAATTTGACAGGTATTATTTTAATTAGAGATATTACATTGTTATTTTTTCAGGTATCAATAACCTCAATAAAAGGAATCAATGTGTCAAACATTGAACTCATTTAATATAACAACTATTCTACTTGTCAGCAGAAATAATTAAAACAATGAGTTTGGCAAATGGTGCAAAAAAAAGGATAAAATTAATTCAAATTCACACACATTACTAAATTTTTTGTAGTTGGGGAACAGTGACAACAATCGTTCAGTTTGAGTACTAATCCTATTCAATTTTGGTCTAATTTTATTGGAAAATGGACGAAGGAAATTTAATAAATGAAAATTTACAAAAATTTGTTCAAATAATAATATCATCTTCTGAAGATGAAAATCTCAAAGGTCATTTTACATCAACAGAACGAAAAATTTCTCTTGCGAATCCACAAAATCCTTCAAATAAAATTTTACAAATTTCTTCAATTTTTGTACAAAATGAATCTCAACGACTCGTGTATTCATCAAATGAAAGTTTTAAAATTTGCAAAAATGTTTCAATAATTAGTTTCACATTTATGCTTCTCTTCACAGCTTTCCAGAGTATGACTAACCTTCAAAGTTCGCTCAACCCTGAGGTAATCGACCAATCATTTGTTTGTTTCTAGGTTCCTTAATTAATATAAAAATGTATACAAATTACAAAATTTTGTCATTGATATTTAACCTTTTGGTTATTCAAAAAGTGCTCTATATGAGGCAACACAAAGGCACAAATAATAAAAATTTTATACAAATAAATATGAAAGTATAATACAAATTATGTATTAATAAAAGTGTGAATCTTCAACAGATGGGTTTGCAAAATTAGCCTCGAGTTATTAACCGCGAATACAAAAATTGGGGGAGTTTATTTGATTCAGATGTCCGTCCGCCCAAACGTATTGTAAGATATGTTTGAAACTAATTTGATACATTCTTCAATAATTTGAACATTTTTTTTCTTCTCAAAAAGTAAAAAATTTGAACTTTTTTTCAGAAAAAAAAAGTTCAAATTTTTAACTTTTTCCAAGATTTTTGTAATTTCCACTTTTGTTCGGCGTCTATTAGAGTACGACGACTAATAAAATAAATCCGGTATTATTGAAACAAGAATAAAATGCAATAATGGGAGGATATCTAACTTGAAAAAATGCTATTCAAATTCAACTAGTATATTTTTTAATTGGCTTCAAATCCACCAATCTGGATGGCTTCTGACAAAATTTGTCAGAATTTGATATGCTTATTTCATTAACCTTTCAGTTTAAAAAAAAATCTATATTGAAATAATAGAATTATATTAAAAATTTACGTTCGCGGTTACCAAAGGTTTGCTTCTCTTTTTTTTTTGCACTAGTAAATTCTTACAACAATGAAACGTCATTGAGCCATTGTTGTACGTGATGTGGAGATCATAAATTAGTCATAAATAGTTTTATAATATGAAATCAATCATTAGAAAATATTATTAGTACTACTTTTTCTTCATTGGTTCAGTGTTTAGCGTCGTTTTCCAACTATTTCGTTCAGACTTTTTTTTAGATTTTTTGTAAAATATTTGAAAATTATAAGTGAAATTTTTGATTTAAGTTTTAAATTTTTAAATTTAGCTATTCAAAATGAGTGGTAGAAAAACAAGAAGTAGTGGCAACAATGTGGGTGAAATTAACATTGGATACGAGTCCACAATTTCTCTTGATTCTCTTCAAGACAAAAACGGGCGCAAAATAGACTCCTCAACTGCGCCAAAATACAAAAAAAATGAAAATCGACGCATGCTCAAAAATGTGATCATTATAAGCCTTTGTTTCACATTACTCTTTACTGCATTTAACAGTATGTCAAATCTACAGAGTTCATTGAACTCCGAGGTAGGTACAAGAATTCTGTGTTTAAGGCTGATCGTACAGTGAGATCCAATGAGAAATTGAAGTTTGCGCGCCGGCGTATTGAGTCTCATTTTATGCTTCATTTTTATCAAAACATATTTCTACGCATTTATACACGAATGCGATAACTAAATCAAAAATAGGATTGCGCATGCGTATGAACTAAACAAGCAACGTGATGATGATGGGATGGGTTGGGATTGGCGGAAATTTTGAAAAAATAGTGGGAAAATTAAAATTATCGTTTTTTGACAGGATGGACTTGGTCCATACTCATTAGCTACACTCTACGCCGCACTCGTCCTGTCTTCCATGTTTCTACCTACATTTCTTATTCAAAAATTTACTGCCAAATGGACACTCGTGGTTTCAATGTTTGGTTACGTACTGTATATTGCCGCACAATTTTATCCAACATTTGCAACTCTCATTCCTGCAGCAATTGTACTCGGCTTCTGCGCAGCACCCTTGTGGTCAGCAAAGTGTACGTATCTTACTCACGTAAGACAAAATTTGTTTTAAATAATCTATAAATTCTTTCAATCAGGATGATCCAAGATAATTCAAAAAATTAAATTCAACCAATCAGATACATTCAAATAAGATTTGGTTGTTTAAAAATCAAAACTATATAGAATGTTCAAAAAATCTTAATTTTTGGTATCCTTTTTGAAAGACTCAGCCTCAGGCACAATTATTATTGATCTCTGATGAGCTAAAGCTAACTCATTTGTCTGTAGGTTGGTCACCAGTATGCAGAAGTTGTTTCAGACAAAGCGGAAGTGGTAATTGTTCGATTCTTCGGGATATTCTTTTTTTCATTTCAAAGTTCACAAATTTGGGGGTAAGTTATTTTAAAAAAAAAAAAAAAAAAAAAAAGTTCCAAAATTGAAATAACAAATTTGTTTTTTTAGGAATTTGATTTCATCTTCTATATTATCCTCCGGAAACTCTACAGTGATTGACAAAGATATCAGTTTCTGTGGAGTCAATTTTTGTCCATCTGATGTCCAATCAGATGGTGACGGTATTGAAAAACCTACAAAATCGAAGATATATTTACTTGCGGGAATTTATTTGGGTTGTGCGATACTTGCGGCCATTATTCTCAGTATTCTGGTGGATCCATTGACGCGGTAGTATTCAAAAAATTTTTTTCTAAAGACAAACTGTAGAGTGACAACTCTAAAATGAGAAAAAAAAAAAATTTTTTGTTTAAAAAGATATGGCGAACGAGATCGTGAAGGTGGTGGAGAAAAATTAAGCGGTAAAAAACTCCTCTCCGCTACATTCCGTCAAATGGTGAAACCAGTTCAAATTTTGATAATTCCGTTAACAATTTGGTCTGGAATGGAACAAGGATTCTTCAGTTCGGATTTTACACAGGTAACGAAAAATCCATTAATTAGGTTCTTAAAATTTTCGGTTTATTCTGAAAAGTCAAAAATGACCAGAGATTTCATCACATTTTTCAATTGATACTAACGATTATCAAACAAAAAAAAAAAAAAAATTTCTAAAAGTGAACTTAAGTGAGTGGGATTGTTGAGACAGGTTTTTACTCAAACCAATGGTTACCCATACAATCACGACTCCATTGAACTTGACAAATCCAACACCAGTTGAACGAACATTTAGTACATTCCATATGCATACAACCTATTACAAAAGTGTATAATACATTATTTATGGTAAGTCAGACAATGAGCAAATAGGAAATTAAAACATTTAGTGAGTCACTATTACTTACCTCCATCACGTTGCGTTGGTACACGACACTTTGGACAAGGTTTTGTGTAAATTTTGATTGTACGTCGTGTTGCATCTTCCCATTGAGCACAAGCAGCCATTTCTGATGGAATTGTAGGATACGAACTACTTGACGCAGTCGCACTGCCTAAACTTTCACCTTCTCTTGCACAGTCTCCCATATGCCATCCTTCGAGACAACGCCGACAGAAGACAAACTGTAAAAAGAGTATTTTTTTCAACTCTTAGGATAGTCGTGATAGTTTTTATTTTTTAAAGCAATCTCAACTTACACCACATCCATGAACACATGCAATTTTGTTACATGTGGTTTCAATGTTGATGATACCCATACCACAATCTGGTTGTGGACATAGAATTCCTCCAGCTTGAAGTACGAATTCTTCTGCACCAAAACGTTGGTAGCGGTCATACTAAACGTAAGAAATTTCAGAATTCAACTAAAAATAAACGTATAGGAAAAAGAGAAACAAGAAACCTGAGTCTTTCCCATAAGTTTGAAATGATGAGAATCTTTTATCAATGTATTTTGGCACTTGACTGGACACCCAAGAGAATACCCTACTTCAGGATCCTATGACACATGAGAAGAAAAAAAAATTGAAATTTTTCTACATTTCATTTCAACACTTCAATTTCATTTAGAAAAGTTCATCTAATTTGTAGGTACCATCTTACTTGAACAAATTCTCTCTCATTTAGTTTGAGTAATGAATATTGCTCAAAACATTCAATACATGTTGCATGTGTACAGTCAAAAACTAACATCTCTTCCTTTGCATCTCCACAAGCAAGACAAGGTACTGACTCAAAATTTCTCTTCACTTGTGGAAGCGGTGGCCATGAATCATCTTCACCGGAAGTAACATGAGAACTACACTTGAAGTAGAACTGAGAAAACTCATTATGACAATCAAGAATTTCACAGGATCCTGGAACCTTAAAGAGTTTCACAGTTTATAAAGTTAACCAGGTTTCAGTTACTTACGAAATAAGTAAACAGTTAAAATCCTTACTTGATTCGGACGCAGAACATCATCCCAAGACATAGGATCTCGAAGTACGATGAAGGCACCACCTTGACAAACAGCGCATCGTACACGTAATTTTCCTTCACGAAGACCTTGACAGACATTACAGTAGACGTAGAAATTAGATTTTGACTTATTAGTATTAGTATTGATAGTAGGTGTATTCTCTGTAGTCTCTGCTTCATCTTCAGCAGCTCCATGCTCTTCTTCAGTCCCATAGGTATGATGACTTTCACTCTCAAAAAATGCATAACTGGGAGTATTTTTATTAGTATCATTTGTCTGTTGAAGTGATTCGACCGGGTTGAGTTTCTCTTTATTGATCAGAATTTGAACAGCATGGAGGAAACTTTGTTGTCCTACATTGCAATCCTGAAGGAAAAATTCAATTTTGGCTCATTTGATTTATGAATTTTAGTGGTGATTCATAAATAATTATTTTTTACCTCAATTATAATATGATCCGAAAGTTCTCTCCCAGCAAAGATGATTTTCATTTCATAAGGTTTTAAACGGAGTTTTGGAGCGATGATTCGTTTGAGTTCTTCAATCGACCATGATGGATCCAAATCCACTTGTAATACTCCAGTACTTCCAACTTCTTGATACTTGATAAATACTCGTAACTTACCATCTCCAAGAGATGAAATACTACTAGAATTCACATTTCCGTACCCCAACATTTCTAAAATGATGCTATATAAATCACGAATTGCTTGGAAAACTTCAACAATCATTCCATTTAATCTCAATTCACTAAAATAAAACTACAGAATCAAAAATTAGGTACAAATTTTTAACCCTTTTAGAGTTGGGCATAACTCTTTATTCTTAAATTTATAATGATTTCCATTTCATTTTGGAAGACATACTTACAAATACAAACCAAGATAACCGATTGGTGGTATCCAGATACCGACGATACATATTATCGGACATAAAGTGAAATGAAATTTCTAAATTAATTATATACAAATTCCCAATATCAATCTAAAAGTTAAAGTGAAAATGACAATATTACTTCATAAAGTTACATATTTAGATACGAAAATCCCAATGGTGGAAAATTAAATCATATCCGTTGTAAATTAATCAGTAGTTTCTCCGTTGCCAATTTGTAAAAATCGACACAATTATTCTACATTTTCTCGATTCTCGCCAGGCTCATCAGACTAAATTTTCGTTAAATGTTAATTTCAACTTTAATCATTAATAACAAGATTCGAGATCCTCATAAGGGGTATGACACTTAAGTTTAGTAATACCGAGCAGAGGACCTAACTAAGTGTTACTATCCTTATGAGGATCTTTATTACCATTATATAAATAACGCTCTGTACAATATCATCAGTTTATGAAAAGAAAGAAAAATAATATTTTGATTATGCAATCTGCGTATGAAAACAACAACTTTAATTTAACTTAACTTTTAAGACTTTTAACTTACAAGACTACATATCTAAGCAATTTTTTTATAAATTATATAATACAAATTACGTTTTGGAAAGTTCATTTCCTGAGAGGTAACAATGGTAATTTTTATAAAAATAATTACCTCCAAAAAACCTTTGATAAGACGCGTCTTATCTACGCGACTTTAGGGTAATAATTTATTGTCTAAAATCAGGTAAAATTTCAGGTATGATTTTTCATTAATAATTCAAAATCAATTATTGATGGAGAGCTTAAAACACTGAAAATTGTGATAAGATCCTTTCTACAAAAGTGATCTACCTCCATGTTCCTTTGAAAAAAAAATATGATGACGAATCGAGTAACTATTTTGAGTCGTTGCGCTAAAGCAAAAATTCACCAAAATAGGCAACTAATCATATTTTTTTTGTTTTGCGCAAAAGCAAATAAAGTCGACCAATCTCAATACTCACAGCCGGTAAAAGCAGTCCCAATTCCCTCCATTCTTCCAATTTGCCCTCCAATTGAGTCAATTCTAAAATAAAATAATTTTGATTTATTTCATCTTTTAGTGACGAGATTTTTTTAAATGAACTTGACAATTGCCTACTAATTTGGTTCTAATGTATACGTAAAAATCATTTGCGTTGCATCTGTCCTGTGTTAATTAACGTACCTTCGAAAGCACAAGAAAAATCCAGTGTAACACGTCTAGCTCCTGTACCGGATATTAAACGATAACTGATTTCCTCCTCTCCATCAATTCTTTCAAAGTAGGTGCTACTATTTGACCTAATCGGCCCGATCTGATGAGTGGAAGTGGAGGTGGAGGTGGAAGCGAGAATGCCTTCTAACTCTAATCACAATCAAAGAATGCGAAATGAGAAAAAAAAAACAGAAAAATTATAAAACAATTTTACCATTTAAATAATATTTTTTTGTCCAACTCATCAATGGAAATCTAAGAATCATGTTGGTATTCGCTTGGGGTATGACCCATGGGAATAGTCTAAAAATGCCTTGATGTGAAATCAATTTTATTGTTATTTTTGATTTTTTTTCGTATCGTGATTCTTTCAGAAATATAAACACTCGAAAAGATTTTATAAAAAAAATGCACAAATATTTTAATTCACTTACCCGTGTTAGAAGAAGATGTAGTGATTTTCACAATTTTGATCATAATATATATTTTCAAAATATTTTCCAATTGTATTATTTTAAGGGTTATACTTTTTGTGTTTTGAGCAGTCTGCACAATGTTGTCTTCTTTGATAGTATTTGATAATACGAGTTTAAATTTCTCGATCTTGTAACGAAACTCCATATTACCCAATGTTCTTTTCACAAGATCAAATGAAGAAATGGAGGGAAGCTGTCTTAGGATATTAGTGTTCAACCTTACATTATTACTTTGATATCTAAATTTAGTTGAACATTTACATTTCTTGCTTATTATGTTGCAGTGTTAAAACTAACGGATTACCATAATGTCTTATTCCTATTTATAAGTCACAAATTACAATAAGTTAATCTTTTTTAATAAGAAAAAGAAAAAAAAAACATCGTTAAGCTTCTTAAGGAGCTCTATCGAATGCTGATATCTACCTAGTAAACTATATTGGAGATTCTCATTTGGTAATGAATTTCTCAAACTTTTGGCTTGACCAAATATTGGAAACGTCCCTTGACAACAGAAAACTCATTAATATAATTCACTACTTCAAAAACAACTATCTCCGGTCTTTATTCTTTCCCTTCAACAGTTGAAGTTAGATACTGTTTAAAATAGTAAATTATTCCAAGTCAATGGGGGAAATGGACGAAGGAATTTAATGAATCAAGTAAAAATATGGTAAAATAATATTAGATTTATAAAACAATGCTTGTTACAAAGGTGGCTTCAAGTAACCAATCAATATTCTAATCATATTTTTTTGTTTTGCGCAAAAGCAAATAAAGTCGACCAATCTCAATACTCACAGCCGGTAAAACAGTCCCAATTTCCTCCATTTTTCCAATTTGCCCTCCAATTGAGTAAATTCTAAAATAAAATAATTTTGAATTATTTCATCTTTTCGTGACGAGATTTTTTTAATGAAGTTGACAATTGCATACTAATTTGGTTCTAATGTATGTAAAAAGCATTTGCGTTGCATCTGTGCTGTTTTAATTAACGTACCTTCGAAAGCACAAGAAAAATCCAGTGTTACACGACTAGCTCCTGTACCGGGTATAAAACGATAACTTATTTCCTCCTCTCCATCGATCCTTTCAAAAAAGGTGCTACTATTTGACCTAATGGGCCCGATCTGATGAGTGAAAGTGGAGGTGGAGGTGGAGGTGGAATCGAGAATGCCTTCTAACTCTAATCACAATCAAACATTGCGAAATGCATTTATCAAAACAACAAAAACACATAAAGCAAATTTACCGTTTAAAAAGCTTTTTAAATAATATATTTAGTTTTTTTTTGTCAAACTCGTCAATCAAAATCTAAGAATCATGTTGGTATTAGCTTGGGAGTATAGAATCATGGGAATGGTCTAAAATGCTTTCATGTGAAATTAATTTTATTTTAGTATTTTTGATTTTCTTTATGTCATGATTCTTTAAGATATAAAAACTCGAAATTTGTTAAGATTTTATAAAAAAAAAGCACAAAGATTATAATTCACTCACCCAGGGTAGAAGATGTGTTGTGCACAATTGTAGTTAGAATATACAAGTCCAGATAATTTTCCAATTGTATAATTTTTATCGCTGAACTCTTTGTATATTCTTCACTCTGTACAGTTCTGTCTTCTTTAATAATGTTTAGTGATACGACTTTCAACTTGTCAATTTTGTAAAGAAACTCCATATTAAGATGTTCTATTGACAATTTCAAATGAAGAAATGGAGGAAAGCGGTTCAGTGTCTTAAGCCTATTAGTGTTCAAGCTTACATTTTGAGTTTGATACATCTAAATTTAGTTGAAAATTTACATTTCTTGCTTATTATATTGCAGCGTTAAAACCAATGGATTACCATAATGTCTTATTCTTATTTATAGGTAACTAATGCACTATGTTAACCTTTTTAATAAGAAAAGGTAGAAAAATCATTGTTAAGCTTCTAAGGGGTCTTTATCTAATGTTGTAGTCTACCTATGTAACCATGATGGAGAATTCTCATTTGGTAATGAATTTCCCAATAACCCTTTGGCTTGACCGGAAGCTGGAAACAGTCTTTAACACCAAAGAACTGATTAACACAATTCACTAGAACTTAAGTTAAAGTTAAATTTATAGCTTAGCTCTAATGTTTAAAATAGTCAAAGGAAAACACAAGTTCTAAATGGATATAGGAATATGATCGGTCATATTTTTTGTTTCAGGCGTACATCACATGTTCCTGGGGAATTGGAAGCGTTGGATACGTCATGATTTGCTATGGAATCTGTGATGCCATCGCTTCAATTAGTTTTGGTCCTGTTATTCGTCACCTCGGTCGAATTCCTGTCTTTGTCCTTGGAGCAATTCTCAACATATGTATGATTTTGACAATGATTTTTTGGAGACCAGATCCAACCCAATCTATCATTTTCTTCGTTATCGCTGGAATTTGGGGAATCGGAGACGCCATTTGGCAAACACAAATCAATTGTTAAGAAATAAAAGTTATAAATACTTTGATTAGTCTGCTAAAATTTTTGAAACTTCTAGCTCTCTACGGTGTACTATTCGAGAAAAACGAAGAGGCAGCATTTAGTAACTACAGACTATGGGAAAGTATTGGATTCATTGTTGCTTATGTTAACACAAATTTAATATGCGTCGACGCGAAGTTGTACTCTCTCCTCGGAATCATCACACTGGGCATGATTGGATACTTTATTGTCGAAATCATAACAAGAAATAAAAAGCTAGTTACTGGAAGTGACTCTTAATCACAATAATTTATAGCTTGTTTAGATCATAGAGATAGTAAATTTTGCCTTAAGAGTTTCAAAGATGTTGTTATAAGGTCAAGACTTCAATTAACAGTGAATATCTTTCCAATAGTCGTAGGAGGACATACTCATGATTCTCAGACACCAATTGACTTGCTTAAATTTGTGTTTCTTTCATTGGTCAAATAAGTTTTGGCTCCTCCTTTCATTACGGTTTGAAAGAAATTCACTGTATAAAACTAAATTTAAAAATTCAACAAATAAAATGAGAATGAATAAAATGAAGTGTTATCATTATTAGAAAAAATTGTTAAAATCAGTCTTGAGCTTTATGGAACGAACGAGATGAATCGAGGGATTAATTACAGTCTCCAATTTTGTTCTGAAATGAACGTGTTGACTCATCAGAGCTCGGAATTTATAATTCACATTGAAAATATTTTGTTAATATGTAATTTTTGATTTTGCTTATGCATACATCAAGGTATTCAGTGTATGAACGACAATATTCGATAATTTCAATTTCGAAACAAAATACTGCACCTTTGGAAGCTGAAAGTGTCGAAGCTGAAAGTTGCTCTTCTTTTTTTTCTGCTCTAAATACCTAGTAAATTTTTGCAACATTCAAACGTCATTGACTCATTGTTGTACGTGATGTAGAGATAATAAGTTTGTCATAAGTAATTTTATAATATGAAATCAATAATTAGAAAATATTATTAGCTCTGGTTCAATTTCATTGGTTCAGTATTAGTAACATTTTTCATCTACTTCGGTAGGCCTTTTTAGATTTGCTTATTTTGTAAATTGTAAGTGAAAGTTATAATTTAAGTTTTCAAGATTCATTGGTAGAAAAAGTAGAAGTAGTGGCAACAATGTGGGTGAAATTAACATTGGATGGACATCGTCCACAATTTCTCTTGATTTTCGTCAAGGCAAAATAGACTCAACTGTGCCAATATACAAAAAAAAAGTGAAAATCGACGCATGCTCAAAAATGTGATTGTTATAAGCCTTTGTTTCACATTGCTTTTCACTGGATTAACAGTATGTCAAATTTACAGAGTTAATTAAACTCGCGTTTAAAACAGATCGTGCAGTGAGATCCAATGGAAAATTGAAGTTCGCGCGCCGGCGTATTGGGCCTCATTTTATGCGACATTTTCATCCAAACATATTTCTACGCGTTTATACACGAATAAATGCAAAAATAGCATTGCGCATGCGTATGAACTAAACAATCGGCGCGATGGTATTAAATAGTTGGAGTTGGCATAAATATAAAATTTGACAAATAGCACGAAATTTAAAATTATCGTTTTTTGACAAGATGGACTTGGTCCATAAACATTAGCTACACTCTACGCCGCACTCGTCCTGTCTTCCATGTTTCTACCTACATTTCTTATTCAAAAATTTACCGTCAAATGGACACTCGTGGTCTCAATGTTTGTTTATGTAGTGTTATTGCCGCTCTATTCATCTGACCTTTGGAACTATCTTTCCGGCAGCAATTGTACTCGGCTTCTGAGCAACACCCTTGTGATCAGCAAAGTGTACATATTTTGCTCATGTAAGACGAAAAGTTTTTTTCATAATTTATCGATTCTTTCAAATAAGATGGCCCACCATAATGAAAAACCGGTGAAAGCATAAGATTTTGTTTTCCAAAGTTGCCAGTCTCCTTGTTGAAACAAGTTTTAGGGTAAAATATACAGGGTGAATAATCTCTTTTTTTCTCAAAACTTTTTTTGAAAAACTGTAAAATCGTACGGCCATATCAATTTTTGACTTTGTTAGGCTTGACTGATGCTTTAAGTTCATCGTCATGAAACCTTGGTTGTAAAAGACTCAAACACAATTTTTCTAATAATTTTTGTTCTAATTAGTTTCCACGAAAATTATATTAGTCAAAGCTGTAGATAAATAAATTTTATTCATCTTCTATTGCACATATTTATTAATAATATTTATTATATAACAATATTATTTAATAATTTCTAGTTAAAAATTCTTTAAAAAAAAAAAAAATANCTTCTATTGCACATATTTATTAATAATATTATTATATAACAATATTATTTAATAATTCCTAGTTAAAAATTCTTTTAAAAAAAAAATAAATAAATAATCAATAATTATGAACAAAATTCTAATCTCAAGTTGACATTCAACCGAAGCTAAACAGGCTATTCATTTAATTTCTAAATTTGTCAAACTAGACTCAACTAAAAAATTTTGATTATCTGATTTTACGCTTTCTAAAATACAAAAAATTCGGGTTGACCGCTTTTTATAAAGGTGACCTTGCTCCATTTTCCTTTAAAATGAAAAATAATGTAATGCGAGAGGGAATTAGTTGTCATGCGCCGTCACGTCGAACCTTTCAAAAATAGAGAGGTTGACTGCACAACAAATAGAAAGGTTTCTTTACGCATAAGCAAATAAATCAACAAATATCAAAACGGTAACTTGCTATTGGTAGTAGGAGACGCATTTCACGCCACTCTTCAAGTTTTATTTCCAAATTTATACTTCCTAAGGTAAAATTAGTGTAAATTAAATATTTTTGTTATATAATTTTTGAAAATACAGTAGTTTTAGTTTAATGTCAATACACCTTTATGTCACACTTCGCTTTATGTCAACCGGTTGGCTTGGCTTTCACCAGGCTAGACTCCATGCTTCCATGTAGTAAATACTCTGCCTTGTTTTATATTAAAATTGACAGTCGGCTACAGCAGAATGTTGAAAGAAATAACCAAAAGCTACGAGTGGGCGAGATTTAAATTGAAATAAGAAATGAGAGTGTGCCATATGCTTCGTAAGTAGTCTTCACTTTTTGTCTCAACTGAATTCAAAAAGTGAAGACTTACTTAAGAAGCATAGTGCAGCATGGTCATTCCTGGACTTGGTTTTTACTCTCAGTTAAGGACCAATTAGAATTACAGAATGGCGTATCGGCACAAAAATAAATCATAGAAACAGAGAGAGAGAGAGGGGTCGGCAAGTTCTCTGTTGAGCGAGGTGGAGTAGATCCCAAGGTATCATACCCCATTCTCCACTTTGGCTTCATTCACTCAAATAACTACCTCTCACCATCGCCATTATAGAATCCTCTATCTTAAAAAATAATCCTTTTGATTTGATATCCGCAAATATTCCAAGCAACCACATACAGTGGAGTATGATAATGTCTGGCAGAGAAAGGAGGGTGGTTCTTTCACTTGAAGTGGAAAACGGAAAACTTTAAAATTGAAATTAAAGTTGAGCGCCGTACTTACACCTATTTCGTCTATTATATTTTCATTTTCATTCACATATAAGAATACACTTTTAATTCCACCTTTTAGATATTTAGATTGTTATTGAAGAACTGTTATGAATAGCCAAGGAATGTTAAATTCATAACTGTAGCAGCGCATTTGGTAACCTAATAAAGTTAATACCGACAACCGTTGGTAACCCGCGCATCATACTCGTGAAGAAGGGTTCTTTGGATAAGCGCCGCAACGAAGTGAAAGAACCACCCTTCTTTCTCTGCCAGACATTATCATACTTCACTGTAGATTAGGAGGAGCTATGGTGAAAGTAGAGAAAGAAGGTACTAAAAAAGATTACTCACCCTGTATTATAATTCCCTATCTAGATGAATGTATTTATAATCGACATTAGGTGTGATCCCTTAAGTCTACTACTGATGATATCGATGGGGTTCATGAGTGGTTGACTATAACAAAATGTAATGTTGCAAATAAATTTAACTGATTTAAAGAAGCTGCCCGAGAGATCAGATACATTACTGGTTGCCTGCACTGCAATTTTGGGGTGAAACGAGTTGGTGTAAGCTCTCAAGGTTTTTTCATTTTTGTTTCTACAGAAACTGTATTGTCCAGCAAGTCTTTTCAATAAATTATAACATTTGACATTTGAATATTGGAAACTTGACAATTGGAACTCTTTCCTTGCCTTTCATAAAAAAAAATGATTGAGTTCGAAAACATTTCATCACGGAAAAAAAAACTAGAAAAATTAACTAACAAGACTTTCTCCGGAAAATATCTTAAAGTCGATCAAATTCATAACAANAAAAAAAAACTAGAAAAATTAACTAACAAGACTTTCTCCGGAAAATATCTTAAAGTCGATCAAATTCATAACAACATAAAAAATTATTTTTATTGGGTTTAATAATTTGTCAAGCTCTGTACAGATTGTAGCAATTTTTACGTCTCTTACTAACTTATAAAGTGAAAGTATCCCATGAAAATTGCACTTCTTGCTTTCACTTTACCAATTAGCAAAAAGACCTTGTAGTTTGCTTAACTCTGTATATACTTTGTTAGCCAAACTTTAGCGAGCAAAAATGCCAATTGTAGATTCGAGAGTCTTCGCTATAAGTGGCTTAGGGTTGTAAACTCAGTTTCGGTACAAATGATACTAAAGTATGGCTAACCCTGTTCCCTCTCAAAAATACTTAAAGTGAAAGGAGCTTACGGTGAATATAAAGAAAACTAAAACAAATGTAATAAAATTTTTATAGTGTTCCACAAATCTTTAAGGACGCTGGAAGCTATTTTTGTCCCATGCTCTTTGCTGGAGAAAGGAGTGCGCTTATAATTTGTGCCGTTTATCTTCTAAAAAAATTTTTTTTTGGGGAAACATTTTTCAAATTCAGAATGACCATTGAAATGTAGCGTTTGACGTCAAAAAAATCAAGTCTCTACGATCGCTAGGAAAGAAGTTATGATTTATTGAAAGTTGAAAATCTTAGACATTTTTTTGAGACGTTGTACTAAGAGATGGCATGTTTCAAAAGAATATCAAAGAAATTCAATATTTAACAGACATTTTTTTGACGTCAAACGCTACTTTTCAATGGTCTTTCTGAAATTAAAAAGTGTTTCCCCAGAAAAAATTTTGTTTAGAAGATAAACGCCACAAATTATAAGCGCACTCCTTTCTCCAGCAAACAGCATGGGACAAAAGTAGCTTCCAGCGTTCTTAAAGACTTGTGGAACACTGTATAAAAGCAACCAACTTCAAAGTTTGGATTGTCAAGCCTAATAAATATTGTTTTCCAACTTACTGCACAAAACCAAACTATATAACTAAAAGTCAGTCTTCAGTAGAGACTCTCTACTGAAGAAAAAATGAGTGAAAAATTTAAATAATAGATGTAAAAACAAAACACTTGAACATTTTGACAAAGTTTTTTCTTCTAATGGTTCTCTATCTAAGCGAATGCATTAGAATCGACATTTCGTGTGCACCCTTAAGATAATTAATGATGATACAAGGTCTTGTAATCTATTAAATTTATTATAAGTTTTTCTTATTCTCAAGTAAACTTGTAAATTGTTCTTTGCAAGCTACTTATTAAATTAAAAAGACTGACAAATTGAACCACTAGATTTAGACTTGGTATATACGGAGACGGATTTTTAGTTCTATCGACATTTTCACGGTAATGAAATATAGCACCATTCTGAGAGCAGTAGCTGACTTAGCAAATTCTCAGCCATTCATACTTACATTTAGTTCTGCCAGCTTCGGATTGTAACTTAGCTAACGCACACACTAAATTGTTGTAAGAACAATTTTTTGCTCAAATTTATGTTTCTTTCAAAAGCAGTCCCAAACCTACGTAAGTGTCAAAACGTTTTATAAGTACTCTGTTTGGTTGTTTTGTAGCCGTATAGCTTCTCTAGAATGCTAAAGTCGAATGAGCCAAACTAGCTTTACGATAGTATACAACAGTTGTATTACGATATCGAAAATTTTAGTCGTTTAACAGTGACAAATTGTGTAACTGTGTTTAGGTTTCGACATNTACGTAAGTGTCAAAACGTTTTATAAGTACTCTGTTTGGTTGTTTTGTAGCCGTATAGCTTCTCTAGAATGCTATAGTCGAATGAGCCAAACTAGCTTTACGATAGTATACAACGGTTGTATTACGATATCGAAAAATTTAGTCGTTTAACAGTGACAAATTGTGTAACTGTGTTTAGGTTTCGACATGCTAAAGACTACATAATACATACCTATCACAATATGTTTAGGGTATTCATATACTCTACTATTTTCTTAGCATTTACTTCGGTAGCAAAATGTTTACAACTTAGTACTACCCAAGGTAGCATCAAATTGGATAAGTTTCTAGCACATACAAAGCATTGTTGGACAAATGTAATATTTTACTCAAAATTGGATTTTCCATCACCAGAAGTCCCAATAATAGTGTCCAAACCAAAGTATACCTACCCTGAACGTTTTTTTTGTTTCAATATGTATTCGAGTAATTGCAGTAGGCAAATAATTCAAATTAACTATAGTATAAAGCANCGTTTTTTTTGTTTCAATATGTATTCGAGTAATTGCAGTAGGCAAATAATTCAAATTAACTATAGTATAAAGCAAGTAGTTTGTGTTGATGTAGTATTGGTCGATGCAAAAATTGAAAACCAAATTCAAGATGCTTATTGGTACTTATTAAAATACTGGGACGATGTGAAACAAAACGACACAACCGTTTTCAGAGCTAACAACGTTGCCAGATTTCCATCAAACATCCAACTTATGATATTACTTTCAACAGAAAATAATATTCCTCTACCGAAGCACTATTATTCAAAACGATACAAACTACTTTATGCTGTTTTTTTGTTTATTCCATTTACTATGATTTATATCAATGGTCCCCAATCAACCTTCAAGAAGGAATTCAACATTAGTATCTATATCTGTCATTCTTTCCATCTTATATTATCTCCTGTTTTACGAGTAGATATGACACCTGGAATTATACTAGATCGAAAATACTTAATAAAATATCAATCAAAATTTATACAAAATACAATTCCTGTAAAAGTGATTCTTCGAGAAGAAACTTCAGGGACAAACAATAACCAAATGGAACTTGGAAATTTTTTAGCTAGTAATTTAAATACAACTGAACTACGCCATCCTAGGAGAAATGAAAATAAGTTTCCGTTTACAATGTATACCTCAGGAATTCATACCATTGTTCTTGATGCACGCGTAATATACGATAGCAAAACANACAATGTATACCTCAGGAATTCATACCATTGTTCTTGATGCACGCGTAATATACGATAGCAAAACAGCTTCTACGCATGTGCTCTTTTTACCGGTAAAATACCATCAGGACACTATCGTTACTTGTGATGGACTACAAAAGTTTTTATTTTTTCATGATTACCTCCAACCATTTGATAAGATTGTTTGGATTATTCTCCTAACTACTCTGCTTTCAGCGATCATTTTCTTATCNTCCGTTTACAATGTATACCTCAGGAATTCATACCATTGTTCTTGATGCACGCGTAATATACGATAGCAAAACAGCTTCTACGCATGTGCTCTTTTTACCGGTAAAATACCATCAGGACACTATCGTTACTTGTGATGGACTACAAAAGTTTTTATTTTTTCATGATTACCTCCAACCATTTGATAAGATTGTTTGGATTATTCTCCTAACTACTCTGCTTTCAGCGATCATTTTCTTATCATATATTTTTAAATTAAAAAAAGCACCAGATTCACCAACACTTTTACTTTATTCCTATCTTCTTGAAGTTTCACTCGAAGTATCGACAACGTTGATTCAAATTACAAGCTTTAATGTATTTTTTGGAATTTTTCTTTGGATGGCCTTGATAATTACGGCTGGGTATAAAGCAGTTGTTATAACTGAATTGGTCAAACCACTGGAAGAAATTGGTTTAGAATCGCTTCATGAAGGATATTTTTCCTTAATATGTAATGAAATGTTAGGACGACCTCGTCGGCGAAAATTGCGTCGAGAATGCTGCGGTTTCGCTCACGGTCTTTCAACAAATTTGACCAAGGATAATATAAGTGGATATTATGACATAGTCAACGATTGGAATGAGAAGACTGCAACAAACTCAAATGGGGACACCAAGTTTGAAGAATGTAGTGATGGGATTTTTGATTATTATCGATTAAAAGAGTTTTTTTGGGGGAGTAAACAAACGAATGAAAATAGATATAATTCCTACCTTGCACAAATCAATGAAGACAATGGNTTTTGGGGGAGTAAACAAACGAATGAAAATAGATATAATTCCTACCTTGCACAAATCAATGAAGACAATGGAAGACGTAAATTAAGAGCAGAAAAAAGGGAAAGTAGGCGCGACAAAATAGCTGTCCATCTAAGTAGGCTTGCTGATGGATATGGTACATTATCATGACATCTTCTCCATGTACATAAATGTAATTCAAGCATGTATATTGCATTTGAGGATGAAATTAACACTATGTTGTTTGAGGCAAAGTACAATCCGTCACGGAAACGAGTCTATATGATTCCTGACATTATGCAGGATGCGCCTAGAATTTTGGTAGGTATAAGTATAGTAAATATTCAATATCAGGGGGATTTGGTGATAAAAATTGGAAAAACTTTTGTCGAAGCAGGGTTAAATGCTAAAGTTATAAGTGACGATGAATTTAGTATATACTTGAAAAGNGGAAAAACTTTTGTCGAAGCAGGGTTAAATGCTAAAGTTATAAGTGACGATGAATTTAGTATATACTTGAAAAGAGTCGTGAAAGTAAGAAAGTCATTGACAACATTTCAAGATCCACTGTTAATTCCAAAACCTTTGGACTTTGGTACAAGGATTAGTATTACTTTTCTTGTATTTCTTATAAGTATTACAATTTGTGTTGTTTCTATTATACTGGAATTAATGTATTTGAATCTAATCAAAATTATCAAATTGTTATATATTTAAATTAAAGTCAACAGGTATACTTATGATACGATGGGATGACTAGTGTATCGAAGATATCTTCAAAATACTTACAGTCGTACTCAATGTGGAATTAATTCATTTCGATTTATATTGATTATTTATTCTGAATTGATTATTCAATTTTGAAAATGCCTAAAAGAAACCATACAAACTATTCGAATTTAAAGAGCTTGTTTAAAGTTCCAGTTTTAATAACATACTTTGCACATTTGTGTTAAAATTTTTTTCAAATATGAAATGCTGAAGGCTTTTTAAAAATAAGTCTTTTTTGATAAAACTGATTATAATAGGTATCGACATTTATTTTTTATTTTGAATGTTTTTCGTCTAACTAATAACAAACTTCGAAATAATTATAGTGAAAAAAAAAATCTAAAAGTGATTCAAGAAAGATTAACCACCCTGTATGATTGAATATCAATTACGTAGTTTGGGAGCCAAAATTACTAAAAAATTTTTAAATTACTAATTAATTCAAAAATCTAAACAATTTTAATTATACATGAGTCGTTTTGTTAAAGTATTTGTTATTAGGGTAAGGTCCAAGAGAATGTCCTTGTATTAGCGTTTACATGGTGTTAAACATTACACACGATATTAAAAATTGAAAATTGTTTTTTTAATTTGTGTTTTTTTTGTCATCACTGGTATTTAAAATAGTCTGGACATGATAAAACAACAATTAAGTATTCAACAATAAAACAGCCAGACTTATCAAGCTCAAAAAATATTTTTGAGATTTGTGAAGCAGAAATTTAAAAAATAATCTGAATATATTTTCGTCAAATTTGCAAAATGGCCAAATGTAAGATAAATAATTTTTTCTATTTCCCATAATTGACTTTTATCGTAATAAACTAACCAATGAGGATGTGACAAATTCGTCTCATTTGATTAATTCAATATGACCTTTCAGAAATTCAATTGTGACAGACACGGGCTAAATAATATTTAGCTCGTGTCAACAAAATATTATTTTGTTAGCGTCACCAAAAACTAATTATCAGGAGCTTAGTGATTAGGAAAAAAATATTTTTGCCCCTTTTTGCAATGGTTATAAGCTGATCATCCTGTATTTATTCTTTCGTGCAAGATTTCAAATGAGTCATCCAAATTAACTATTGTATCTAAAAATTAGTCTACATATTCTTAGTCAAGTTGGACAGATTGAGCGCCAAATTGAAATTGCCCACTGGTCGAATATGTTTCAAACATGGCATGGCTTAATTCAAAAAAATGAGACCTCTTGAATACAAATTTAATATTAATATAAAAGAGTTCGTTTAGGATATTACAACTTGTTTTAAATAGCAAAATTGAATATCTGCATTTCTATTTCGACCAGCGGCAAACAATTAATCACTCACTGAAATGTACATAGACTTGACGCACAGTTGGCTTCTAATATTGATAAGTTGTTTGTCAAAGTGCTTGCAACTTAATGCTAGCCATGACAGCATCAGGTTGGATTCGTTTCTATAGCATACAAAACATTGTTGGACAAATACAGTGGGAATAGCCGGGGAGTGGACAATGACACCCAAGTTTACACACTCCACCCAGGAACCATAGACGGGCACAAGTATTTTGCGCGTAGGTTAAGAACTGAATGATTTAATTTGAATAATAATGGATAGAATATTAAAATTAAGTATCCTCAGGGTAGCGGTAACTAATTTTTATAACTATTAGTCGCAGATACGGTGGTAGACCGATTCCAGTAATGAGAAAAAACAATTAAGCGTAAAACTATTATTAGTTAGCAAAAACAATGAATTAGCAAAATTNATGAGAAAAAACAATTAAGCGTAAAACTATTATTAGTTAGCAAAAACAATGAATTAGCAAAATTAATTCCTTCATAAACAAAACCCAAATTTTGACACCTTTTGCATTTGGGCATCTGCCACCCTCCACACCTACTTTTAACGCTCTAAAACAAGATTATAGTTTATCAATCTACTACTGTAAAATATGAACCTCATTAATTAATGATACTAGTGAAAAATGTTGTTCCCATATATGCTGTTCAGTTCGGATGGGATGTGTGAACTTGGGTGTCATTGTCCACTCCCCAGCTGTTCCCACTGTACAATAGCTTACTTAAAATTAAGCTTTCCTATACTAGATGTATCAATCGTTGTATCTGCTGCCAAAAGCATGTATCCTGAACCGGTTTTCTGTACTGTGATTAAATCACTCGGCTATGATAGCCGAATACTCCAAATTGACTACTGCGTATCAAGCAAGTAATCTTTGCAGAGGTCTTATTGGTTGTTGCACGTTGACGTCGAATGAAACCGGCTTATTGGAACCTATCACAATTTTAGGACCCTAAAAAGCAGAACTTTATATACTAAATATAAAATCTATCAATATTGCTACCGTTATATCTAGTTAGGCTTATAATATTCTGATTTTAAAATAGCGTTCCTCTACCGGATTTATAAGTGGTGGTTGTGTGAGACAGATTATATCCCTCCTAACGATAGCGCCCTATCAATTAGAGCGTTCCAAATAACTTAATTACAATTTGTGAAGAAAGAAGCTGATTATGCTATTGTGGCTCAAATGGGAGAGAATTGGACGCGGAATCTAGAGTGATGTGGGTTCGAGTCGCGACAGTTGCATATTTATTGGTTCGCTCNACAACTTAATTACAATTTGTGAAGAAAGAAGCTGATTATGCTATTGTGGCTCAAAGGGAGAGAATTGGACGCGGAATCTAGAGTGATGTGGGTTCGAGTCGCGACAGTTGCATATTTATTGGTTCGCTCTTTTTATCAAACCTTAGAGCGTCAACGTTAGAAATTCTGGCGGATTATTTGTATTTCAGGATCCATTGATAATCCTAAAATTTTTGAATTTTAGTACAAGAATTAGTACTGCTTTCATTGTTTTTTTTTGTAACTATATTATTGTTATATCTATTATTTCTAGCATATCTGAACTATTAAATTTGAGCATAATCAGCATGAAACACTTTATGTATGTGGACTAAAACTCTTCTTGTGTTGTCGATACAGGGTGAAAAATAATCTATTTTTGTCCCATGGAAAGAGTTTTCACTTTTCATATTTTTCTCTCATGGCTTGCTTAAATACAATGCACATTTTTATAATATAAGGGTTGCCAAAGAGTCATTTAAGATGAGGAGAGATGGTGCAAGAACGAGTAGCTACATTGTATAATTATGAACTTAAAAGATTTTTGTTTTTTAATTAAGCAAATTTTAAGTCCTTCCAGAAATCAAGTAATCCAACTATTGAAATAATAAATACGTGAATCATTTTTTCATAACTTTAAAATTTCTAATAGCAACTCCCAAATTCTGCTAANATTAAGCAAATTTTAAGTCCTTCCAGAAATCAAGTAATCCATTGAAATAATAAATACGTGAATCATTTTTTCATAACTTTAAAATTTCTAATAGCAACTCCCAAATTCTGCTAAAAATACTTAAGCGACAATAACAATTTTTATATAATGACATGTAACCTACTCAAGTATACCCTGTGACTGCACTTGTGTTGTGCAGAACTCGAAAATAATTATAATTAACGAAAGTCTAATTCAAGAAACTTTTACATTGTGAAACTCATCTCAAAAAGTACATCAGAAACAATTTCTCTCAAGTATTCATCATCATTCTTTACTAATTTCGATGAAAGTGGTGAAAAAGTAGAAAACTTAATCTAGATCATCCTGTAAATGTCCTGTAAAGGTACTGGAAGACAGGTGAATCAATTTTTAGATAAAATGTTTTATAATGAAATTCCCTTAAGTTACTTCCCTTAAGTATGGTACAACCAGTATACATTATTTATGCTAAAAGCAAATATTTATACAGTCTTGTACATATAGTAGAACTTTTGCTCAAGTCTAAGGGAATAGATATTGGAATTGATATAACTTCGTGTTAGCCCAACATCTATCAACGACGTTACCAAATGCTTGAAATTGTCTGATTAACTGTAGACTTTCTTTTATCCACGCGTAAAATTTTAAATACTCTCAACATTTTTCAAAATTGACAAATCGTATAACTGTAATTAGTTTTTGACTAGCTGGAAACTATATTACTTATCAGATCAATATGTTTACGATATTGATATACTGTAATATCATCTTAACATTTGCTTGGTTAGCTCAGTGTCAGCAACTTATTAGTTCTACCCATGGTAGTATCAAATTGGATAAGTTTCTAGCACATACAAAGCATTGTTGGACAAATGTAATATTTTACTCAAAATTGGATTTTCCATCACCAGAAGTTCCAATAATAGTGTCCAAACCAAAGTATACCTACCCTAAAAGTTATTTTAGTACCGGTATAGACTACGGTAATTCTAGTAGTCGAATAATTAACATTAACTATAGTATAAAGCAAGTAGTTTGTGTCGATGTACTATTGGTTAATGCACGAGTTGAGCACAAAATTGAAGATGCTTATTGGTACTTATCACAATACTGGGATGATGTAAAACAAAGCAGCAAATCCATTTTAAGAGCTTATAATATTGCAAGATTTCCATCAAGTATTCAAATTATGATATTATTTTCAAAAGAAAAGAATATACATGTACCGACTGCCAAATACTGGCAAAAATTTAAAGAAATTTATGAAATTTTTAAGTTTTTTCCATTTACTATAATTTGCATTGATAGTCATCAATTAACATTCAAAAAGGAATTCAATGTTAGTATCTATTTCCGTCATCCTTATCATCATATTATTTCTACTGTGTTACGACTAGATATGAAACCTGGATTTATACTAAACCGGAAATTTTTAATAAAATATCAATCGAAATTTGTACAAGAATCAATTCGTCTGAAGATAAAACTTCGAAAACAAAGTCCAGGAACAAATAATATCCAAATTGCACTTGGATCTTTTTTAGCTCGTAATTTTAACACAACACAAGTATGCTATGTTACATTTGCCGAGACAAATTCTCCAATTTCAATGTACACCCCAGGAATTCATACCTTAGTTGTTGACGCAGAAATAATCTACGATGGCAAAACAGCATCAACACATGTGCTATTTTTACCGGTGAAATACCATCGGGACACTATTGTCACTTGTGATGGGCTACAAAAACCTTTAGTTTTTGATGATTACCTCAAACCATTTGATAAAATTGTTTGGATTATTCTTTTAATTACTCTACTTTCAGCGGTTGTTTTCTTATCATATATTTTTAAAGTAAAAAAAGCAACAGATTCACCAACATTTTTGCTTTATTCTTTCATTGTTGAAGTTCCACTCCAACTCTCGACCACTTTGATTCAATTTCCAACCTTTAATGTATTTTTTGGAACATTTCTTTCGATGGCCCTGATAATATCGGCTTGCTACAAAGCAGTTGTTATAACTGAACTGGTCAAACCGTTGGAAGAAATTGGTCTAGAATCTCTTGAAGAAGCTATAAAACGAAATTATACGCTACTTTACAGTCCTGCTGGACATGCCGGGGAGTTACGTAAAGTTTGCTGCGATTATTGCAAAGAAACTGGAATATCTAAAATAACCAAGTATTTTCAAGAATGTAGTGAAAAGATCTTTGATAATTATCGATTAAAAGAGTTTCTTTGGGGGAGTAAACAAACTAATGAAAATAGACATAATTCCTACATGGCACAAATCAAAAAAGACGGTGGAAGACGTAAATTAAGAGCAGAAAAACGAGAAAAAAGACACGACAAAATAGCTGTCCATCTAAGTAGGCTTGCTGAACCTATACCATGTAATAGTACTGTAGAAGAGGTACTACATCAATGTAATTCAAGCATGTATATTGCATTTGAGGATGAAATTAACACTATGTTGTTTGAGGCAAAGTACAGTCCGTCACGAAAACGAGTCTATCTGATTCCTGACATTTGGCAAGATGCGCCTAGGATTTTGGTAGGTTTAAATATAGTAAGTATTCAATATCAGGGGGATTTAGTGGCAATAACAGGAAAGGCATTTATCGAAGCAGGGTTAAATGCTAAAGTTATAAGTGAGGATGAATTTAGTGTACACTTGAAAAGAGTGATGAAAGTAAGAAAGTTATTGACTACATTTCAAGATCCACATTTAATTCCAAAACCTTTGGACTTTAGTACAAGAATTAGTATTACTTTTCTTGTATTTCTTATAACAATTACTATATCTATTATTTCTATCATATTTGAACTATTATATTACACGTTAATCGTAATGAAATACTTTATGTGTCAGTATTAAAACTAGTAATATTTTTTTTGTATAGGTTGAATTTATTTGTTTTTCAATGATAGAAAGTAAATTAATTTTTTTCATACTTCTCTGTCTTGGTTTGTTTGTTGGAAACCGTGTAATTCAAAAAAAGTCATATGTGAATACACGATTCTACAAAATCATATATCGGATATAGGTCAAATCAAAATTATATGTCGTAGTTCATCGCAAAAAAGACACATGTCAAACTCAATTTGTTCAGCAGAATGATATACGTTGAAATTATAGTGGGAATATTCAACTATTGTGCTAACATATACGCATGCGTCAAGTTAGGTAGGTACTAACCTGGTTTGAAAGTATGTTCTGGTAATTCATATGCTGTCTAATAATAATTGTAAAAATGACTATATAGGGAATTGTCATTTGGTAAATAGTGAAGATTATGCATAGGTTGTACTCACTAGTATTATTTCCCAAGACTGTCAGACTCAATAATGTTTATAGAAATTGCAGGGTTGTAAATATGCCTGAGAATTCAAGTTTTAAGGATATGGGAGTAGTATGTACGTGATGATTTTCCCCCCCAAGATGGCGGCCAAAATCTATTTTTGTTCACCCTAAGACCCTTTCACCC
>NIPM01000349.1:124919-207171 GCA_002738285.1 Holacanthella duospinosa | reverse complement strand
AATTATGAATCAAAAATCTTCAAATAAAACTATTTTAATTTAAATAATAATTTGAAGAAACAATTAGCTGTTTCAAAATAACAGGATAAACCTAGTGGAACTTACTGTACGAATAGGAGGAGCAATATTTTAATTTCTCAGCTCTAATTGGTTGATTTAAAATTTGGCGCCAGCTATAATAACTCAGGTTTTCAAAGTTGGTCCCGCCTTCACCAACAATGCATAGATTGTGGCAGTGAAATGGTAATATTTTACATAATAAATTTTTATTTCATAACAGAGTTTATTATAACAACTCATCAACATTAATTACTCTGATATAATCCATTATCTCTTGACGCGTTGCATTACAATGAAAATATCGATTTTCACACAGTGAAGAATTTCGATGAACTCCTCCCCCTTCACTTAATTTCAACACATTCTCATAAAATTCTAATGAATTTAGAGGTTCAAGATCTTTCGTCACATTTGACGATGTTTGTATTCGCTCTTCTTCTTTTTTTTTATTTTCTTTATTACGAAGTAGGCTTGATCTGAAACAATATAAAATATTTCCATATTTATTATTTTTCATCGACTATTGGAANTCCATCGACTATTGGAAACTTTTGACGAATGTAGTTTAAATTTTTTTTTTTAATTATACACCACTTACGCTTTCAATACGCTTAAAATCATTTGGATCCCATTGGGTGGTACGTAGCCAAAAGCAGTCTCTCGTTCTACTATACAAAGTGTCTTAGGCACGCATTCGTCTTTGTCCAGACGCTTCAGTGTCTAAATTTACAAAAAAAAAAAAATTTTTTTTGTTTGTTATTAATTTTATCAAATTTGGTAAAAAATTTTAAATTTCAAATTCACAAATCATTGCCCTTACACTAAGCATTGTCTGGACCAATTGTTGAGTTTGTTCAGTTGTAACGTTTTTTGCAGCAGAAACCCAACGACGACGCCGTCGTTTCCCACTTGGCATCCCATAGAATAAATTGTTAAGATTTATTGGAAGTGTACCGACCAATTGCATCATACAAATCTATCAAAATGATGACCAAAATTATTTGATTAGATTGCAAAATTGATCAAATTGGCAAAAAAAAAAAAAAACTTTGGCATACCCATAGAAAAGTGAATCCAACGAAAACAGATTCAAATGGCGTCAGAGCAAAGAACCAACTGGCAATTTGAATTACAGAAATATTTGTAAATATTCCTTGAGTAATTAACGGTAGCGGTGATGGGAGTAACCAAAGAAGTGATGTAAAAGTTATTGAAAATGTATCAGTATCACTTGAAATCAGTGACACTACTCCAGTAGATGTTGAAGACAAGGACGAAAACATCATACCTAATTTATATAAAATTTATCCTAATTTTTTTTAAATCTCAGACCAAGTATTTTTTTAATTTCAAACTAAATTTTTACGCCAGTTAAGGTAATCAGTTAATAAGAAATGCTTGATTTATCACAGAAGTTATAATATTAGGTATTAGAAGAGTTTGAAAAGAGTATTAACACTTGAAGAGCAAAATGTGTAAAAATTAATTTCTTTTAGTTTGTTAATTTACGTNAGTTTGAAAAGAGTATTAACACTTGAAGAGCAAAATGTGTAAAAATTAATTTCTTTTAGTTTGTTAATTTACGTTATACATTTTGTTAATATACAGTTAACTCGTATAACTTCTGCAGTACCCGTAGAATGAAGATATGCTTACTTACTGGTATATTACATATAACATATAACAGTCTTTGAATTTTAAGACATAACAGTATAAAGTTTAAANAGTTTGAAAAGAGTATTAACACTTGAAGAGCAAAATGTGTAAAAATTAATTTCTTTTAGTTTGTTAATTTACGTATACATTTTGTTAATATACAGTTAACTCGTATAACTTCTGCAGTACCCGTAGAATGAAGATATACTTACTTACTGGTATATTACATATAACATATAACAGTCTTTGAATTTTAAGACATAACAGTATAAAGTTTAAAATTTAAATCTAAAAGTATAACTAATTAATTCTAACAACCATTTACCGATATTCGGTATTTTTAATTGTTCATTTTTACATTAAAAAAATTAATATTAAAAAAAAAAATAATAAAAATTTTACACATGGATACATGTTACAAGACCCATAACTACAATTCCTAAAAGTAAAAAGAGGAATTGTTTGATAGATTCAATTGAATCTTTCTCTTTCATAATATCTGGAAGTAAATTAGTCATTGAAATTGTTATAAAACATCCAGCAGTATAGGGTAGTATCCACCAAGTATAATTTCCAATTTGTGCTTGAATACTATTAGCCGTTAGTGCAAAAATAGCACCAACGAGTCCTACAGTTGCTGTAGAAAGTTGAGCTTTGGCTGCTGACAGTGGGTTAAATCCTGAACGAAGTAAAATACCAAAATCAGCAATTTCATGTGGAATTTCATGAAGTAAAATTGCAAGAGTTGTAAGTACTCCTACTTTTGTTGATACAATGAAACTTCCACCCACTGCCAAACCGTGAGTAAAATTATCAAAAATATTTGCAACAAGATTTAAATATCCAGTAATTTTATGTTTTTCTGATATCTTCTCTTCTTTTTTAGAATTTTGAAGAAGTATTTTTTTATCAGTATTATTATTGGAAACTGTAGAATCGGATTCAATCTCACTGTCGTCACCTTCTAATGTTACTAATTTTTCACAAATCACAAAAGAAATAATTCCTACAAGGATCCAAAGACCCATGATATTCAAGGAATCATGATGAGTTCGAAGAAATTGATGATCTTCCGTTCTTGAACGTTCCCATGCTTCTGGTAATAGATGAAGAAAAGCATCACCTAGTAAACTTCCTACAGCAAAACTAAGTAAATAATTTAAACGTTTTGGTTCAAGACCACTTACAGAATCACTAACGTACACCGATTCACCATTTTCTGTCAAATGAATAATAGTTTTGGAACGGAAGATAAAAAATGGAAAAATTCCAGTGAGAGCAATGAGTAGACATCCAATTGTAGAAAATATCCATTTGTAAATTTCAATATTTGATGATAGAGTAAGGATGTCACAATGGAGAGTCTCGTTGATACAGTTGTCCACACTTGTCATCTTGATAACTAACCGTGTTCTTCAAAATTTATTTCGTTGATTTCAAAAATTCAGCTTTGTCTTTTTATATGTATACTTGAGTCTTCATTTTCTAAAAAAAAAATATTAGTTACTACAAATTAGTTTAATCAGTACTTAATAACAATTAAGTGTATGGAATTAATAATATTCGACTCACACTCTGGTACCTGTTATCTTGACACTTAGGTCATTTCTATTGAATCATTCCCAATTGTCATTGATTGTCATTGATCTCATGAGATACTGGCTCAGTGAATTTTTTTTTTTTTTTTTTGAAGTGGAGAACGTAATTCGTATGTAAGAGTATATAAATTTATTATTTAATCTTTCAAACACTTGCTAATAGTTTTGTAATAACGATTGATGATCTCACCAAGAAATTTAGTAGTGTTATTAATAATTGTTTGCAAAAAATTTCAATCCTCTGGTTTAAAAATTAGAATATGTTGGATGAGATAGATGATACCCAGAGCAGTCAATTTAGATAAAAATCAACTTTCGTTCTTCAGTACCAGCATTTACGTCTCATTCAAAATGACACTTGATGAAACACTACAATAATTCGTTGATTTCTGAGCCAAACAATAGGTCCTAGTCCTACGTGATTAATAATTAAAATATGATGTCAGAGTCACTTACATAACATATAACTGTTCAAANTAGGTCCTAGTCCTACGTGATTAATAATTAAAATATGATGTCAGAGTCACTTACATAACATATAACTGTTCAAAAATTTTCAACCAAAAAAAAAAATTTTTTTTTAAGTCTTACCAGAGTCTACAATAAGTAAGATATGTATAATGGTTTAAAAATATTTAATGATTATTAAAGTTTTCGTACGAGGACGACGTTATGTATGAACTAAAAGTTCCTTTTTAAATTGAACTTTTCTAGAGTCTATTTATTATANTAGGTCCTAGTCCTACGTGATTAATAATTAAAATATGATGTCAGAGTCACTTACATAACATATAACTGTTCAAACATTTTCAACCAAAAAAAAAATTTTTTTTTTAAGTCTTACCAGAGTCTACAATAAGTAAGATATGTATAATGGTTTAAAAATATTTAATGATTATTAAAGTTTTTGTACGAGGACGACGTTATGTATGAACTAAAAGTTCCTTTTTAAATTGAACTTTTCTAGAGTCTATTTATTATANCGTACGAGGACGACGTTATGTATGAACTAAAAGTTCCTTTTTAAATTGAACTTTTCTAGAGTCTATTTATTATAAAAACTGCCTTGGATTGACTTATAGTATATTTTGTGACATGGGTTGGTGATAGCAATGTCATATGGAGAAGTTAGTGAATTAAAAGTGATTGTACCAGCTGTTTACCCTTATTTTATTTTTTATTTTTTGAAGATTAATAATGCTTGACTCAATTGAAACCTCAGGACACCCTCATAATGATTAGTAAAGAAGAAATTGAATGAATTACTTACTTCTCCTGGGTCCTCATCCTGTCCTCAATTGATCTTTGTAATGATTTATATGATTTTTTTGAAATATTATTTTACTTAAAATTTATCTAACTTTTGGCTATTAATTAAAAAGTGTCTCTAATGTCTAGGGATAAGTGTTAGATTTGAAATTTAAGATGACGGGGGGAGATAATTGAAAATTTGAAAATTCGAGCCAAATCTCTTCCAACTAAAATTTGCGCGCAAGGAAAATTTGAAAATTTTTTTTTTTTTTTTTTTTTTTTTTTTATTCGATAATTTTTTATAATTAAGTAACAAAATATCTCAACAATGGAATAATAAGGTAAATTACCTAATTTTGATTTATAATCACCGACATAAACAATACAATTGTAATTTTTGATCACTAATACAATTAACTTCTGATATAAATTTACTAAGTCGTTGAATATTCTGTTTTACTTGAAATATACCATCCCCTTGATAATTTGATGGACTGTATCTAGTAACAGTGGCTTCAAGTACAAAATCCCCAGGACTTGTAATAAATTCAACAATTAAATCTTCTGAATTTCCTATTTTAATTTCATTCAAAATTGCTCCACCTTTTATTCCCTGTAATGTTAATTTGTAACATTCTAATGGAATTTGTGAGTTTAATTCTTGTAGTGCAGATTCAGCGGCTCTGCGCAGTCGTACATCATCTATAGGAAGTCGAATTGGAAAATGACAAGCACAGTATGAATCAGGTATTCCTGCATTTTCACAACTTCGTTCAGATGGTATTATTTTGAAAAGTGAAGTACCATAATTTCGTTCTTCAAAATTTGATCTTTTTTGAAAATTAGCACTGGAATTGTTATAAGTATTCAAAATATGGGAGAACGATTTATAAACGTCATATACGGATGTCAAACGTCTGAAAAAAAAAATGTAAAAGTATACAGAAATAAAAAAAGTATGAAAAAAATTGATCTTAGCGTTTTAAAATAATATGGTGATAAAATTTGGCGGGAAAATTTGAATTTTTTTTTTTTTTTTTTTGAATCTGTTTGAATTTTCCCGCACAAAAAAACAACAAGAAAACTTCCATTTTTGAAATATAAATTATAATTACCTGGAATTGATGTCTAGAGAAGTTTCCCATTGAGGAAATTTTTGTATCACAGTTTGTGGTAATCGAATCCAAAGATTTGGTAATTTGTCTTCATAGTATCCTGCCAATGTCTCACGAACTCCACCAAATCTAAATCCATGGTCACTAGTAACAATGAGTATGGTATTGTTGAATACTCCATTTTGAAACATATTTTTCAAAATGATGGACAAACTATTATCTCCAAATTGTAATGAATTGAGACTATCATGAGCAAGTTCAGTGAGCCAAGACATAATAAAAATTGGTGTTGATTGAGTCTGTGAAAATTCTGCAATTGTTTGAANAGCAAGTTCAGTGAGCCAAGACATAATAAAAATTGGTGTTGATTGAGTCTGTGAAAATTCTGCAATTGTTTGAATATACTGCCATATTGTCTCCTCAACTGTTTGATAGCCAATACAATCTAAATGTTCTGGCTACTTAAATTTAAGAAAAATTGTGTCAATTTAGTAACGGTAATTCAATGAAAATATATTGTTTGACATACGTAAAAACCAGCATTCATATGTACTGCTAACATGAAAGGTCGGAAGTAGAAATCAGTTGGTGGTTCAACAAATCCTGTTTTTTCAAAGTTCCAACTATTTCGTCGAGGGGAGTCTTGAATTTCAGCAGTAAGATAATTGGCAGCAGAAAATTCATTCCAGATGAATGGGCAAGAGTCTAATTTTGTTTGTCGAGAAAAGTAGCACACGTTGCTAAATTCACTAGTATCATAGCCTGTATTAAGTGGGACAATGTTGGGCCATGTGTTCTCACCAACTGTAATGTAATGTAAAAAAATTATTTTTAACTTCTATGGTGGCTAAAGAAGAAGAANCATGTGTTCTCACCAACTGTAATGTAATGTAAAAAAATTATTTTTAACTTCTATGGTGGCTAAAGAAGAAGAAAAGAGAAATAGGAATTTTTGGAAAGGTCAATGACATTTTCAAAGAAGTCAATGCCCTTTACAAAAAAAAAAGTAAAATCTTGTAAAGGATTACCATTTNAAAAGAGAAATAGGAATTTTTGGAAAGGTCAATGACATTTTCAAAGAAGTCAATGCCCTTTACAAAAAAAAAAGTGAAATCTTGTAAAGGATTACCATTTAAAAAAAATAAGTGAAATCTTGTAAAGGATTACCATTAAAAAAAAATAAGTTAACAAGCTATTTTTTTGATAAAAGATCAATAAAATTTTTGAAGAGGTCAATGAATCTTTTCAAAAAGTTCAATGACTTTTTCAAAAAATTAAAAATTCTTCAACATCATCGAAAAATTAAATGGCTTCTTCGAAAAGATTAAATACCTCTTCGAAAAGATTAAATAGCTCTTCGAAAAGATTAAATACCTCTTCGAAAAGATTAATGACCTCTTCGAAAGGTTAATGATGACCTCTTTGAAGAGGTCAATGACCTCTTCAAAAATGTCAATTATTTTTCATAAATTTAACTAACCTTTTGTATACCCCAACATTTCATGAGAACCAATTTTTCTGAGAATATCTATAGTTTTTGGCATACTTCTTTGAAAATTTAACCTCGAAGTTGAGTCAATTCCTAAAACAATTACATTTGGTGGCCTTTCAGTATTTTCAGTACTTTTACTTTTGAGTCTGTCTGTATCTATCTTCTCAGTCCAATAATTTACTTTTTGTTGAATTCTAGAACTCTGCACTTTTGGTACTACGGCATGGAAATTTCTATAAATAACTTTGGATGACATCACACGATCATCGAAATACCAATCAAAATATTTGGGTTCACAGGTCACAAAAATAAATTCATCTTTTGGTAGAGTCACTTGTTCCATTGGAGTACACTCTGTGGAATATCTATAAAATAATATATCATATCTTGTTATTATTGTCAACTAATATGTAATTTATGTCTTAAATGCTCAATTTTTATCAGTTGACATTGGATTACAATAATATGATGACACATACTGTATTCTTGAGTCAACGACTCTGCTATATGTTCCATGACCATCAATATTTTTCAATTTTTCATTTCGATGAATTGTACGGTAGCAGCAAAATATGTTATCAGGATTATGTCCAGATTCTAAAATTGCTGTCTGATTTATGAAAACTGTCTACTAATTGCAAAAAAAAAAAAAAAAAAAAAAATTTTTTTAATACATAAAAATTAATGACTTAAAATTTAATATTAAAAAAAGGAACTCACTGATTGGTTCAAATAGGTCCAATGCTCAATTTCCTCATTGCAATTTTTTTTTGGAGCAATTTTATTCGTAAATGGGATAATTGATGAATCCCATGGTTCAATTGCAGGGATTTTGCAAATTGAAGAATTAACTAAAAATCCCATCTGATTATATTCTTCTTTTGTTAAAAAATCTGTATAAAATTATCAGAAATTTTATATTTTTTTTTTTCAATAATAATTTTCAAAAAAAAAAAAAACTAATTAATAATAAAATTTTAATTTTCAAACTTACAATTTGTTGAACTACCAATAGTAATGCTCGATTCAACACTAATGGTATCACTTCTATTACTACTATAAGTAAAATATGACCCAAAAAGTGCAAAAATCACAATAATGAGTACATAACAATACTTTTTTCTTATAAATACAATATTTTTTGCCATTTCACGACAAAAATATTACCGACAGTTACTGAGTAAAATTATTACTATTTTTTACGAACACTGACACACTTGCCGAAATAAAAATAAAAAAATTTTTTTTTTTTTTTTTTTGCAACACACTCGCGGAACCGCTCAAGCCAAGCTGTATAAGTCTGAAGTGAATAAAAAAAAATAGGTTATTTTATTAGCCAAATATTGAGTAGAAAGTAGTGGTCCTTTTGGTATATTATCAATTTTTTTTTTATAGATTATAGTAAAATGTCAGACTTGCGTTACTTTTGGACATAAAACAACGTCCTTGGATAAAATTTAACGACTTATTATGATTAGATAGCATGCTAATACCCTGTCATCAGTAGGAAGCATTGGAGAGAATATGAATTATGAATGATGTTGTGTTTTCCATTAGAATAGCTATATTTGGAACTGGCCATGAGATTTATTTGACCATGACCTTATAACTACCCACCAAATAATGGATTTTTACAGTATTTTTCTGATTAATGTTTACCAAATATGAACTTTTGTGTAAAATTTCATATTTCATTGAATTTATATTTCAATTAAAAATCATATGAAATGTGTAGTAAAAATAAATTGAGCAATTCGGTTGCATTTTTAACTTTGAAGTTAGCTGCACGACATAAAGTATCCTGAAAAGGAGGGGGAGGGGCGTAGCAGAATGACTCCATAATTTAATTATGGAGTAAGGCATGAAAAATTTTCAATAAGCGTTGTGAGTATTTCGTTGAATGTATTACGTCTGATTGGTTGATATTCCCAACAATTCAATATTAGGTTAACTATTGTTGCAGGTACTTGTGTTTTTATAAAATCAAAAGGATCCTTCCCACTAAGTAATGCACGTGCCATCTGTAAAATTAACGAATTAGCATCAAACTAATTACTATTTACTAAAAGTAGTAATTAATAATGACTCATTTTACTTTTATGATTTAAATTTTTACATTTTTGTAACTTTAGCTTTTACCTGTATATTAGTTAAAGATTCATAAGGTGATTGACCTCTGACCCATATTTGAAAGACAAGGGTACCATAGGCCCAGACGTCACCGGGTTTATGAATAGAGAGTTCATCCAAAGTATCTGTCATCAAAAGATACTCTGGTGGGATCCAACGAAAGTTTGGTAGGTTTGATGTGTTGATTGGTTGAGAACAATGTTTGATCAAAGCTGCTTGATACTTCTGAATAAAGTAGTTATAATAATTATTTCCAAAAAAAAATTTTTTTTTTAAATTTCGCAAATTTTTTTTTTGAAAACAATGTATAAATATTTAACTTAACTAATATTAGGTTGCAGGTTGAGATTATGATGTTATTATGAGTTATAATTAGGTTGTGTACCTTTACTGATATTTCATTGTTGGTTGAATAGACTTGAAATGATTCGGATCTTAAACTAAAACCAAAATCACCAACTTTTGCAGTACCGGTTGAATCTAAAAATAAAAAAAATAACTTCAAAATTTCACTTTTAGCTTAGGTTTTACCAAAATTAAAGTATCAAAGTTAGTTCTTTAGCAGTACAACTTGATTAATTTTAAAAGTAATCTATCAAAAACGATTTGGGATATACCTATAAAGCAATTTTTAGAATGGAGATCTCCATGGACAATGTCATGATGAGAGTGTAAATAGTCCATTCCAGAGGCAATGTCCATCATCATTCGTAAAATAACTTTCTGTAACAAAATTTTTCAAAAAAAAGTAAACAAAATTTTTGAAATAAAGTTTTTTAAATCGTTTTTTTTTTGATAACTTACCTGTTCAAGTTGAACATGTGGAGGATTAATAAAATCAAATATGGTTCCATTTGTCATTAACTCCATTACAAGCCATGGTATTCCTACTTCGTTGTCTANAATAGTCCATTCCAGAGGCAATGTCCATCATCATTCGTAAAATAACTTTCTGTAACAAAATTTTTCAAAAAAAAAGTAAACAAAATTTTTGAAATAAACTTTTTTAAATCAAAATCAAAATCGTTCTTTTTTTGATAACTTACCTGTTCAAGTTGAACATGTGGAGGGTTAATAAAATCAAATATGGTTCCATTTGTCATTAACTCCATTACAAGCCATGGTATTCCTACTTCGTTGTCTATAGAAATTATCAAAAATATTGGGGTTATTCATTTATGATACCGAAATACAAGAAAGAAAGAAAAAAATCATAAAAATTTGTAAAAAATAGGGGTCGGCCGATTTGGAAATTTTGACCGATACCGATATAGACCGATATGAAACTTTTCTCAGCCGGTTATAAAATCGCGGGATCTCTTGTTTTAAAAACAAGAGATCATTGTTAATTCATTGTAACATCATTCAAGTAAAAGTTTGTTATATAATTAACTGAAATCATGGCTACTTCTCGTTATAAAAGTTTATATTGGCAGTATTTTAAGAAAATTGAGGTCAAGGCAGGAGACGTAAGCCAAAAAGCACACACCATAATCTACCAAAACTTAACTTTCAATACTAATTATTTTCAAAGCTTGACTGTGTAGTTAATTCAAAGTGTGGCATTTTGGGGAAATAATTTTCGTACCTAGAATAAAGTTAGTCAAAGACTTTAAATTTTGTTGAAAATTATTTTTAAATGTAAAAAAATGTACGATATATATCGGCAAATATATCGGTGAAAACAAGCCGATAACCGATATGCTGAAACCTTGCCGATATAGCCGATATGCCGATATGTATATCGGTATCGGCCGAGCCCTAGTAAAAAATTCAATTTTTTATGATTATTTTTTCTTTTCTTTATAAAAATGTTGGCTGATGCTCTTACAAGTCATAATATGAGGGGATATTTGGTTCATTTTGAATATTATAAAAATTAACATTATTTCTTGATGTATAAAAATAATAGAAAGGATTTATTATTGATATCCACATCCTTAGCCCTACTTAGAAAATTTAAAATGAAAAAAAAAAGGCGGGTAAATTTAAAATTAAATTTAAAGATTAATTAAAAAATTCAATCAAACGCAATACAATTAAATAAAACTTACCAATAAAACCAATAATTCGTACTATATTTTGATGATTGAACTTTGACATTGTCATTAGTTCTGATAAACAGTCTTGTCGAGTGACAACTTTTTTTTTAGAAACCTTAACAGCAACGTCTTCTACATCAAAATGTCCGACAGTACCATCACCATCAAATGAAGAAACAAGGTTTCTTAAACTCCCTAATAATAATAATAAATAATTCAGGTTCAACAACCTTGAGAATTACATCTAAAAAATGACTTTAAACATTAATATTACATAATTAATTAATTAAATTAGTAATATAATAATAATAATTAAACTTACCAGAGTATACTTTTGAGTAGCTACCACTTCCAATTTGATTCTTTATTTCAATATTTCGTCTCTTAATTTTGATTGGTAGAAATGACATCCTTGGATCCATACTCTGTCACCAGCAGAAGGTTTTGAAGGTTTTGTTAAACTGAAAACCTAATTTTTTTTCAAATTGTATTTTAACACTAATAATACTAATGAAAGTGCCTTATTTCAATCCTTCGTCCTAAATCANAGAAAACCTATTTTTTTTTTCAAATTGTATTTTAACACTAATAATACTAATGAAAGTGCCTTATTTCAATCCTTCGTCCTAAATCAATAGTAAGTTGGTAAACTGAATTTAAATACCATGACTATTATGGTGTGGTAGATAATTTTAGAAATTATAGTAACTTTAATACAAAGGGTAAATATTGAAATATATAACTGAAATAGAACAATTTTAGAAACTTTTTTTTTTCCTATATATTTTATGAATTTAAAAACAAAATCAAGAACAAGATGGAACTGTCACTGATTGATGAGTAATAATATCAAGTTACACACGTGTATGATGGTATCAACTAAACTACTAAATTCAATTATTCCTTTAAAAAAAAAAGCTAAAAGCTTCAGTTTGTTAATTATTAAACTAAATGATTAATAAAATTAATCAGTAATTTCATTAAAAATTAAAGTTCAATAACTCCTCTCAAAATCGATATCTTACTAAAATTAACGGGGGAAATAACCCTTGTTACGTTGTAATTTTTCAATAATAATTTATATATATATAATAATAATAATGTTTTTTTTTGGGTTTCCGAAATGATAGGATGACTAATAGTCAGTCATCCTGTCTATTGTTTACAATGCTTATCAATTTTTGGCAGTTACACTGGTCCTAAGCCTTAGTCAATTACTAATAATAAACCACAAATTAACTAACTTAAGAATAGTGATAGATTTTCACTTGGATTCACTCTAAAATGAATAATAAATAAAATAGTGATTAGAATGAGAAAATAGGAAACAAACAAAAAACAAAACAATTTTTAACAAAACTTATTATATTAAGCCTGAAGTATGACTAAATAACCAATATCCTTGAATACTTTAGCTAACACGGGAGTTTTTTTTGGAANATATTAAGCCTGAAGTATGACTAAATAACCAATATCCTTGAATACTTTAGCTAACACGGGAGTTTTTTTTGGAATTTGAACTCATTCTTGAATTAATTATGATTTATGACAACAGAATAGGAAAAAAAACATGGTATTGTTAGGGTTAAAGTAGAAATGATGAGTTCAATAATAATTTATGACTTGAATTCGTGTNATATTAAGCCTGAAGTATGACTAAATAACCAATATCCTTGAATACTTTAGCTAACACGGGAGTTTTTTTTGGAAGTTGAACTCATTCTTGAATTAATTATGATTTATGACAAAAGAATAGGNTATCCTTGAATACTTTAGCTAACACGGGAGTTTTTTTTGGAAGTTGAACTCATTCTTGAATTAATTATGATTTATGACAAAAGAATAGGAAAAAAACATGGTATTGTTAGGGTTAAAGTAGAAATGATGAGTTCAATAATAATTTATGACTTGAATTCGTGTCAAGGAGCTTTTTAAAGTAATATTTGAATTGATCCAAGGAACAACGGTATTGTTTTAAGAAAAATTCAATAGTTAGTTAATTAACTAAAATGATTCAATTAATCAAAAGTAAGAATAATGGTATAATACTTACGTAACTTAGAAAGTTAACAATGTATCTACTATTCTTGATAATAAAATATGGACGATTTTTTTTTAAAGCTGTATAAGAGATTTTTTTTAGTAATTATTGTTAAGATTTTCATTGAGAATGGTGTAAGAAAATTTAAAAATTTAAAAATTTGAAAATTTGAATTCAACCAATCAGATTTGAATATTCAAATTTTATTTGATTCTGATTGGTTAAATTTGAATTTTTGAATTTCCTTTGTCATTCTTATTGAAAGACTTGGTTAAATTATTAAAAATGACTAATTCTTCTAACAGAATTTTCTTTAGAAATTTTTAACAAAAATGATTGTAACACTGTACTATGATTAATTCTATTTCCTATTAAAGAGTTAATAAATATTTAGACGAAAATATCCACATGTAAATCATCAATGTAATTCATAATATCCAAAGTTGTCAGTGGACAACTGTTGTATTTGTCTTCACAGATTGTCGAGTTTAATCCAATGAGTGCAGAATTTTTGCCATGAATTATTGCATCTTCAAATAATTGACTAGCTTGTCCCGTAAATTGCTCATTTTTCATACGTTGCGTATTAGAACTGCAAAAAAAAAAAAATATATATATATATATGTATAAAATGACGTAAAAATATAAAAGATTAGATTTATAAAATTGTAAAAAAATTATTGCTTACAAATAAAATATATGAAGAATTGCAATGAAGAGAGCTGAAGGCTGATAACGAAATTTGGCATGCTTTTGAACTTCACAAAGTGTTCGAGGAATACAGTCATAGTGATCTACTAGAAGTATGATCTAGAAAACAAGAGAATAATAAATTTTGTTAGAAATTTTTATAAATTAATTAAAATTTTGTACTAATTACAAAATTCAAAATTCAATACAAAATTCTCAAATTATATTAGTCTGTCCTCACATTTAAAATCTTATCTGCTAATTCCAATTTTTCATTTTCATCATTTCCATTTTCAATTGTTCGTTTCTTTCTCACAGTTTTTGTAAATCCCATTCCACTGAAGTCTCCATGGAGGATTTTGTTAAGGTCAAATGGGACAAGTCCATAGAGTTGAAAAACAAATATCTAAAAAAAAATATCAGTAAATGGATTGAAATTTAGAAATTTGAAAATTTGCAAAATTGCAAAATTGCAAAAAAAAAAAAATTTTTTTTTTAAATTTACCTGAAGCAACACCATTCCAAGCAAAAGTGTCTCAAAAGGTGATAAAGGTATAAAATTATCAGGAAATGGTGAAATTCCAGCACTTGTAAAGAAACATTTGCCATGTTTTAGTAGTAGTGAAAGTATCAAGTAAATACTTCCACTACTATAACTATAACCATGACCTCCATTATTGAATACATGACTTGGACTTCCTGATACGAAACTAATTCTTGATGATGTTAAAATATCCAGCGACATTTAGTTTAAATAACTAAAGTATAGACAAAAATTTGTTAAAATTTTCTTTAATATTTGATCTCAAGTAATACGTTTGAGAAATATTGGCCATATTTTGTAGACCAACAATCATCTAAACCTTCTGTAGTAATAACAAAAGTACGAAAGTAATACATTCACTGATTCATTCTATTGTTACTATTATTATTACTAATGTCTACCAGTAAATTTTTTACAGTTAAATACAAAAAAATTATACATTCAGTTATTAGTAGTTAGTAACAAAACAAATTATCACTTCATTCAGGATCTTTGATCTTTCCATGTACACTTCCTACGCAAGTAAACTTAAAATCATTATTATTATTAGGAAATCCCAGTTTCTAATTGCAAATTAAAACCATCAACAATCAACACTACTACTAACAAAAAAAAAAAAAAATATATACTCGATATAATTGATTTTTTTTTTAAATTATAAGTTAAATAATTATTTATATGATGTATCTTCTGAATTATTGGTAAACCCCGGAAAAAATCCGCGTATTTAAGACGCGCAACTTAATCTACTAACCACAGCCTTGTTTCTGCATTTTGTAATAAAATATTGATAAGAAAATAAAAAAATTTCTAGGAAACGTTTACTCCCTTAACTTTACAGAGAGTACCATTTGATGCCTTTTTTAAGTAGAAGTTTACTGATAAGTTCTAAAAAATTTTAGAACCATCATGTTGTCCCTTCTTGACTTCCGCTCTTATCCTCAGCAGTATGAAATGATTCCATTGGACTCATTTTAGTAACAAAGGAAATTATTCATTTTACCAAAAAAAAAAATACAAGTACTCTTCAATTTCTATTAAAATTGAAACTGGATTTTCAAAATGTTACTTATTTTGATTGAAATTAAAACAATACTTTTCTTTAGTGTTGTATATGGATCAATAAAATCTCAATATATGGATATTCGTGGTTCAGATTTTCAGAAAAAATTACGTGTTGGACCACTTCCATTAGTATCAAACTTAAATCTTCAACCAGGTCCTTTCTCAATACGTAATACTTTGATTGACCCTGATGAGGATGATTACACAGGAAGTTTTCAAGTTCCACGATTGGACAATGGACCAATTGGTATAAGAAATTTTCAAATACCACGATTAGACAATGGACCAATTGGTGGTAGATTTGAGACAGGATTTGGTGGAGCAAAAGGACGTTGTGACAAACGAATCCGTGTGTTTCATGGAGCAACTCGAATTCGAGATAAAGGGACTCTGGCTCGATTCCAATGTGCCTATGGATTTCAGTAAGGGATTGAATTTAAATTTAAAATTTAAAATTTCGAATAATAAATCATAAATAAAGAGTATTTTTTTTTCTTACATTTTTAGTTTGATTGGAGTGTCCGTTGCTGTTTGTGTTAGGGGTAGGTGGTCCGATCCGCCACCAATATGTGTCCGTAAGTTCAAATCAAAGAAATGACATTATGATTTACAAAAAGATGATTATTCTTTTTGACATTGTTAAATCCTTAGGAGAGGGATGTGGAAGATTGTTGATTCCAATTCATGGGACATTGAGACTTCTGTATGGGGGTGCCGTAGGTCTATTTAGCTGTAACTATGGTTTCAGTATTTCAGGAAATCGGATGCTCACATGTGATGGACAGTTATGGAATGGAACATCTCCTTCCTGCATTGGTGAGAAAAAAAAATAATTAATATCAAAAATTATTATTATAGTTTCTTAAGATCAATTTGTTCAAAAAAGTTTTCTTACCTTTGGTTTCAGAAAATGCTCCAATGGTAATGACACCACCATCAACAACATTCCCTTCACTGCCAAATAATTTGGATGTCACTGAAATAGTTACCACTACGATACAACCAGAATCTGAAACAACTACTGTACAACTAGAATCTGAAACAACTACTGTACAACTAGAACCTGAAACAACTACTGTACAATCAGAACCTAAAACAACTACTGTACAATCAGAACCTAAAACAACTACTGTACAACCAGAACCTAAAATAACTACTGTGGAACCAGAACCTAAAACAACTACGGAAGAAACTACTACTTTTACAACCACAACAATCAAAGAAGAAATTCTTACGACTACTGCAGTGGAAAAAATTCAAGAGACTTCAACAAGTATTCGAACAACGTCAATGTTGCCGATGGTTAACGTCTCAATGGCGCCGATGGTTAACACCTCAATGGCGCCAATGGTTAACGCCTCGATGGTGCCGATGGTTGATAACGCCACTGTCACGTATATTTCAACAGTTGAGTCTGTGATAGGCTATGGTAACCAAAGTGAAGTCACCACTATGAAATTTCCAGAAACAACATTTATTCCAGTGACAGATGAGTCGAGCTTTGTTAAATTCGTTCCGGTACCAGACAAGGAATTTGATACCAGAAACGACACAAGAGACTCTGATATCATTTCTAGTAATCAAAGTGTTTCTGTGTCAACAACTACTGAAACATTGAATGTTACAACTATTCTCCCAGAACCAGAGTCAGTAAACTGTTCCGGCTTGTGTTCAACAACAGTTGAACTAGTAATAACGGATTCATCTGAACCAAATGAGAACATTGAAATTAAACAAAAACAAACCAATAAAACCGCAGTGGTTGATCCTACTGAATCAACATTAACATTGACAAATGAAATCTCTGGTTCACGTTCAACCAATTCAACTATACAAAAACAGGAAGAAACAACCATGATTGTAATTAGTGACAACAGGACTTTGAATTCTATTAAAGCTTTTGAATCTGTAACGACAGAGGTTAGTATTGACGTAGCAAGCGTTGTAACCAGTACTGCTACTAATATTAGTAGCAGTACGGTTGAATATAAAGTAAAAATTACGAATCCATCCTCTACAGTCACATATTATAATCCCAACGATATCATCATGACACCTTCCATACCAGTAAAATTCCAAACTCCAACATCCAGAGACAAATTTCAAATTGATGGGAATGAAAAAATGAAGGAATATGTAGCTCCATCATCATCAAAATTAGATGTGGATCCGTCACATCTCGCTCCAAGTCATTTGATTGTGATTGCTGGAACGGTTTTGGTTACAATTGGATTTATCTCCATTGTTGGAGGACTACTGATGTATTGTTGGAGAAAGAACAAAGGAATTGCAAGACGGAGTGCAAGTGAGACAGATGGTCGTACTTTATCCTTCCATGAAGGAAATGATGAGTTGGTATGGTTGGACAACAATCGCCTTTGACTTCATCCTGCTTTTCATGAATCTCAACAAACCTATTGAAAGATTAGAGTAGAATTTTATTAAATTTTGTATCTGTTAAAAGCTGCAGTAAGTAAAAGCCTTTACAAAAAAAAAAGAAAAAAAAAAGCTTGTATAATAAATTTATGGAAATTTCAGTAAACTTGAATAATTATTATAAATTTGACTAATTTTTTTAAGGCAAAGAGAGAAAAAATGTAGAGAGAATAACAAGCCTTAATAACGTCTTCCTCCTCGTCCTCGTCCACCGCGATCACGCCCACGTCCACGTCCACGTCCACGTCCTCGACCACGACCACCTCCACCACCACCACCACGTTTTTTGAAATTTTGTCGATCTTTCTGCATTTTTATACCGTAAGCCTTCTCTTCAGCTTCATCAGAGAATGTAGCGACCTTTACTGAAGCACCATCTTTGAGTGACAATGTCCCTTCTTTCAATGAATCTAATGTTAAAGCTTCTTTTGCAGCATTCTCATTTGATAAACGTAAGACCCCTTCCTTATCACCACGTTGGAAATCGATGAAAGCTACCTGTAAAAATAGTAATCACTTTTAAAATCAACCATTATTTTGAAAATTTAAATCAGTCAATCAAAATTTTTAATACTTGATTCTGATAGGTTGTTTCAATTTAAAAATTTGTATAATTCTTCGGTGAAAAATAGTGTTTCTTACTCAATTTTATTTACTAAAAACTTTACCTCATATTTATCCTTATCTCCAGTAGCGGTGTACCAACACTCCCTGATTATCTCACGAGTGATGCCTTTGTCATCTGGAATTTCAGAAAGCTTAACCAAAACGCCTTTTAGTGGTTCCTCCTCCTGTTCTTCCTCATCAGCACTCCCATCTTTGCCCTTCTTCGATGGTGATTCGTCGGAATTTCCATCACTCTTTCGTTTCCTAGAATTTCGTAGTTCAACACGTGCTGCATATTCCTTTTTTTTTGTTGCAACGTAGTCTGTTTGCATCAATTTCATAAGCTGTAACAAACATAAAGGCAAAACTCAATTATTCAAATTTTAAACTTCGCAATCTTTTGGATAACTGTATGAGGTTAACGTTGACAAACCGGATGGCCTCCGTATGTAGTAATATCAGCTAAAGCTGCTTTGGCTTGTTCCTCCGTTTTGAAGACAATAAAAATTGAACCCTTGAATTTCTTAACCCAGACGATCTTATCAGTTGTTATTTTTGGCTTCGTTTCTTCACCATCTTCCTTGTTTGCTTCAGTTTCTGGTTTTCTTTCAGGTGGAAGCAACAATTTTTCTTTGTAGTATCGCATTATGACTGCGTCCATACCCTCGTATTTCTTGAAATGGTCTGCAGAATGAAACATCAATTAAATTTCCAATTACAACGTATACAACAACCAAAAATGTTATAATAGTTACCAATAAGTTGTTGTAGTTTTGTTTCCATTTTATTAAATCCTTTCAAATAAACACTTTTGGTTTCGGCATTTCCTTCTGGAAGAGGCATTTCTGGATTCCTCCTAATTTTTGTGTTATCTTCGAATACCTCAATAAGAACGGATCCTTGAAGAGCTTCTAAAATCTTTTTTAATCTTTCTTCCTCTGGCAAACTAAAAAAGATCCCATTTTAAAATGTAAATGAATAGATTTTTGGTTAGTCATAATTCCGAACAAGAAAGTTCGGAATTAACCTTCCTTACCTAGATGTAATGTTTGTGAGCTTATTAAACTTTAGTAAAAGATCTGCTGGAAACCATCCATCGTGATTTGCGGATTCTAATTTGATAAACCTGTCGTGTGGCAAGTTAGCATCTCCGAAGTAGAACTGAAAAATAAATTATTTCAATGAGTCATCATTTCGATTAGACATTAGATTGGATGACATAACGGGAGAGTTTACGGGTGGTCACTTCTCCATTCATGTGGCAGAATGTGTTTTGTTTAAAGTTAACAACACTTTGATTAAATCTAATTAAAGTAATCACAATCACATTAATTCCATTACGCCTTACCTCTACTTGTTTGACAATTTTTTCTTCCATAGTTGGCTCCACTTCGGTTTCGGTATCCAATACAGCTGGAGTATTTCCGTTTTCATTTTCACTCTTCTCTACCAATTCAGTTTCTACTTTTGCTTCTGTTTGTGTCATTTTCAATTAAGTTAATTGAAATTCGATAAAATCAAAGAAAACAATTCAATGTTGAGATTGAAAAATCACAAAAATTAAACCGAAATCGAACCGAACACGAGACAAAGACGAGGGAACAGCAAGGAAAGCAGAACCAAAAACGAAAGTAAAAGTAACACGCGAAGCCGAAATAGTGCCGAAAATATTTTAAATTCTCCCCGCCTTTTTACCTCAAATATGCAACCAATCAAATTAATTCAATTTTAGAATTTTGGCGTCTAATGTTACTTTACTCCTTATCCATACGGAATTTTTCAAATTCATTAATAAATCTATAAATTGGAAATTAATTAAATTTAAAAGTCTAAATTGGTTTAATTTTAGTTAAAATTTACTTAAAATCTTGAAATTAAGCCGTATTACATTATTGAGAAAGGAATTGAATTCGAGAAGGACAAAAAAGAGGAAACGTCATCACTTGTTGAGTATAGGGTATTCGATTTATTTAAACTGAGGAAAATGAATAGCAAAAAGGAATTCCCGTTTGTTGGAAGTATGTCTTCAAAGAATGAAGATGTTATGTTAGAATAATTATAGAATTAGCATGTTTTCTTGGTCTGCAAGCTTAGGAAATTGAGTTTTTTTTTGTTTGGAGTCTGTGAGCATTGCTCACAGACAATTTGTTAACATTATTATTATTAAATAATTGGTTGGAACTTGGAACCTCATACAAGACTCCTGCGAAGAAATTGGAATCTTGCATAAGGGAAAAATTGATCATTATTCGATGAGCCGCTGGTCGGCTCGGTTTTGTTTTTTGGCTTTTCTCTCCAGAGAGAATATTTTGATTTAAAATAAAAAGAATTCACTGTTGTTGTTCGTCCTTGGTCCTTAAATTATTGGTTGGTGAGTGTTGAGGTCAGTGGTTGAGGTCAGGAGGTCAGTGTCAGGGGTCGGTGGAGCTGTCTGTCTGTCATAGTCTTGTTAGGAGACAGGACAGACTAACACAGTCACAATATGAAGAATCTAATTTTAAAACTTTTAACATTAATTTTTTGAATTCACTTGGCACATATTTAAATATGCACCATTTGCAAATGAATTCATGGATATTTTAAATTACAGCAACTAAAATGGAACCAGAAATGAATAAATTATAACAAAAATACAAAATATGATCGAACTACACGTCATCATGTGCTAGAGGGTAGACATGTCGTGACTCGCGAGGTCCATATGAAGTCATTTTTTCCCTTGTAAATAATTTAAATTTCCCACTGAGAACAGTGCATGTAATCTTGCTTGACCTCTCTGTAGGTAACACTACTATTCGACATAATTTATTATACCCCATTGGAGCATTGTCTACATTGATTTTTATTATTGGAAGCAAAGTTTGTTAAAGTCGAAAAATCTCGAATGATAGTATAATTTTCAAAATTAGTAGAACCAAAATAATTTGAATTTTTTTAAATTTCGACAACATTAATTTCAGAGTTTTTATCTAATTTATTGAAACATTCTAAGATAAGCTCGATTTTTGAAAAAAAGATTCAATTTGTTCAGCTTTCACGGTGATTCGGAATATCAAATCATTTTAGATTTGATTTCGGAAAAATTTAGAGACAGGGTCTTGAGAGATGACAATAAGCAATATATTATTTTGAAACATTTTTCATGCTGCTTCCGAATATCTAATACATTATTCGGGATGGGGACTTAAGGGTTTCAACTTAAGGCTTGAAGGTCAAAATTTGACGATAATTTATCAAAATTATATTTTTTTTTACAAAAAAAAAAATCTTTAGTTCTAAAATCTAACCTAAACTCTGACGTAACCTAACCTAAAATCTGTCGAATTTTAACAATCTAATGTAAATTAATGAAATGACGTAAAATCAAATTTAAAATTCTAACCTTAGGTAACAACCTAATAATAAAAGAACTTAACAATCTGACCTAATCTAGCAACCTGACTTAATACCTAAATCAAATAAAAAAATCCAAACCTAACCTAATAACAGTAGTATGCTAGACGAGGTTCCCCCCCCCCCCCCCCCCCCCCCCCCNCCACCGACCTACCCACGGCCCTAAGTATTTCCACCGACCACCGACCTAAGTGAGCATTGTTGCTAAATTCACACCACCCTAAGTATTTCCACCGTCCACCGACCTAAGTGAAAGGTGATTGTAAGTGAAAGGTGTTTGTATGGTCACAGTAGAACTGAGCCACACACCCTAACATCCTAAGACCTCAAAATTTATTATTATCGATAAACACCCTAACTCTTGGATCATTGTTGGGATGGAAGACCCTAAGTTTCAACATGTTTAAACCTGTCGCAAGGTCCACGGTCCACGGACCTAAGAACCTAAGTAACTCACCGACCATTGAGCTAAGTCTGCACATAGCCTATGAACCTAAGATTTCGCATTCTCCACAACAAACCTAAGAACCTAAGTAACTCACCAGCCATTCGACCAAAGTCTGCGATGTTGTCACATCTCGAAGACCCAAGGTACTTCCTACAGCACAGTCACTTATGAACCCAGGAACCAAAGTATTCTCATTCTGTACAGTTGAACTCGGTTACATACCCCCCACTACAAGACCCCAAAATTTATTTTCACCAATGAAACATCCAAACTCTTGTAGCAAACGTGGACCCAAATTATTTTCACCGTCCACGGACCTAAGAACCCAAGTTGGTATTAGTTATAGTGTTGGTATTTTAGTAGTTGGTATTTCTCGATTTTCATTATTTCCCTTTTTGTGAACTTTTTGGAAATATCTATTCCTATCTCTTCAGATTGTTCTTCGTTAGATGTTGGTATACCAGGTTGAGCTCGAGAGTTCTCCTTAAGATAATTGGAATGAGAAGAAATTCTTCCATGACAGTATGGTGCATGAAAATTATATTCATTTTCCTTGTCGAATACTTTGCCACATTTTTGGCATGGGTAGCCAAGATTATTTAAGTATTGATTCATTTCACTTGCAAAGAACAAATAAAAGTATTGAATTCCTAGTGTAGCTATGTCAAACTTTAGAGTGATACTGGCGTCATAAATAGAAATAACTTAGCTTAAATTACTTTAGACAAAAATTTAAATCTAAAATCAGACACGATATCTAAAAACCATTCAGGAGCGCGGATCTCCGGAGCTCGGAGCGCTGAAAAATTTGAATTGTCTATTCACCTCCACCACCACCACCACCACAACGAGAGCTCCGAGCTCCGAGCCCTGAGCTCAGAGCTCTGAAAAATTTGAATTCCCCCATCACCTCAAACACGAGACCTCCGTTGCCCTGAGTGCGGAGCTCCGAGATGAGGATAAGACAGTACAACAATATTTAGTATAAGTCGCATATCCAACACTAAATTTGTTTCAGATTCATACGCAAAGTCGTCATGGAAGGGTCAGACATATCTCGTCATCATAAACTAATCAAGAAGCTATCGGGCTGTCCCAGCAAGCGAAGAAGCAAGTATCTACGACAGGAATCTAAAGATGAAATTCGTAGTTTATGTGAGTGTATACTCAACGTTTATCATGGGAATGTTCCCATTACATCTAAAGAAATAAGCCGTCTCAAACCATACAAGAGAGATTTTGAAAATATTCTAAGCAAACGACGCAACGTCGAACGCAAAAGAAAAATTCTACCATTCTACCTTCGTTCGCTTCTCTTTGACCTAAAAGGTCAATGGGAACGATGGATCCTAATCTGAAATAAACCAAAGTTGTAAAAGGTAGAGAGTGATCTTTATTAGATCCTCTCTGATCAAAAAGCAAAGACAGACTGACCAAGGAGTATTTTCCTTGGTCAGATAATAATATTCATTTAAATTATAAATTTAATTATGAAGCGACTCCAGTCGCTACACCATCCTCCCTCTCCCTTGTGATGGGTGGTGTTCCTCTTTTTCGCCGTTGCCCGCATTCTTCTAATTAAAACTTATATTCCTTCTCTGCTTCTTAATTGTCCCAATCCTCCATCTGGAACATGAATCTCCAAGTTGTCCTCAATATTGCTCGTTCTAATAGTTTAACTCCTCCTCGAGCTCCGCCTTCATGACTTCCCAATTCAGCGTTTGTTCCATAATTTTGGAACAGAATTATTCAAAACGCTGAAAAGCCATAATCTTTGGCTTTAGTAGGTTTGCTATTTAATGACTGTCAACTTCATCAATAACCCACTTAAGAATTGACTCTAATTCTTATACATCAAAGACTGTCGAAGTCTTTCATTGACATACACAAGTCATTTTCAATTCTATGACTTGGTCAATATTAGTACTTACTCAATTGTAAGTCCGAAGTTTTTTCAAAACTTTTTTCGGAAGAATGGGCTACTTCCGTTTCTATAATTTTTAGATTGAATCTTAATCTATGACAAATCATAAATTGCATTTATCTTTACAATTTTCGATCAAAATTTTGAACAAGTGCTGCACCTAACCCAATATCTGAGGCATCACACTTTAAAAGTATAGGTTTTGTTTAATCTAGTTATTGTAATAAAACATCATTACAAATACTTTTTTGCAAAACCTGAAATGACTTTTTCTGATAATTTTTTATTAAACCATATCTAGTCGCTTTGTCATAAATATGCGACTTCTCTTTTACAAAACTGCCATTCCTTTTTGTTGATTGTTAATTTCGCTAAAGTTATCCTCTACAAAACTAACGTTAAATGTATCCTGTGTAATTCCAAAGTTTCAGAAAACACAATGATATCATCCATAAATTTCTATCGTGAAACCATCGAAATACTCTTAAAACTTTCCTCATCAATTTCTGCAATGGGTTAGGAGCATTCTTTAAACCAAAATGGCATAACTAAAAAGTCATAGTGAGCATCCTGTGTTACAACGCAGATTTCTCAATGCTACTATTAGACAGTTTTATTTGCCAATATCTTGTGTCAAAATCTATGACTTAGTACCAATAGCCTGTTGGTATTAATCTAAGAATCGAATGCGTGTTCTCCATCGGAGTGGCATCACTCTTAGTATTATAAACCGAATAAATCTTTACATTCCTTTGAATTTCTAAATTCATATCTTACGATTTCCTAAATGGTTTCTGCTTAGTCGACTCTCCTTCTGAGTATAATATGGTAAGTCCAATCTGTACTACCATATTTACCATCCTCCCTCAGTACGGTGAGAAATTTTTTTAGAAATTCTTGAACTTTAGGAATGATTTCTATCTCTAAAATCTGTTCCTTCTCAGGTAGAATTACTATTAAAATGCGGAACCTATCTGTGATATCCGTAAGTTTAAACTTGTTATCTGAATCATCACTAAATCAAAATTCCTCTTTATGTAGACAAGACAATTTTCTTTGTCTTAATACACATTGTACCTGTAATTTTCCTACAATATAGAATTTAAAAAAGAATTTCCTTCCTCCAATTACTAGGTGAACCTGTGCAAATTCTATTAATTCTAATTTCTCATTATTTATTATTAATGAATATGCATCACATTATGAAACAATTAAGTTACTCAATAAATTAGCTAAGTACCTTTCCATAAGAGTATAATTACATCCAAAATCAAAAATACCTATAAACTTTTTAAAATCACAATTGAAACTCCGTCAATGTTAATCTCAAAGTTGGGTAAATGACGTACGGTTTGTCATTTCCCTTTTATAGTAAAATTCCTATCTTGACTATGATTTTTGAACGCTTTGTACCTCATCGCTCTCAAAAGACTTATGACGACCTTAGTCTTTAGAATTGTAGTCATCGCTACTCTTATAGCTGATGAGCAATCAAAAGACTTATGACGAATTCTTGACATTTAAATCATTGAATGTCACTTTTTTCCTTACTTGGATTTTGAAAAGTTCTTCCTCTAGGGAATTCTGAACTTGCCCTATCTTATTGACCACCCTGGTTACTTCTACCTGATGCACCAGGTTGTGGCTGACTATCTCTTGGGTTATGACCGTGATCAAAACTTTGATCTGGTCTTTTCCCTGAATTTTGACCTCTATTTTCTCTAAAATGAAAACTATTTCGGCCTCTACTTTGCCAATTTGAGTGCTGACTCTGTTTTCCTAAATTATTTTCCCCTTCATAATGAAGTTCTAGCTTTTTCTCAGCTTCCTGGTCATAACTAACTAGTGGAGGTAAGGTTGACTGAACCTTATTATACTGACCCTCCGTCACTAGATTTGCATGAGCTAATCTGCACGCTTTAAACAACTCCTCTGGTGTTCTAAAACAGGGCCTAATGCTGTCCTTAATCTAGGATGCAAGGCTGACTTAGCTCTATGAGTCGACTCTACTGTCGTCTCAATTGAAAAAAACAATTTTTCAAAGCCAAATTATGTCATCAATATAAAACTCAAATGATTTCTGACCTAATTGCTTTCTATTCTGCAATATGTTCATGCACTCATTAGAATGTATTCAACTTTTATACCTGTCTATAAATTTAGCTTGAACTGAGTCCAGTTNACGATTTCCTAAATGGTTTCTGCTTAGTCGACTCTCCTTCTGAGTATAATATGGTAAGTCCAATCTGTACTATGTTCATGCACTCATTAGAATGTATTCAACTTTTATACCTGTCTATAAATTTAGCTTGAACTGAGTCCAGTTNTATGTTCATGCACTCATTAGAATGTATTCAACTTTTATACCTGTCTATAAATTTAGCTTGAACTGAGTCCAGTTCATTTCTGCTTTAATTATATGATCTGCCCAAACTTCAGATTCTTTAGATAGTATGCCTTTAATCAAAANGTTCATTTCTGCTTTAATTATATGATCTGCCCAAACTTCAGATTCTTTAGATAGTATGCCTTTAATCAAAAAGAAAAAACTTTCTTCTTTGTGATTATCCGCCTGCAAATATCCGTCAACTTCACCTAGATAACACTCGGCTGAAGTTTTCCTAGGATTAAAATCTGTTACTAGAATTGGAGTTGAACTTACTCCAAACTTGACCTTTTGTACAGCTTTAACTATCGCTTCAGCTTGCGTATCTACATCTACTGTAGCTACTTGATCTATTTACTGTTGCATGCTTGCTACACCCTAAGCTAGCATAGCACATATAGCTTTTGTATAAGAAGTCATAACTTGACCTACCTTACCAAAAACTGGGTACTCTAAGTCGTCTGATCTATTTTCTGCCTTATTTTCTAAAATCTGAAATTCTAAGTCTATATTCCTTAAACTTCCAATCTCGGAATCTGTAGACTTAGAATTACTCTTAAATGTTAGCCTACTTGACCCTTCGCCGGAGCTAACCCTCAATTTAGTGACATTCTCTCTAAATTGACTATTCGGAAGGGCTAACTTATTTAGTTCCCTAGTTTGCCTTGTGTTTTTACTCAAAATCTATGACTACAGACATTGAGTCTGTGTCCCTTTAAATTTTTGGACCTTTGTCCCTTTAATTCATTACTTTTAACCCTAAATTTCAACAAATCTAAAGTGTTTTGTTGAATTTCTTACAAATCTGTAATTCTAGCGGTTCAATCGACTAGTTCGAACTTGAACTTGTCGATTCTAAGTCCGTACTTTGACTTTTAGATTGACTACTCCTATCTTGGAGTGTCAATCAACTAGCCAGGCCTTTGGCTTTAGAATTGACTAGTCCTATCTTGGACTGTCAATTCCTTAAAGCCATCCCCTTTGGCTTTGCTTTTTATAATTGAAAGGTCAACGCTTGACCTTTTCAGTTACAAAATGGGAAAAATCCCTATCAAAAACTTTCCGATTTTTCCGACAATAAAATTTCCAGTTTTCGCAATTTAGTCCTAATAACTAAATTGTGAAGTATAATCGCGCCGTTGTAATCTTACTTGACCTGAAGTGACCTTTGGTTGACCCAGGTAAANACTAAATTGTGAAGTATAATCGCGCCGTTGTAATCTTACTTGACCTGAAGTGACCTTTGGTTGACCCAGGTAAAAAACTCCCTCGTTGGTCGGTGGTCAACGGCAGACCGACTGATACCCGACAAAGATCCCATGATGGATGACTGGATCTGGAACTCCTGGTCTGGATCCACTTCCTACTTTTTAACTTTAAATTTAAGTTGACGTTAAACTTAAAAAATAATCAAAAATGAAAAATTAAATTTTTCAAAAAAAACTATGGTGAATAGCAACTTTNACTAAATTGTGAAGTATAATCGCGCCGTTGTAATCTTACTTGACCTGAAGTGACCTTTGGTTGACCCAGGTAAACCACTCCCTCGTTGGTCGGTGGTCAACGGCAGACCGACTGATACTCGACAAAGATCCCATGATGGATGACTGGATCTGGAACTCCTGGTCTGGATCCACTTCCTACTTTTTAACTTTAAATTTAAGTTTACGTTAAACTTAAAAAATAATCAAAAATGAAAAATTAAATTTTTCAAAAAAAACTATGGTGAATAGCAACTTTCCCTTTGGAAGTTTGTGAGAGACTGGCGGAAAACAAGACTCTGTCTTCCGTCTCGTCTCACAAAAGAAAAAATACGTCCTCCGCTTGGCTTCGTTTATTCTTCTTTGTGGTTGGTTGGGTTTGGCCTTGAAAAAACTAAACCCAATCTGTCGCGACAGACTGGCGCCCCAACCCTTTTTCCTTCTTGGCCGCAGCCACAATTTCACCAAAAATTACAGGACCCTACTGATTTCTCGGTAGCTGCTCCTGACATGATCGCCATGTAGGATCCATCGTTTTCTTCTCTTTGACCTAAAAGGTCAATGGGAACGATGGATCCTATTCCGAAATAAACCCAAATGGGTAAGATGGAGAGTGATCTTTATTAGATCCTCTCTGTTCAAAGGTTAAAGACAGACTGACCAAGGAGTAATCTCCTTGGTCAGATAATAATATTCATTTAAATTATAAATTTAATTATGAAGCGACTCCAGTCGCTACACTCTGCTCAAGGTCAACCTATTGCAGAAAAATTTTCGTATCACATACATTGGAGAAACGTCTACACTGACTTTTTCATTATTAATATTAAATACCTTATTTTCATTCTTATTAACCTAGAAGCGATTGCTTTTGCCATTTGTAGTTGCTCTAAGTCAATTTCCTCTGTGCTGCTACCGCCAGCTTCACTTTCTGAGAAGAAAAATTATTAAACTTTAATTTGCATTTTATAATTGAAAAAATAATATTTCTACCATCTTGAATGGCTGCCTGCTTCTTTAGCTGAACCAGGTTCGAGGAGGAAGAGTTACCAATTTTCCCATCTGAGCGTGGAGTGATTCTCCGTTGTGTAGGGTCATCAACTTCAAGATCAATTTCCTGATCCTAGAAATTAATTAATTTTAATTTTAATTTGATTGTCATTCTTTATTATGTATTGTAATTCTTTATTATGGAAAAATTTTTTTCAAATTTCTCTAGAAAAGATCTAAAATAACTCTAGAAAAGCTTACCAAGTTAATTACAGAATATAAAATGTTTGTATTTACCTCGATTTCCCTTGCTAGAGTTCATCTTGATTCCTTAGTTGTCCAAAATACAGGCTGAAAAACAAAATGCTCACTGAATTTGATGGTTATTAACATGAATAAAATTTCTTAGATAGGCAATCAATATTATTTTGTTCAGAAGTAAAGAGTCAGCTCTCAAAAGAACAATAGGTCATACGAACTGTCAGTGGACTGGACAAAGCTGACACATCAAAACCGGAATTAATATCTATCAAGATTCTCTGAAGAAATTCAAGTGATTTTTAGTTGTTTCCCAGAATTTGAAATATAAGACATCTCTAGACAGGTAAAAGAAAAATAATTTTTTGAAATTTCGAAATAGAATTAAAAAAAAAAAAATTTTTTTTTATCATTTTGTTTTTGTAAGCCAGTCCAACCTACATATAATTAAATTTAAACAAGTTTGTATCATTAGAAAAATTGAGCGCCATCTGCTCAATCTGCTGAGAATCACCCTTACTTTGAATTCAAACTTTGGAAGGAAGAGTGCATAACAGGCTAAATATTTTAAATTCTCCCTGGCTTTTTACATCAAATACGCAACCAATCAAATTATTCCATTTTACAATTTTGCCGTCTAATGTTACGTTACTCCTTATCCATATGGAGTTTTTCAAATTCATTAATAAATCTATAATTGGAAATTAATTAATTTAAAGGTCTAAACTGGTTTTACTTTAATTCCAAATTTACTTAAAAATTTGAAATTAGTTTAAACTTTTCAAGTAAAATGAAGTAAAATTATCCGAAAGGTAAAAAAAATTTTAAATTATTATAGTCTGTCGCCACTCACTCACCAATAATTTACTCGGTGTAGAAATAAAGCACCGTCCGCTGATTTTGTATCAACCCATTGCACTGGTGTTAAAGTTTTTTGTTAGGTTGTTAGGGTTAGGTTGATTTGTTAGGAGGCAATAATGGGCTGATACATTGGTTACAATCAGCGGACGGTGCTTTACTTTGACCATTTACTCAAATCTAGTCACATTTGACCAACTCTTTTCGATGAAATATATCAATTATTGTTGTTTCTTTACATGGTCTTAGATCGTAGTCACTCCAACCCAGTGTCAATTTATTGACAGGCTTAAAGTAATCCAATCCTCATCCAATTTTGATAACCCATCCGTTGTCAATTCTATTCAGAATAAATTCAAAGTTTATTAGAGAATGAGAACGCACAGTTTCGATGAATGAATGTAAATAGTAATCGTAAGTCGTAACACGAATTGGAATAATTAAAGGACCCACTCCTCGCGGAATTGGGTAAGTGATACCTCAATATTGGAAATTTCATTCAGATTACGAATCTGGCATTCATTAGTGGCGGTCAAGTCAAATTTTGCAAAAATTTTGCAAATTTGTGCTAAAAGAAAATTTTTTTTTGTGCACTGTCTTACCCAAATATCCTTGTGGAATTGGGTAAACTATACCTCAATCGATCAGAAATTTCTCGTAGATTACAAGTCTAACATCTGCTGATGGCGGTTTAAGTGTCATTTTGTAAAAATTTTGTAAATTTGTGCCAAAAAAAAATTTTTTTTTTTAAAGTGACTTAGCCAAATGTGCGGGGGAAAAATGGTATAATTAAAGGAAACGCACTCCTCGCGGATTTGGGTAAGTAATACCTCAATCGATCAGAAATTTTATGTAGATTACGAATCTGGCATTCATTAGTGGCGGTCAAGTCAAAGTTTGCAAAAAATTTGCAAATTTGTGAAAAAAAAAAAAAATTTTTTTTTGCACTGTCTTACCCTAATATCCTTGTGGAATTGGGTAAGTGATACCTCAATCGATCAGAAATTTAATGTAGATTACGAATCTGGCAATTACGAATTACTTAACAATGTTTTTGTTATGTAATTAATAGATGTATTCACGCATACACGGATTGGTAACATTCACAATCGTGATTGGGTTAGTTGAGCGTGACTGCATACCTGTAACAGATATCGCGTTAAGGTAGTTCAGACCATATTTCCCCGCGGCGTTTGAACGAGCCGAAGGAGCGTTCAACAGCTATCGGAGGCGCGCAAAGCGCGCCGAAGATTGCGCGCCACCATTTCTTTCGCGTAATAACAAAATACTGATGAAATATTTTATTGATTAATAACCTAACGAATCTTAATCCTAACAACAAATGCATATTAAATCCTATTTTTGTTCTATTTTGAATAATTCATAACTTTTTTTCTATGCGTTTCCAGTGAAAATTTTTTTATATTTGTGATCAGCGACCCCATTGTTAGTCTACAAATTAAACTTCATCATAATTTGAGATGCTTCGGAATATCTAATTCCCCCCCCCCCCCCCCCCNTTACAAAATTTCACAAAATGAGACTTGACCGACATCAACAGATGTTAGATTTGTAATCTACGTGAAATTTCTGATCGATTGAGGTATAGCTTACCCAATTTCAAAGGATATTTGGATAAGACAGTGCAGAAAAAAATTCTTTTTTTTTGCACAAATTTGCAAAATTTTTGCAAAATTTGACTTGACCGCCACTAATGAATGCCAGATTCGTAATCTGCATGAAATTTCCAATCCATTGAGGTATCACTTACCCAATTCCGCGAGGAGTGCGTTTTCTTTAATTATACACACGAATTAATATTATTTTTAATACTTACCTGATTTGTCGATCATGCATTGACTCTGAAAATTTTTTATTTAAAGTTGAATATTTCGGTCTTCATAGACTCTCAGTGAATTCTCAATCGTTGTTAATCTATGTATTTGTTCATCAAATTGTTTTAAATCATGACCAGTCGTGAGAGTAATTCTGTTTAAATTTGAACAATGTTTGACACACAGTTCCACAAATCTTAAAAAATTGTCACACTGAAATATAAAATATAGTCAAAACAAGATAATTATGGTTAATAATTATTACAATAATCTTTGTCCTTCCATTGACTACTATTTTTTTCTCCACAGTACCTGATGTGGTGATCTGATGTAGGGATCATCAATTTCTATATATTCCATACGCTTGTATCCAAAAATCTTGAGAATACAGAGTCATAGGAATGCCGAGTTGAATTTTATTCAATTTTAATTTGTTCCTTGTAATTTCAAGTATTTTTTAACTCTTCAATGTGTACTTTTACTTTTTCTGCACGATTCGTATATTCTACAAGTGAAACAAATGGATTAATTAATTAGATAATAAAAATAATTTATTGTTATTGAAAATTAAATGTCAATAAACGAAACTTAGAAGTATCAAAATGTAAAAAAATGTCACTATTAGTAATTTTAGGGTAATAGAAACAAAAGGGGTATCGTGAGACTCAATTTTAATACCTTGAACTTTGGCGCGCAACTTTCCCTTTTTATTTTCATCAGTAATTATTTTTATGTTTTATACAGTAAAACCTGTGTTTGTGCCACAAGCAAGCTCCGCCTCGTCTTACTTTTCCCATATGATGGTAAACGTAAAACTCAAGTAATTGGACGGCACTTTTTCAACTTTGGCTAAAAGTTTTTAATCTTCAAAGTAAAGTTAAGTGAAGTAACCTTTAACTGCATCTTTACGGTATTGGGAGTGTCTATCATTGTATCTGACGAATCAGATTTAGTTGCACAAACACAAGTTTTACTGTAGTAGAATGTCAAGGGGAGTGACTAAACCACAGAAAAATCTGCCTTGCCGTGCTCGGCTGTGCCGTGTGCTGCCGTGGAGTGCCGTGTGATGCCGTGGAGTGCCATGTGATGCCGTGGAGTGCCGTGTAACACACGGCATTACATGGCACTCCAAGGCAACAAACGGCACTCCACGGAAACACACGGCATCACACGGCACTCCAGTTCAGCACACGGCACTCCACGGCAGCAAACCGCACTCCACAGCATCACACGGCGCTCCAAGACAATAAACAGCACTGCACGCCACTGCACCGCAATCCACGGCAGCATACGGCACTCCAGTTCAGCTCACAACAGCACACCGCACTCCACGCCATCACACGGCACTGCACGGCGGCACTCCACGGCCGCACACGGCACTCCACAGCATCACATGGCACTGCGCGGCATTACACGGCACTCCACGGGATTGCACGGCACTCCTGTTCAGCACATGGCACTCCACGGCATCGCACGGCACTCCTGTTCAGCACACGGCACTGCACGGCATCGCACGGCACTCCTGTTCAGCACACGGCACTGCACGGCATCGCACGGCACTCCTGTTCAGCACACGGCACTCCACGGCATCACACAGAACTCCAAGGCAACAAAAGGCCCTCCATGGTAACACACGCCACTCCACGGAAGCACACGTGAGCACACGGCACTCCAAGGCAGCACCCGGCACTCCAAGGCAGCACCCGGCACTCCAAAGCAGCACCCGGCACTCCACGGCAGCACACTGCACTCCACGGCACGGCAGTTTTTCTGTGGTTTAGTCATGTGCAGTGATGGGCAGCCCAACCAATCCCAACCGGTTGGGTTGGGATTTGGTTGGGTTGGGTTGGGATACGAAGCGTTGAAAGAGATTTTAAGTTGGGTTGGGTTGGGTTGGGAAGACTTCAAAAAATTCGGAAGTTGGGTTGGGTTGGGGACTGAAATTTTTTAAGCCTTCAACCCAACCCAACCCAACCTCTGACTTTAAAAATTTCGAAGTTGGGTTGGGTTTGGATAGGCGCTTGCGATGTCTATCACCATTGATGGCCCGTCCAAACAATCCTAACTGGTTCACTAAGGCTGATTCAACATAAAATATATTCAGCCTTTAAAAAAAAATACTCGCCAGGATTTTTGTTAACATACACTCAGGGACAGTCATGTCTATTTACAGCCCCGTATAAACAAAACACTATAACGTATAAACTTTGGACCCTTATCCCCTGCTCTCCTCCTTTTATAATTTTTTAGTTTTTATTACTCCTACCATAACCCCTTAAGCTATACCATATCGAGCTTTCAATTTTAAAAATACTCGGGCCAAAATTTTTTTCAGTCCCAGGTTTGTGTCACACTTGCTCTGCATGATTATATGATGCACCCTGACTGCTTTTGTTACTTAGGCTTAAATAAACCTTACTTTAAGTTGGGTTGGGTTGGGGAGTCTTTAAAAAATTCTGAAGTTGGGTTGGGTTGGGTTGGGGAGACTTTAAAAAATTCCGAAGTTGGGTTGGGTTGGGTTAGGGAGACTCTAAAAAATTTCGAAGTTGGGTTGGGTTGGGTTGGGGAGACTTTAAAAATTTCTGGAGTTTGGTTGGGTTGGGATAGGCGCTTGGGTTGCCCATCACTGGTCATGTGCAATGTCAAGTCCTTCTTGATAGCATATCAATGCTTCCGTGTATCTTCCAGAAGTGTCCAGAATGACTGCTCGTGTCAATATTGATGTAGCAAATGTTAAATTTTGACCTTCCATGCTAAAAATATTTCTTTTTTGCAAAAAAAAATTTGACAGAAAAAAAATCAATCAAGTTTAAATTATGACTTTATCTTTGGTCTTTCAGCGCTAATTTTAAATTTAAATTCGGTTCAAAAAGTATAAAACTTAAGAACCAATGAAATCAATGAATTGACAGTTTTACATTTTTCTGTTTTTTGTTTAAAATTTCTGGAATCAATTGACTAAACTATGAATCCCGGCTATTGGAGCTGCATTGTCACCGCTGTGCTCCTGCTCAATTTTTGTCCATCGCACACTGCTTCTGAACAATTTCTTTTATAATTAAATTTGAGAAATTCATTCCGAATTGAGATCGAGAGCAGGCATAATTTTAACACATGACGCGTGTGTACTAATGAAAAAGAAACCTTCTTCAAATGCCTTTATGTTTGCACTTACTTGCAATAATGGATATTATTTATTATGGTNGCTAATTTTAAATTTAAATTCGGTTCAAAAAGTATAAAACTTAAGAACCAATGAAATCAATGAATTGACAGTTTTTCATTTTTCTTTGTTTTTTGTTTCATTCCGAATCGAGATCGAGAGCAGGCATAATTTTAACACATGACGCGTGTGTACTAATGAAAAAGAAACCTTCTTCAAATGCCTTTATGTTTGCACTTATTTGCAATAATGGATATTATTTATTATGGCTTATGGAAAACAAGAGCCTCCAGGGGAAGGTTTCTGTTCGTTATGCAGAACAAAATATTAGGTCAATGTATCTTAAATTTGAAATGACCTCACGTTTTCTACACTCCTAATAAAGGACTACACTCTGTATCTGTACTGCTTCAAATGGAAATGACTCAATAATGACTTTTTTTTTGTTGCAACGTAGTCTGTTTGCATCAATTTCATAAGCTGTAACAAACATAAAGGCAAAACTCAATTATTCAAATTTTAAACTTCGCAATCTTTTGGACAACTGAATGAGGTTAGCGTTGACTAACCGGATGGCCTCCGTATGTAGTAATATCAGCTAAAGCTGCTTTGGCTTGTTCCTCCGTTTTGAAGACAATAAAAATTGAACCCTTGAATTTCTTAACCCAGACGATCTTATCAGTTGTTATTTTTGGCTTCGTTTCTTCACCATCTTCCTTGTTTGCTTCAGTTTCTGATTTTCTTTCCGGTGGAAGCAACAATTTTTCTTTGTAGTATCGCATTATGACTTTGTCCATACCCTCGTATTTCTTGAAATGGTCTGCAGAATGCAACATCAATGAAATTTCCAATTACAATGTTATAATAGTTACCAATAAGTTGTAATTTTGTCTCCGTTTTGTTAAATCCTTTCAAATAAACACTTTTGGTTTCGGCATTTCCTTCTGGAAGAGGCATTTCTGGATTTCTCCTAATTTTTGTGTTATCTTCGAATACCTCAATAAGAACGGATCCTTGAAGAGCTTCTAAAATCTTTTTTAGCCTTTCTTTCTGTGGTAAACTAAAAAAAAGTTCCCATTAAAAAATGTAAAAGAATAGATTTTTGGTTAGTCATAATTCCGAACAAGAAAGTTTGGAATTAACCTTACCTAGATGTAATGCGTGTGAGCATATTAAACTTCAGTAAAAGATCTGCTGGAAACCACCCATTGTGTTTTGCGGATTCTAATTTGATGAACCTGTCGCGTGGCAAGTTAGCATCTCCGAAGTAGAACTGAAAAATAAATTATATCAATGAGTCCTCATTTCGGTTAGACATTAGATTGGATTACATTACGGGAGAGTTTACGGGTGGTCGCTTCTCCATTCATGGGGCAGAATGTTTTGTTTAAAGTTAGACCAGTTTGATTAAATCTAATTAAAGTAATCACAATCACATTATTCCATTACGCCTTACCTCTACTTGGTGGACAATTTTTTCTTCCATAGTTGGCTCCACTTCGGTTTCGGTATGCAATACAGCTGGAGTATTTCCGTTTTCATTTTCACTCTTCTCTAGCAATGCAGTTTCTACTTTTGCTTCTGTTTGTGTCATTTTCAATTAAGTTAAATTGAAATTCAATAAAATCAAAGAAAACAATTTAATGTTGAGATTGAAAAACACAAAAATTAAACAGAACCGAACACTTTAGACTTAATTGTTAGACGAAGGCGAGGGAAGGGAACAGCAAAGAAAGNATTAAGTTAAATTGAAATTCAATAAAATCAAAGAAAACAATTTAATGTTGAGATTGAAAAACACAAAAATTAAACCGAACCGAACACTTTAGACTTAATTGTTAGACGAAGGCGAGGGAAGGGAACAGCAAAGAAAGCAAAACCAAAAACGAAAGTAAAAGTTAAACACGCGAAGCCGAAATAGTGCCGAAAACATTTTAAATTCTCCCCGCCTTTTTACATCAAATACGCAACCAATCAAATTATTCCATTTTACAATTTTGGCGTCTAATGTTACTTTACTCCTTATCCATACGGAGTTTTTCAAATTCATTAATAAATCTATAATTTTAAATTAATTAATTTAAAAGTCTAAACTGGTTTAATTTTAGTTTAAAATTTACTTAAAAACTTGAAATTAGTTTGAACTTTTGAAGTAAAATGAATTAAAATTATCCGAAAGTTTAAAAAAAAAGTTAAAATTATTATAGTCTGTCGCGACTCACTCACCAATAATTTACTCGGTGTAGGAGTAAAGCACCGTCCGCTGATTGTGTATGAGCCCATTGCACTAGTGTTAAGATTTTTTGTTAGGTTGTTAGCNAACTTGAAATTAGTTTGAACTTTTGAAGTAAAATGAATTAAAATTATCCGAAAGTTTAAAAAAAAAGTTAAAATTTATAGTCTGTCGCGACTCACTCACCAATAATTTACTCGGTGTAGGAGTAAAGCACCGTCCGCTGATTGTGTATGAACCCATTGCACTACTGTTAAGATTTTTTGTTAGGTTGTTAGCGTTGGGTTGATTTGTTAGGAGGCAATAATGGGCTGATACATTGAGCTGGTTACAATCAGCGGACGGTGCTTTACTTTGACCATTTACTCTAATCTAGTGACATTTGACCAACTCTTTTCGATGAAATATATCAATTGTTGTTTCTTTACATGGTCTTAGATCGTAGTCACTCCAACCCAGTGTCAATTTATTGACAGGTTTAAAGTAATCCAATCCTCTTCCAATTTTGATAACCCATCCGTTGTCAATTCTATTCAGAATAAATTCAAAGTTTATTCGAAAACGAGAACGCACACTTTCGATGAATGAATGCAAATAGTAAATAATCGTAAGTCTTAACACGAATAATATTTTTATTTAATACTAACCTGATTTCTCGATCATGCATTGACTCTGAAAAATTTATATTTAGTTGAATATTTCGGTCTTCATAGATTCTCAGTGAATTCTCAATCGTTGTTAATCTATGTGTTTGTTCATCAAATTGTTTTAAATCATGACCAGTCGTGAGAGTAATTTTGTTTAAATTTGAACAATGTTTGACACACAGTTCCACAAATCTTAGAAAATTGTCACACTGAAATACAAAATATAGTCAAAACAAGATGATTATAATTAATAATTATTACAATAATCTTTGTTCTTCCATTGACTACTATTTTTTTATTCACAGTACCTGATGTGGTGATCTGATGTAGGGATCATCAATTTCTATATTCCATACGCTCGTATCCAAAAATCTTGAGAATACAGAGTCGTAAGAATGCCGAGTTGAATTTTCTTCAATTTTAATTTGTTCCTTGTAATTTCCAGTATTTTTTAATTCTTCAATGTGTACTTTTACTTTTTCTGCACGATTCATATATTCTACAAGTGAAACAAATGGATTAATTGATTAAATAATAATAAAAATAATTAATTATTATTAAAAAGTAAATATCAATAAATGGAACATAGAAATATCTAAATGTTAAAAAAAAATGTCACTATTCGTAATTTTAGGGTAATAGATACAAAAGGGGTATTGTGAGACTCAAGTTTAATACCTTCAACTTTGGCGCGTAACTTTCCTTTTTTATCTTCATCAGTAATTATTTTTATGTTTTGTAGTAGAATGTCAAGTCCTTCTTGATAGCATATCAATGCTTCCGTGTATCTTCCAGAAGTGTCCAGAATGACTGCTCGTGTCAATATTGATGTAGCAAATGTTAAATTTTGACCTTCCATGTTAAAAATACTTCTTTTTGTAAAAAAAAAAAATTTGAAAAAAAATTTGAAAATTTGAAAAAAGTTCAACTTCAATCAAGTTTAAATATGACTGTATCCTTGGTCTTTCAGCGCCAATTTTAAATTTAATTTCGGGTTAAAAAGTATAAAATTTTAAGAACCAATGAAATCAATGAATTGGCAGTTTTTTTCATTTTTGTTTGTTTTTTTGTTTAAAATTTCTGGAATCAATTGACTAAACTATGAATCCCGGCTATTGGAGCTGCATTGTCACCGCTGTGCTCCTGCTCAATTATTGTCCATCATACACTGCTTCTGTGAGTATTTTCTTTTATAATTAATTTGAGAAATTCATTCCGAATNGCTCTTTTGAAATTTTTCCTTGGGCTCTGCTCTTGCTCGGGCTCTTTTTCAATAATCAGTATTTCAGCCTAACTAAGATTGCTCCGATAACCGCTTACCCTTACAGTGCTTTAACAGTGAGATATTCACACAAGAGCCCGTGTGAGCAAGAGCCCGAGCCCAGAACCGGGAGCCCAGACCGCCGAGCATTGGTGTGTACTAACGAGAAAGAAACCTTCTTCAAAATCTCCTTGCCTTTATGTTTTCACTTACTTGCAATAATGGATATTATGTATTATGGTTTATAGAAAATAAGAGCCTCCAGGGGAAGGTTTCTGTTCGTTATGCAGAACGAAATTTTNTTCGTTATGCAGAACGAAGAATTTTTAGGTCAAGGTACCTTAAATTTGAAATGACCTCTTGCTCTCTACACTCTTCAAAAGAACTTACTCTGTATCTGTCTGTACTGCTTCGAATGGAAATGACTCAATGACCGTAACTTTTTTTTTAAGCCTGACACATTCGACAGTGATGCTTTTGAGTCACGTGAACTCAAACTTCAGCTTTCTCATGGCACTGGTTACTCTGTCGATGAAGTTGAATTTCGACCACGGGGAGTGATCACGATTAGAAACTTTAAGGGTCCTAAATATTCTGTACAACAGGAAAAGGCTTCAATCGACATCAAACAGTTGGAGGTAAAAAATATTAGATAAGCCCGACCGTTTAGCTTAATCACAAGTATTCTGATAGATTTTTCTTCTTTGTTCTGTTCAATAGGCTTTGAGTCAAGACGGATACTATTTCTTGTCGATACTAGTCAAATTTCCATCCGCCGAAAAGACATTTTATACTTTTACTCCAATCGTAAGCAAACTATAAACAACACATCTAACTAATTTGAATGTTTCAATTCAAACTATCGTATATTTTCATTAAGAAAACGCTTCTGGATTCTGGCTTATCGGATGTGATTTGTATTCACTTAACTCCTGCCGGGGAAATGTTTTCTATTAGTTACTCAATGGGAATTAATAATTTTTTAACTCCATCACCTCTTGCTCTCGGACAACAGAAATCTGTTCGAATACCTCAACAGTTCAACACAACCTTAACAGTACATAGTGGAGAAGTTGGTCCAGTGTAAGTTCACTCTTTCTTCCTTTATATAAATAATTGAATCAAAAAAAAAAATAACAGAAACATAACTATTCTGTTGTTTTCTGTATTATTTAGACCCGACACAGCACCATATCTTGAGAAATTGGAAATGGAAAGACTCGCTAGAGAACGAGGAGATGACGGAAGAGATAATCGGTCATTTCTAGCAAAATATGTAAGTTCTTATTTTTAATAATTTAGCCAATAGATTTTTAATTCCCACTCATTATTAATAATTTCTTTTCATTTCTTCTCCTTCAACTTACGTATTTTCTGTTTTTATTTTTAGTGGATGTATATCGTCCCAGTAGCTGTACTCGTCTTATTGTCGAGTGCTTCAAACCCAGAAGGTGGAAGTTAAACCAACTGAAGTACTCCATGTCGTAATTCCCTGACCCCCCTCAGTATTTAGTCACCCGCCCAGGTAAAAATTCTAATCAACTTTATACTTACTATTTTTTAATTTATCTTGAAAAATCTATGTAAGAAATAAATTAAATTTATAGTATGAAGTTAGGAAAATTGGCAAGGGATAAATCGGCTATAAAAATAGATTAATATAAATTCGCATTTTAGTCAGGTTTTAGCGGGTATTTCATAAAAGTTTATCAAACTTATCAAAAGTAAATAACTCATATTTGCAAAAAAAAAAAAATTCACAAAATATTTTTTTTGCAAATATAAATTCTGTTACCTGACTGTCTCTTCTGTTAAATTTGTCAGTGTGGGTGGGAGTTTACTTTTTGGAGAACCGGAACATCTAAATTGGGCGCGTAGACGCATATTGTTTACACATTTGAATTTTAGATCAAAATTTTTTGACTAAATTTGACAATTTAGAATAAAAAAAAATTACTAATTATTTAAAATTCATTTTATAAATTGTTAGCTTCATGCTCCACTTCTTTCCACGATTTAAGTTCAAATTTCACAATCTAGGAAGTTAATGGTGTAACGTAGGTTGATTTGGACATTTTAAATTGGGAGTCAAAAGGTGATAGGCGATGATGAATCGAAATGATCGATTAAAACTTCAAGCAAACTACAAAAAATTAACGGAGGTGATGTATTCTTCTGTTTCACCTCATTTGATATCTACTTTTGTTTTGGATTTGGATATGCATGCTGAAATAGATGCTTGTCCAACTGATAAAAAGAAAATGGATAAGCTTCTACAGTTACTCCCTTCCAGGTTAGTTTTGCACATTTAGAAAAAATATGTATTGATTTTTTATAAAAATTCTATGTATTAAATTGTATGTATATTTGCTTTTCTATTTTTTTTTTCTAATTAGAGGAGCCACTGCTTTGAAAGAGCTAATTAATGCATTGCGTACAAGCTACGGTTGGTTGGCAACCCAGTTAGAAGAAGAAGTAATCGTCCCAAATTATGATGCTATTTGTAGTGACATCAGGAATTACTGTAATAATAATAACAACAACTTATCAGGCCCTGGATTGTCAAATTCCACCTTAGATAATCTCAAGGACATGTCTGGTATAAATTTTACTAAACCTAGAGAGAGAGAGAGAGAGAGAGAATCAATTATGAGTTTTATTTTATTTTATATTAAGGATTATTTTTTACAGTGTCATCGTATGAAAAGTCCATTGAAAAAATTATGCAGTCAAGTCCTATGGTGTGTTCGAAATGGAATATGTTGGCCAACGCAATGGACCTAAGCCCTTGCCTTGTTGCTGACATTCGGAGAAACATGGTAACGGATGGTGGAACAATGTATGCTCTTCATAGTTTACTTGTTGGTTGGGTTAGTCAGTGTGGACCTTCTAAAGCTACATTTGCTCGCCTTATCCATGTCATCGAAGCTGAAGGTTTTAATGATGTGACAGGTAAGTAACCACTGACACTCACACTGGTACCATCCCCATTACATTTACAATATTTTAAAAGATTAATCTAATATTTTTATATTTCTCTATCTCTAACAGAGAAGCTCATAGATCTGTGGACCACATTGCAATAACCATCCAGAAGGAAGGAGCTACAAAAGTTGTGTTTCGTGAACTAGTTCCCGTAGCACTTGATACAGAAGTTTACAGGAACAAATTACAAAATGAATTTGACAAAGTTTAGTTTTCTTAAGGATTTTTGTTTTTATTTTTATTCTATACCGAATCGATGCTGGATTGCCGGAAGATACAGATAGAGTTTTACCCTAAAAAAAATCAAATGTGAAAAAAAAAAATACTCCCTTGATCTTACCTTATAAACCAATGAAATAATAGTAGTAATGTTCTTGTCTTGTAGTGTAGTCTGTAACAAACACGTGTTTAGTTCTAATTACCCTTGTTTGTTTAGAATTTATGATGGTTTATGAATGATAAGCCTTTTAGAGAGAAAAAAAACAAACAAACAAAACAAAACAACCGATTTCTTAACAACACTTTAGTTTTTTATTGCACACATGGACACATGAGAAAGAGGAAACGTTATGATTCTAAATTCTTTTGTATTTTATTAACTTTGAAATTTCAAATAAAATATCCAGCAGAACGTAACGTAAGATACTCAAGAGTTTACAGAGTAGAAGGTTACTTTCATTTTTGAAAAAACTTATTTATTTTTTTGAAAGGTATGGAAGAGGGGTTATAAAAGCACTGATGGATTACATTTATTCAGATCTCAAACTCAAAGGTAAAAAAAATACTACTTTATTTGTAAAAATTTCAAAATTTTTATATTTCTAAAATTTTGACAAAGTGATTTATAATTTTGAGATTTGAGCCAATTGACCTTGACCTTTTTACGCAGCAACGCAAACTTCTGCTCACAATTCTCAAATGCGTTGAGTTGACCTATTTATGTCGCCCTCTTGCGTGGAGCCTCAATTTAGCAGGAACAATAACTGTTCAATGGACATGCGCACAATGGATGCGTATCGAGATTTCGAGAAACTTTCACTTGTTTTGTCACCAACAGGACAAAAATTGTCTAAGGGTAGCTTGTGTCACGACTACCGTAATTGGGCAAATTTATAAAATCTTCAACAAAATTCTGTAGTCAAGGCTCAAGGAAGGACATAATAGTNCTACCGTAATTGGGCAAATTTATAAAATCTTCAACAAAATTCTGTAGTCAAGGCTCAAGGAAGGACATAATAGTATTCTCCATGACTCCCAGTTTGGCCTGAGTGAGTCAGAGTTGTTGACTCAGGAAGTCATGACTCTGACTCTCTAAATGTTCGGAATTGACTCTAGGAGTCATGACTCTGACTNCTACCGTAATTGGGCAAATTTATAAAATCTTCAACAAAATTCTGTAGTCAAGGCTCAAGGAAGGACATAATAGTGTTCTCCATGACTCCCAGTTTGGCCTGAGTGAGTCAGAATTGTTGACTCAGGAAGTCATGACTCTGACTCTCTAAATGTTCGGAATTGACTCTAGGAGTCATGACTCTAACTCGTTAAATTTTGAGAATCGACTCTGTGTCAGAGTCCGAGTCATGTCTCTGACTCCCGGAGTCACATAATACAAAAATCAAGAATCTGGTAGAATAATTTGAAATAAAAATTTTTTATATGTTTAGTCAAGGTTCCTTGACAACGAAGTTTGCGGATGTCAAGCAACCTTGCTTTTAGTGATGAAAGTAGATTAGAAAAATAAGGAAAATGAGCCCAATATGCTCATTTGCAAATCTTTTAAAAGAGTCATGAGAGTCATGACTCTGACTCTCAAAAAGCGCTGGGAGTCAGACTCATCAAATGACTCCCGAGTCCCGACTCCCAAATATTCTGGGAGTCAGAGTTATGTAGAACACTAGTACATAATTTTGCTAAAATCCACAACTCAATTGTGATTTAGGACTTGAGAATAAAAGCAGTAACAATAGCGGTAGCGATGCGACAATTTTGTTTGTGAATAAAGGGTTCTTCAAAAAGTTGCATTGTATAAGTTATTAATTAATTAGTTTAATAATTAATTATTGAAGTTCCTAAATTGTGAGAAATTTAAGTTGCAATATAAAGTTTTGAATTTTTCTCAACTTTTTTTAATTAAAAAAAAATCGTCAATTTATTTTTGAAATTTAGGAGGAGTCAACTATTTCTTACAAGACCGATCATAAAGTTTGAAATTTTAAATAAGCCAATCTGGACCAATAAGGATATGAATCATAACTTGTTGCTCCTCCTTAGAATGATATTTGAAAAATGTTCATTTTACAACTTTAAAAATACATGTGCATGAGAATCTTAACATATGATCTCTATATTGTATAAAAATTTGCGCTATGAAGGTAACTTGGTAATAAATCATACTAACAAATTATAGGATATTACTTCAAAAAAAAAGAATGCCCAACTGAGTAAGTTGAGGGTAAAGGATAAGAAGAATATTTTATAATTTAAAACTAAAAATAAAGTTATAAATTTGATTCTGTTTTCTCTCTGTCTGTCACACTTGTAACTTAGCTCTGAATTGAAATTCAAAATTATTATTATTTCACATCAAAATCGAAATCGTAATTTTGACAAACAAAGAATCCCAAATTTAATTTTGATTCCCAATATCCTCTATTGAATTTTGATTTCAAATCTCACATACTTGTAATAGGTTAATTCTAGTTTCAGTTTATTTTCAAATCGAAAATAGGTTTCAATATTTATTTTGGTATCAGTAAAAAATATAAACTTTTTGATTTCTATTTCTATTTTAATTAATTTGTAAAAATTTAGAGTGATTTTGAATTTCATTTTATATATTAATTAAATAAATCCGTAAAATTATATTCTTATTTTCATGTTTTATTTGTAAAAAATTCCCAAAAGTTTTTATAACTTTAATTTATTTTTTGGTATTAATTGTATGAATTAGTGCCTGAGGCAGGATTTAATACATACGTAAATCCATATCCTCATTAATTTTGAATAATACAATAAATTATAATGTTTTGTTTTTTTATTTTTCGAGTGTTTTGAATTGGATTTTGATGTAGATAGTCTCAGAATTTGAATTTCGATTTGATAACGGATTTTGAAAAATTCAAAATTACAAGTGTGGAACGTAGTTTGTCTGTGTGTTACAGCAGAGGAATACCTTTGATGAGAAGAATTTGTTTTTCTTTATCAAAACGTTTGTTACATAATTTCTGGAGTTATCAACTTTCTAAAGGTCGAAGCAGAAAGGTGATTGAGGTTGAGTGTAATAAAAAGTAGGATATCCGAAATATGTCTCTCTTCGGTGCATTCAGAGACGGTATGGAAAGGGATCCCATTTTCGGGTACGTATTTTTATGTAAATAATTTATAAACCTTTTGGGTCATTTATTAAGCTACGACCTGCTTATATCCAACTGTTACTCTTGTAGGCACCATCAGAGAGCAATGAATCGTATGATGGGCTCATTTTTTGGTGGTTCTGGATTTGGATTTGGAAACAGTTTGATGGGACCTGCAACAAATCAATTGTTGCCGTTCGGTGGTGGATTAGGTGGATTTCCTGGAATGGGAATAGGAGGAGTTGGAATGATGGATCCATTTGTTGGATTCCCAGACATGGTGAGCTCAGTCAATTTATTAAAGACTAACACTAGTTTTAACAATAAAAGTTGATGAAAAGTATATAATGAAATGAGAAAAGATCCTTGGCAAATAATAAAAGATCCTTGGCAAATAATAAAATCATGTTGTCAGAGATGGAAATTATTAATAGAGAGTTAAGCGATGTCGAGATTAATAACATTTGCAATGGTTCCTTTTCATTGTTACAGGGACAGATGATGTCAGCAGATCCTAACGGCCATGGTCACTCTTTTTGTTCAACCTCTGTCATGTCAGTAACTGCTGGTCCTGATGGACGTCAACAAGTTTATCACGTAAGTGAATTTATGCTCAACTCATGTTTATCTTAAGATGATATTAAAATTAAACTTTTTTTATTATTCATTTATAAGGCTTCTTCAGCAACACGTCAAGCTCCTGGTGGAGTAAAGGAGACTCGGAAGACACTTGCAGATAGCAGAACTGGGACAAAGAAAATGGCAATTGGACGACATTTGGGCGATCGTGCTCATATTCGTGAGCGGGAGGAAAATATACGTACAGGACAGCGAGAAGATAATGAAGACTTTATCAATCTTGGCGAAGGTAATATAAATTAAAAGAAAAAAAATTTTTTTTTCTTCTTTTATGACTTATTTCAATTTAATAATATATTTATACGCAGATGACGCAGAGACATTCAATCAAGAATGGCGTCAACGTGCATACGTTGGTCATCATCATTCCTCACTTCCTGCTCTTGGATCTGGGTATAATCCACATCCAGCATACAATCACAACCATAGATCCCAACACCAATTGACACAGCGACCTCACAACGATCAACCAGGATCAACACCAGGTGTAACTATTGAGGAACTTCCAGATAGTGAGAATGAAGGTGAGCAGCAGAATGATGTTGAGATAGTTGAAGTACCTCCTACTCCAACCTCTTCTCGTGGTCCACGAGTTCTCCCATCAATCCCACGAATTGGTCGTCGAACTACTGGAAAAGAAACTCGCCCAGCTCAGAAAACTTCATCAAAGCGAAATAAAAAGTATTAATAGGACCACTTAAAATGTGGAGAAACAAGTAAGAATCAAAATTTTTGAATGAGGAAAATCGTCAATTAGAAATATCAAATCCGTAAGGTTTATAACAATGAAAAAAAAAAAAAAAAAAAAACAAAGAAAAACAGAAGTTAAAAACTTGAAGCAAGGTTTATATAAAATAAGTCCTCAGTTGTATCCTTGCCAGTTCACTTCTAAACCTTACATCTGCTAAACACAGCGGTTTACATTACATTATGTTCTTTACATCAAAATTTAATGAGCCGAAACTCGAACGTCGAACCTAAAGATAAAATTGCCTAAGGAAATGAAATATAAAGAGTAGAAGAAACAAAAGCAGATGGGTTATGGGTTCATTCGAAAAGACACACTAACACAATAACCTGTTTTGCTTCCTAGATATTCCAGTGTTTATGGGTATATCGAATAGGCACTTCATTTAGGTTCGAGTTTGGGTTCAATAAATTTTAAAGTTAGAATATACTGTATACTCATTGAAAAAAAAAATTATTATTAATATTCGTAGGAAAAGCCAATAGTACACGGCAGGATGATTTATATTTTACATTTAATTTAATTTCCTCCTATGATATTTTGCTAAATTTAGCTTACACGCCAATACAAGCGAAATTTATTTTTGTCATTCAAGCTACCCACTAAACTGCTTTTTCGAAGTTATTTAAAACGTAACTATTCCTATTCAATTTCAGTTTAAATCACTGCTAAACAAGATTGATTTTTCAACTCCGGATTCACCGTCACTTCTGTCGGTGTTCAATACTTTGTTTTTAATTATAAAAAAAAAATATAAAGTAAAAAATTAATTTACTTCATTGTTAGAGTTAATAATTAATAAGTTCAATCATAATTTTGCTTTTCATGTTCTAAATTTCAAGTTAAAATATAAATAAATTAAAATGAATTTGTAATTTTTCTTTAGGGTTATCTAAGTTCAAAACAAAACTTCAGGAAGAGGAAGTTCTGTTTTTGACTTGATTCTTCAATAAAAATGACTGTATAACAATAAACATGTCAGCGTCAGCTGACATGATTATATGAGTCATAATCAGCTGTAGACCAAACTTTTTCACATAGTACGTCACAGACTTTCTAGAAGCTCTTGGTTGGCCATTAGATATTTAACAATCTAACCATTAGTAAAGATTTCGGAGAACACGAAATCCCTACATACTCCTGTTATCGGAGTTGTTCCGTTACCCGGGTATTGATATTTCTGCGCTTGCTTCCTTCTAACTTATTCAACAAACTATTTTGCGACGTTGACTTAATAATTTTGTAAAGTTATTATTAATTCACAACTCAAATCTTTGTTCAGGTGAACTGTAATCTGTGTACCGTTTTTTTTTACTAACCTTTCATTTAAAGATTGAGTTACTATCGTTCACCGTTCCGGTTCGATATCACTAAAAATATGGCTTACAATCCAAACTTTCAACAACAAAACTACGGTAAGTAATTTACCCAAAAAACAGCTCTCATTCAGTTTATATAATAATTATCATATACTATATCATTTTTACCAATCATTACATTACTTATGATTGATGACTAAATTATTGTTTATTTCGCTACCCAGGTGCGGGATATCCACCTACTGCTGGAGGTCAACAGCTTCCATATTTTCAAAACTCTGGTTATCCAGTTCCAGGTCAACAGTTTCCTCAACCTCCATTCCATCCTCCTCCTCCTGGTATTTACCCAGGTGGAACAAATTTTGGACCAGCGGTTGCTTATCCTCAACAACCGGTTCAATACCCACAAGGACAATTTGGACAACAATTTCCACAAGGACCACCTCCGCCTAGTGCATTTCATTTTCCACATCCAGAACACCATCAACCAAAACCCGATGATGTTAACTATGCTATGGGAGGAGAGACTGGTGGAATTAGTAGCGGTGGGTTTGAATTTAATGATAAAACTATTCGTCGTGCATTTATTCGGTAAGAATTATTCTGATTTGAAAATTATTTCTATGATTTCATAGTATTAAATGTTTTATTTAACAGGAAGGTTTACTCAATCTTGATGATCCAGCTTGGAATTACAATTGGATTCATTGGTGAGAATTTAGCTTAATTAGCTTGAAGCGAAAAGTCCCAATAATCTGACTCTAAACTTGCCGTCATTATTAAGGTGTATTGGTATTTATTACTAATAGTTTTATTTTTGACTTCATCCTTAAAGCTCTGTTCCTATTCCACGCTCCATTGAAACTATGGACTCGAGCAAATCCTGGATTTTTCTTTGGAGCATTGGTCTTGACCTTTGTCCTTCTCATTGCCATGGTTTGCTGTGAAGGAGTACGGCGAAAGAGTCCTGGAAATATCATCTGTCTCATGCTCTTTACATTATGTGAAGGTTTTGTTCTCGGAGCAGCAGCATCTACTTACCGGTATGGAAAATTCATTAAAATTCATTAAAATTCATTAAATTTCAAACATAATTTAATTGATTGTTATTATTACTACATCTAGTGCTGACGCAGTTCTATTGGCTCTCGGTGTTACAACGGTTGTATGTCTGGCTCTAACAATATTTTCATTCCAAACAAAATGGGATTTCACAGCATATGGTGGAATACTTTTTGTTGCTGTCATCATTCTCTTAGTATTTTCAATCATGGTACTATTTTTGCGATCAAAATATCCCATCCTCCATGTAAGTCCCATACATCTACTCAAGAATTAGTTATAAAATACTACTACTCTGGTAAATTAATATATTTTCTTGTTGATTCTATGATTTCCAGTTGGTATATGCGTGTCTTGGAGCTTTAATCTTCTCAATATACCTGGTCTATGACGTAAGAAATAATATAAAACTGTTCTTATGATTTCCTTAAGTATGATAAGGCATAACTAATTAAGTTCTTCTTTGACAAATAGACTCAAATGATGATGGGAGGGAAGCACAAATATAGCATTTCGCCAGAAGAATATATCTTTGCTGCATTGAATCTCTACTTGGACATTGTTCAAATCTTCATGTATATACTTGCTATCATTGGATATACCAATGACAATTAATAGAACAACTAGACTCCCAAATGGCTAGCTAAAAGACACTTTAAATACACAACACAACTCAATGTAAAAAAAAAGGAGCAGTAATCTATATGGCAATCTAAAATTGCGAATCCTCTAGTAACACAATAGCCATTCAACTATAATATATGTCACACTAATTAACGAATTATTTTCGTTAGGAGTTAAGTTTCACTGCTACAGTAGCTCATTTGTAGTTGTATCTAGAAGCTTGATGTTTTGAAGGAATTATTGGTAACAGTATTAATGAACTTATAGTCAATATTTTCGTACATGCACTACTACCATGTTCTCTGCCAAGTTATTGGAGGAACACCTTAGTATTATAAAACGTTATAATTTAATTTCTTCAGTGTAAAGCTGTAAATACTAAATTTTCTTCATTGTAAATTCTACGCAAAAATTTCCTTCATTTAGTCTTCTTTTGTCTTCTTCATTGTAATTTTGTCTTCGTCTTAATAAGTGGTCATGAATTCACTTCCATTAATTTTTCACATTTCTGTTTTTTATCGGTAACGAATTATAATTAGAGTTCGTAAGTTACTACTGTGAATAACCAACTGACTGGACCATGTCAGCCTACACTCCATATCAAGATAAAATATTTTTCGTTTAATATTTATCAATATGTTACTACACATATCCAAGGCATCTTTCTGCAATAAAATGGTTTGATATCATGTCGAAACTCATTTTATTCTTTCAAAGAAAGTTCGTAAAGAGCGTCTGGAATTGTAATGACTTGTTGATAGCTGTCCCATTTGTTTTTGGTAATAGATGTTAGAAATGGATCATTTGTGGTAACATCCAGGTTCTCAACCTTACTACTCATTTTTAATTTATAAGCATGTAGAAACATCCTATGTGGAAATACATCTCGTCGATTACTGTATGTGAAATCTCCAACAATAGTATGACCTAACGTGTGACAATGGATTCGTAATTGATGTCTTCTACCTGTTATTGGACGCAATAAGACTTTCGTCGCTGGATATCCATAACAAATTCCTCGCTCCAGAACAATGAGATGCGTCATAGCATCTCGAGTCAATTCTGAGCAGTACGGCATCGACTGCCCAGCCATACGGATTTTATCAAATCTTTCTCTTGTATCTTTTCCTATGGGTTCTGAGATTGTGAGAAAATCTTGAGATACATGACCACGAAGTATTGCCAAATAAAATCTACCAAGAAAAGTAAAAATAAATTAAGTTATAGTCAAATATCTCAATAGGTGCCTGACTCTGGTTGTCTATATATTCTGTATCTTATAAAACAAATTATCATACTTTTTGGTATTTCGTTTTTCGAAAGCTGTCCCAGCAGCGCCACAAGCACGCTTATTTTTCGCAATACATAGAATTCCAGAGGTTGCATAATCAAGTCGATGAGCAAAGTAGAATCCAAATGGAAGTTTTTTGTTGACAAGGTCTGGATAGAGTCGTTCGAGTTGATGTACCACCGTTACTAAAACCAATATAAAAACTGTATATTTTAAACCTAAGCATTATACCTTAGTATTAGCATTCATCAGGCAATGATTGGGAGTTGTGAATGTTTCTAATCATTTAGTTTACTTATCAATTAGATCTAATAATTAAATTAAGTTATACGCATAACTCACATGTACCCGGATCAGCACAATTTATAAGGATGTCATGATGCTTGTCGAGTACTATATAATTTGGAGTTTCCTGAAGAATAGTAATATGATTGATTCCTACCCAATTTTCTCCACGACAGAGCCGAACAATTCCATGAAAAAAATTTTCTTCTATTTTCCATAAAAATTTTAACATCGCTCTCACGAATATCTGTAGAATGGTCTTCAATACTGTCATTTAATCTTCTGATTCCAATCATTCAGACTTGATTATGATGTATTTCAAACATTGACTCATTGTTAGTCACGTCTAATTTTAACAATTAACAATCGATAATTAAACTTTCGTTCACTAAATCAACACTTAATCAAAAATTAATAAAAATTACCATTTTCCCACCTCAAATTTAAAATTGGACACGTGGTCAATCCCACCAGACTAAAAAATCTCAATTTTTACCCAAACCCCAACACAACCCCAACCCGTACACTCAAAAAAAAAACAATTTTACATAATTTTTACCAAAACCTTAAACTCATAATTACTACTTAAAACCCTAAACTATTTAATAGAGGTATTCTAAACCCTTACTATTCGAACCTAAAAAAGATGGCCATCTCCAAATCACATTTTTTATCCGTTTTATGCATTCATACCAAAATAAACTGAAATAAAACTAAATTTAAACGTATTACTTTTTCAATTAATAATTAATAGGATAATTTTATGTTCATTAGAAATTGTTATTTGTTTTATTTTTTTATAATCCCCAGCATTTGAGCTTTCCAACAGACTTGACATAAAATTTAAAATATTTTGCAATAGCTAAAGGATTCGTTGAGAGGTATGCAGATGACGATAATTTTTCTGTACAAAAAAAATTTTTTTTGCTTGGTCGGGTGGGGGTGAGGAAAGGAGTAGGGTCTTTTGAGTTTGGTGTCAATTAAAATATTTGGCGGTAAATTTGAATTATTTGATAAAATTTGTTTTGGAGATGCACGTGTTTTGTTAAGAAAAAAATTAAAGTTTATTTTATAAAAGATTAATTAATTTAAAACTAATTTAATTAAGTTCACTATTGGTTTGATTTGACATTGACTTTTGAAAGCATGGATTACGACGGGCTTCAAATTTTTCAGAAGCACCTGCAAAGGAAATCAGAAGCAGAAGAGTTCGATTCTAAAGTTATCAACCCAAAATTGAAACAGTTGTAAGCATTTTCCTAATTTTATTCATTAAATTTGTAAAGAAAATATTCTTGAGCTAACGCTGTCTTGTTTTATTCAGTTACGAAGTGGAAACTAAAATAGAGCCATTTTACACAGGTGGTAAGGTTGTGGTAAGTTTAGTATACTTCGTTCGGTTACTTATGTCTAGCCACATTATTTTGAACCAATTCACTTGATTTATACTTTGCCATTTTTTAAGCCTCTTCCCGGCTCAAGATTTGTGTGTCAATGTGGTCCGGCAGTGAAATTAGTTTCAACTGCGGAGACACCAATTGTCAAACTTGAAATTGATGCAGAAACTCAAGGAGAAGAACCTGACACAACAACACCGCCGTTTAAACATGGTTCCTTTGGAATTCTCGGAACTTTGCAATGTGAGATGGATGAAATAATATCATTTGACGCTTGTTCATCGTCCAATACTCTCATCACATCGCACAAGTCTCAACTTCTGAGGTTGTGGAACCTTCATTCGCAAGAAGTTACAAGAACTGTCAAGTCTTTCCATACAGTGCCAATTAGATATACCGAGATTTACAAAGTCAATGTTAGTGATGTGAAGCAAGAGTTGTGTGTTACTGGACAACCAATGTTTCACCCATTCACCAATGCAGACGAGCTTACATGGGCGACCGTAGCCGGGAATTCTGTTAAAGTTTGGAATACCGGTGGGAGTCAGGTTTCCAAAGTAATTCGTATTGATGGGATTGCTGCCATTGGATTTGTCAAATGGGAGACTAAGAAACAGCGTCTTTTTGTTGCTGAGAGAAGTATTTATTGCATTGAAGAACAAGGAGTTGGGAGCGGTCAGTATATTATTTCACAAACATTGACTGGGCATTATTCACAAGTTACTGGACTCGAATGGGGCGATGGTGATATCATGGTCAGGTGGGTTGTTTATAAAGTTTTACTTAATATTTTTTAATTATGCCAGATCTGTCCATTATCCGGCGAACATGTTTAATTTACGTAATCGTTGTTGAAGGGTTAGCTGAACAATCTTGCATAAATTAACATTTTTATTAGTTCTGGACGAGACAAGACAATTATCATATGGAACACAGGACTTTCTCAAATTGAAAAATTGAAATCCCTTGCATTTCCTGGAGTAATTGAGTCAACTGTGTTGCATAACAAGACGAATTTGTATATTGCATCGCTCGCAGGAGTAATTCGACATATGGATTTGGAATCACTGACTCTTTCATCTGAGGAATCATTGGTTTCGAAAGACGGAGATGAGACAATACTCACTCTTCATCCTCCATTGTATCAAGGATTGGATACTGAAGCAAATAATTTCTTTGTATCCAATCATCTCTGCACATTGTACCAAGTTGTCAGAAGCAAAATGAAAAAGAAAGTTGGAAAATTCAAATTGAATATTTCCAATCAGGTATTGTCTATGAGCCTTGACTTTTCGTGTGAACTGTTTTTTTTAGCAACTTCCAAATATTTCAACTAACGCTACAATATGATATTTTTTCCAGTTTGTTGGCAGTTTGGATGAAGTTTTAGATGTGACATTGTGGGGAAATACACATGTGGCTGTTGCAAATAATACAAATGTGATCAAGGTGTACGATCTCAATTCTGGGAGTTGTCAATTTCTTCGAGGTCATAAAGATATTGTCCTTTCCGTATCTTCACAGCAAGATTACCTAGTGTCTGGATCAAAGGTATAAAGCAATTTTAATTTACATAGTTTACATTAGTTTACTCGAGGAATATGTGAGCTAAAATTTTTTTTTTAATTTTAAAATAGGATAATACAATAATTTTTTGGAAATCGGGTCAAAATGACCCTCATAAAATTTTAGAAGGTCACCTCGCTTCTGTCACAGCTGTCTGTTTTAATCCTACTAAACTTCAAATTTATTCTGTCTCAGAAGATAACTTCTTAAAGACTTGGTCAATGGAAAGGTGTTTGAAAAGTACTGCTGCACATGAGAATGAAATCCACGCTGTACATTGCAGCCCCAACGGTACCTTGGTAAGTGGTTACACTCGACTTTAGTAATTGATTGTGTTAATAACGCTTTGTTTCATTAGGTAGCCACAGCTTCAAGGGACAAAACATGCAAGATTTGGGATGCTGAATCATTGAAACTACGTGGAGTATTGAAAGGTCACAAGAAATCAGTCTGGGACGTACATTTTTCATCTTGGGATCAATTGACTGTTACATCTTCTGCTGATACAACACTAAAAATATGGAATGTAGCAACATACGAGTGTATAAAGGTAATTCAGTCTAATCAATATAGTAACAAACTTGTCAATTGTATTACTATTGATACTTACTCTAGATTAACTTACTTTTTTTTTTAATTGCTAGACTCTCCAAGGACATCAGAGCTCTGTCCTCAAAGGAAAATTTATAAATTTAGGTACNAGTAACAAACTTGTCAATTGTATTACTATTGATACTTACTCTAGATTAACTTACTTTTTTTTTAATTGCTAGACTCTCCAAGGACATCAGAGCTCTGTCCTCAAAGGAAAATTTATAAATTTAGGTACGGAAAATGAAAAAAAAAATTTTATAAAAAAAGTCAACGAACTCTGCTTAAATACCAAGTATTCTAATTATACCGCAGGTCTACAGATCATTTCCACCGGAAGTGATGGGACCATAAGAACATGGGATCTTCGAAATTCCCAATGTCTCACAGTCCTTGAGAATTCAGATGACAAAGTTTGGGCTTTGGATTCAACACCAGATGGAAGTTTTGTTGTAACTGGTTCAGCGGATTCAATTCTTACAATATGGCGAGACATAACAGAGCAAAAAGTGAAGGACTCATTGAGTAAACGAAAAATATTATTTGAAACTGAGCAAAAATTACAAAATGTGATAGAAAGTGGGAAATGGGCGAGCGCTATTCAATTGGCGATACAACTAGATCGACCTTTTGCTCTCCTCCGAGTTATCAGAGGTAAAGAATTAATGATACATTTGAATTTATATGGAAATAGTAATAAATTAGTCATTACATTTCTCAAGATATTCCAAAAGAAGAGTCGGATGTATTACCAGAAATCATCGGGAAATTACCAATGGATGACAAGATTAGTTTGTTACATTACATTGAAAAATGGAATACAAATACAAGAACGTCCACAGAAGCTCAAACTCTTCTGTATATGATTCTCAAATCTACACCACCAAAAAACTTAAATCATATGAAAATATCATCACTTCTACCCTACACTGAAAAACACTTCAAGCGTCTTCTCAAACTACAACAAGAGGTATGTATTGTTAAGTTTCTCTCACAGGAAAAACGTTTTATTGAAAAAGAATCTGAAGAGATCATCGGCCCTGACATGGTAAAACCAGAAACAATTATTGAAATCAGTTGATTCAGTGAAGGTAAGAGTCTAGGAATATTGTTGATTTTTATAAGTATCCCTCAGTAATTATAATTATAAATTCAACTCAATAAATTATAAATAATTCCAAAGAATCAAAACAAATAGGGTGTGTCTTTCGAGAAGAAACTTTGATATTTCTCCTGTCTCAAGGTAAGCAACCTTTGAAAAAGTTGAACCAAGCATAACATGTTATTAATAAATGTCAATCTTATTGGGTTCGATATAACTTGGATTATTATCTCAACATTTATGCAACTTTATTTTTCCAGTAATTGTCTTATCTTTTGGAAATACCCAAGAGCTTGAAGGTAAATTTGTTTACGATGAAGGATGCAATTCGTCGAAAACCCCCAAAGGTCATTTACAAATTCCTCTGGAGAAGCAGAAAGTAAGAAAATTATTTAAACAAAGTAAAATTCAGTATAGTAAGCTAGTCACCAAGAATAACTTAGAGCAATGCGTTCATTTGTAAAATTTGGAAATTTTTTGTACATAATTTTACAAATTATGAGTGTTTCATGTGATTGGAGTGCAGAGAGCGTATCCGAGGGACCTTGTGTAAAACCAGTTGCGTACACCCAAACTAATTTTACATGGGTGAGTTATCCATACTATGAAAAATATTATGTAAAATTTGAAGGACACTTATGTTGTTTCTATAGAGTAAATTTGACTAATATGTTACTTATTATTATTTTTTTTAGATCATTCAACCAAGAATTTTTTATGTCCCAATGGCAAGCGAACATTGTTACCGAAATTACGCTGAGACTTTCCTCGGAAGGACAGTCGAATCTGAAAAAGAACTCAACGACATGAGACTACGTACAGACGTTGTCTACAGTCGTGTAGCAAATCTTGGTTATGACCAACATTTCATTCAAATGTGTTTACCTATGCTTGGTCACGGTAAAATAAACTGTACATTTGTATCTGGATCGAGTAAAACTAATATAAAATCTTTGGGTAAGTACAGTACTTTTAAGAACATTTTCTGAACATATCAGTAAAACTGTCTATGTTCAGAAAATGTTCAAACTTACTCTCCGACTAAAATTGAGATGATACGGCGATGGTTGCTAAGGAAAATTCTCACATAAGCACTCAATAGAAAAGTAAAATAAAATTTTCTGTTCCTAGGAAGTCGAGGTATCATGTCAATTTGAGAGAACAGTTTAGATCGAGATCTCTATGGGTCATGTCAAAAGTTTAATTCTTCCATTTTAGAGAAGACGGTCAGTACTATTGTTTGGACAAACAATGAGTCAGCAATGCTCTTGGTACGATGTATAAATGGTGAAACACGAAATTGGAAATTGCTAACAACAGGTCCTGAATTGGATCCTGAAATTAAGACGACAGCGAAAGGGATTATTGAAAGTCTTGATTTCAGTACTAATTTAATTTCTTATAGAATTTGACCACCTTTTTTCTTCTTTTTTTTTTTGTATTTCGGAGAGAAGTTTTCTCCGTTCATTTGAGGCTTGTTTTTATTAATTATTATTCATATTCCACTTCCACTGCCTTCCAATTGCTGTGTAGGTTGTTTTTACGTTTGAATAAATAAAATAGTTGGAAGGGTATTAATTTTGTTAAAATTTAAGAAATTAATACATGAATCAGTGGTTTAGTTCTTACCACTGCTGCTGTTACTGAAACTGAAGTTGATTAGGGTTTTGAAGAAATTATGTTTGAATTTTAATTTCAATGAGACTCTCCTTGTTTACCAGCTACACGTTTGAAGTCTTGCATGTTAGTAGTAGAGACGGGTGAACCGTAGAATGTAATTGAGTCAATCGTCGTAAACTCGGCACCAGATTGGTTATCAGAAATGAAAATTTGTAAGTTGTTGACAGATTGGAATTTGACATAGCGAAGTTCCACTAAGTTTTCACCTGTCAGATCTTCTTCAGTAAGACTAAAAGAATTAAAATTTTATCATTTAAAAATTTATAGCGGAAAAGGTAGATAAACGGTTTAGATAAACCGTTTTGTTAGATAATTGGTTTTTTGTTATTATTGTATCAACAAACTTGTTCCTTTGTCTAATGTCTAAACTTATTAGTCCAAGTAGTAAGAGTAAGATAATGTTGAAGTTTCTTTTGCGGGTTAGTGCATGAGTAAAGGCATGGACTGCCTCAACTCAGAATAAGTCCGCCTCAGTTTTAACCTGAATAAGTTATCTTAGTATCTTAGTTGTATTCAACTTAATCAATTTACTTACACAATATCTTGAGTGGCTGTCATTCCATCCGCAGAATCAAAATCTAGTGTCTTGGGTTGATTGATAAACAGTTTCATCAGTTTCGGTCCAGTCTCTGTATCTGCCTTAATTTTAATTCCCTGCAACTATATGTTCATCGGTTTAAACTTAATTGGTTTTATTTATTTATTTATTTCTCAATTTAAAAAAACTGAGAAATTGGTTTTAACTTACTTTAACGTTTTGATTGAAACCGTAAACCATGATTAACTGTTCGTCGCAATCTGATGTCAGTTTTGATTTCCCTTCCAAGAAGGCCTTGAATGGAGTAGAATCAGATTCATTAAGGCATTCACAACTCTTTTGCTCAATGAAAGAAAACAAATCGGTAAATCCTCCAGAACCGCCTGTATTAGCATCAGATGACTCATTGCCTCCATAATGCTTCCGAATCATCACTTCTAATCCATTTGCATCAGCACCCTAAAATCATGAAAGAAAAAAAAAGTTAAACATCTAGACAACTTTTACCATTGAAAACTTTTACCATACAAAACTTTTACCCCATACTTACTCTCATTTGATCAATTTTGGTTCCATTTCTGTAGAGAATGAAAGTTGGCTAGAAGAAAAAAAAACATGATGCTATTATTACTAAAACGTAAAAACACCCATATTTACCAAACGTGAACTGAACGAAGATATGTAGAACAGATTTGATTTACTTTGGGTCAATACAATGTAATTATTNCGTAAAAACACCCATATTTACCAAACGTGAACTGAACGAAGATATGTAGAACAGATTTGATTTACTTTGGGTCAATACAATGTAATTATTGCTTAGCTTACCATTGCAGAAACACCTTGTTNATTTTGGTTCCATTTCTGTAGAGAATGAAAGTTGGCTAGAAGAAAAAAAAACATGATGCTATTATTACTAAAACCCAGGGTTGCTGTTTTTTTTTTGTTTTTAATAAAAAAAACAAAAAACAGTTTTTAATTGTTTAAAACAGTTTTTTTTTGTTTAAAACGTTTTTATTAATTTTTTTTTTTTTTTTTTTTAATTTTCACATGAATTTTTCAATTTGAGTTAAAAGNTTTCACATGAATTTTTCAATTTGAGTTAAAATATAACGAATGGACGCACAATTTGAAATTTCCTTAATTAAGTTTGATATTTTATTGTATTTAGTTCAAACAATGCAAAAAGATCGGAAGTAGTTTATTATTTTTTTAAGCTTTGGAGATTTGTAGACAAGCTTTCCTGCCTTTTCGATACCCAATCGGTTCAGAATCTCGGAATACACGATTCCTAATGACGAAAATATCCGTTCGATTCCTGCCGATGTTGAAAAGGATCTCAACACACCGAAAATGNTCTTACACCAAGGAATAAAGCCAGAGGATACTTCTTCGCCAATTGTATATAAATGGGATGAATTTTCTGACAGGGTCCGCACCAAGTAGCATTGTAGTCTACAACAACTAATTTACTCCCAGCTGAAGCCAATACTGTGCTGAATTCATCATCATCGTTGATATTCCTGTGATTAGCCATTATTTACAGCCGTCGTCTTTCTATTTAGGTCAAAAAAAAAAAAAATTTGTTAGAGAATACGTCTTATACCTACGAACAGCTGATAGCGTAGGTATACGAATTTAATCAAATATAAATCAATAATTGATAAAAGTCTTACCAAATCAATAATAATTCTACCAAATTCAAGTAACGTCAATTTGATGAAATGAAGAATGAATGTAGTCTAAAGATGACTTAAAATCATAAAAAAAAATAATTAAACTTGTTCAACTAAAACAATCAAAAAATTCAAAACGACAAATTCACACAATCATGGTAAATTTCTATCATTTGAATTTTTATGTTTTCACTTACTGCCGAGTTGTGCATGGAAATTTTTTTTCCCTGGTCTACATTTTATTTTTGCTGTATTGTTTAACGACTTTTAAAAGCCATAAATATTGACTAAATTTGTTTTGCTAATTCTATAAAATTTAGAAAACATTTGATATATTTATGTTGATTTATGATTTTGTGAATTTACATTATTTTATATTTTGATGATATGACATACACATACAGTAGTAGTCAACGGATATTAAATTATTAGTATTTGCACCGAAAATTTTGGGTCTTATAACTAATATTGTCTTATAAGGAATTATTCTCCCGTTGGTTCAAAAGCACATCATGGAAATTAGATTTTATAACCAATATGATCTTATATCCGTCGACTTCTGTATTTTCATTGTATTATATTATTATCATTATTGTTACATTATTTATGAAACTGATTGCCTTATAATCGACGTAATAGAAAATAAAAGACTCATATTTGATACCACTTTTAATTTTCTTTGAACATTATAGGGCGGTTGATTATTATATTTATGATATTGTGTTTTATTATTTTTAACTTCATTTCAAAGTTTTTTTATAGATTAATTTCGCCTTGTGTCTCAAATCCATGTCCAAAATTTCGCAAGACGTTAATGGCATCATAAATTGATATAATTAACCTCAGCAAATTGCACAACAACGACCATTGAGCCCTTATGTCAACTTTACACTTTTACACCGTCATGTTGACTAGCGCATAAGTCGAAACCCCGGGAAATTTAAATTTTCAAATAAAACCCGCGAAAATTAAATTTTTAAAGAACCTCTTACATATGTGGGCAAATTTTTAGAAATTTGGTATGTGGGATTTTTTTTAGGTTTTTGTTTATTATACCCGAATTCGGTTTCTTCAGTTTTTTTTAAATTGTTTAAAAATAGAATTTGCGAAGAGAAGAGCTCCATGTTAAACCACTTATTAGATGCTTTAACCGGTACGTTACCATCNATCCAGCGAAAATTAAATTTTTAAAAGAAACTCTTACATATGTGGGCAAATTTTTAGAAATTTGGTATGTGGGATTTTTTTTAGGTTTTTGTTTATTATACCCGAATTCGGTTTCTTCAGTTTTTTTTAAATTGTTTAAAAATAGAATTTGCGAAGAGAAGAGCTCCATGTTAAACCACTTATTAGATGCTTTAACCGGTACGTTACCATCTAGAATTTTCTCGAACTTGTTTTGTTACCTATCTACTTACTTTGCTTCTTTCACCCACCATTGACTAAAACACTAAAATTAAATTTATTTTGGCAGATTCAGTTTACCGATCATCATATCTTTCAACCTCATCAAAGCAATTTGATTATTGACGAGGCTAGTATGACCGAAATCCTTACACCTGTGCTGTCTCTGAAAGAAAAGGCAAACGAATTGTTCAAAGCTCAAGAATATGAAGAAGCAATTAGCCTTAGTTTAAAGGTAACTTCAATTAGAATTTCCAAACTATTGCGAAGGTTAAAATGTAGTGATTTTTTTACTTAGGCTTTATCTCTATGTGAAGAGAATGATAAAGAAATCAAAAGTATTCTGCATAAGAATACAGCCGCTAGTTATCTCAAATTGAATAAGTATGAAGAAGCTTTGCAGCAGTGTGACAAAGGTAGTTAGTTATCTATTGGATGAGATAAACTGATAAAAACTTGATGCTAAAAATAATACTTTAAATATCATTCTAGCTTTGGAGATATCACCACAGGATCCTAAATCACTGTATCGCAGGGCGACTGCTCTGGAAGGTTTAGAAAAATATGAAGAAGCCTACCGAGATGCTCAGAAAGCTCTTATTTCATCACCTGCAGATGCAAAATTATTTACCCCACTACTTTCCAGACTACATATTCTTGTTGAAAAACGTAGATCACAGTTTTCACAAGTAAAGGAAAAGGCATCTCGAATGATAAAATTAGCATTTGACGTCTCATCAAATGAAGAAGAACGAGAAACTGGACTAAATAATATCCTTGTTCTGTGTCGAGAAAGAGCTGGTCTCGAGTCATTGTTAGAATTGGGACTTTTGGTAAGACTGAAAAGTCTAATTGAGCTCAAACCACCAACTACAGAAGACTTAAATAGGAAGATAACTGGTGTTCGTACAATCGCTGAAGCTATTCGATTTAGTGCAGATATGGTGAGTTATTTGCTAGTAAATACTAGTCGAGTAAACAATGTAACAAGTTTCGTAATTTATGTTTACAGTGCAAGAGAATTTTGTCGGAATTAGGAATTCCATTCTTCATCAATTTGCAAGATCTAGCAGTATCGGTAAAAAACAAAGAAAAAATAGATGAAATTCTTACACCCGTCCAATACCTGTGGCAATCAATTTTGGACATCCTTTCTGGAACAAAAAAACACGAAAAACCGAACCAGGATGTTATGAAAGGAAACCAACCAATCATTGATTCTTTTCTTATAGCATTGGCTGTGAGTATCAACAGTCGAAGTATTCAACCAGAATCAAGAGATGTCATTCTTCAACTGTTTATCAAAATTATCGGTAACTAATTGAAGTTGGGATTCGTTTTTGTTAATAGTATGTAGAAAGAAAAAAAGTTGTTGTTTCACCCATAGATATCAATTCTCTTTCATGGGGTGAGAAGTTCATGGAAATTGGTGGACTCTCTCGATTGGCTGAAGTAGCTGCGGAAGTTCCTGAATTGAAATCAGAATCAGGAATGGGACTAACAAGGAATACGAAGAACTTGATTTCTGTTCTTTTGAGCCGGGTATACGACAACATGTACTACGATGCTGCCAGAACCAAATATGTCGATACTCTAGACAACTATCTCAAGTAAAATCGAAATTATTATCTCTGTTTTCTCATAAATAAATGAGATTTGTTCTCAGGGAGCTTCTTCTCGAATCCGATTTTGAAGCTAAAATCAAGTCGATATCATTTCTGACTTGTTTACTTTTGGGTCCAATGGATGTCGGAAACACTTTTATCGGTAGACCTGGAATTCTTCAAATGATCCTTGTAATGGCTAACTCTGACCAACTTTTGCAACAAGTACAGTCTTCTATACTTTTAATTTTTAAATCTTTCACAAGTAGTCATTTTAAATTCCTATTTCAGAAAGTGGCTACAGAAGCAATTGTTGCTGCTGCATCTAAAAAGGACAAAGCAAAAGGAATAATCACTGAAGGAATTAATATACTAAAGCAACTTTATCAGTCCAAAAATGATGATATCAAGGTTCGTGCACTCGTTGGTCTTTGCAAACTTGGAAGCACTGGGGGTTCGGATGCTTCTTGGAAACCATTCGCTGATGGAGCTAATTTAAAATTAACGGAAGCATGTAGACGTTTTCTATTGAATCCTAATAAGGATTTGAGTATTCAACGTTGGGCTGTGGAAGGATTGTCTTATCTTACTCTAGATGCTGAAGTAAAGGAGAAACTTATTGAGGTGAATGAAATGAAAAAAAAATTGTGTTTGTTTTTGAAAATATTTTCAAGTATTTTACTCCAATTTTTTTTAGGACAAAGCGGCATTAAAAATTTTCCTAGATATTTCCAAACATGCAAATCAAATGGGAGACGTTCTGTATCCAATCATAACGTGCCTTGTGAACCTTGTCAACGCCTATGACAAGCAAGAACTAATTCCTGAAATGATGGAGTTGGCAAAGTTTGCCAAGCATCACATACCAGAAGAACATGAGTTTGACGATCCGGATTTTATTGAGAAGCGAATTGAAATTCTTGTAGAAGTCGGATTGACGACTTGTTTAGTCAACTTATCGAAATCCACAGAGTCTGCAAATGTTTTGGAACTAATTGCACGAATACTGAATGCCGTGTGTGAGAAAGACACATATCGTGGTATTGTTGTACAACAAGGTGGTGCCAGAGAGCTACTTCGAATTTGGCAAAAGGCAACTGATAAGGGTAAGCTTGAATATTTTTTTTCTAGAATGTCACAAATAAAATTTGTAATTTATATTTTTTTTTTGACCTACTATAGGGAAAAGACTTGCTGCTCAAGCAATTTCTCGCATAGGAATCAATCAACCGCCTTCTGTAGCCTTTCCTGGACAACGAGCTTTTGAAGTTGTCAAGCCATTAATGTCACTTATGCAGATCGATTGTCCAGCCTTACAAAATTTTGAAGCTTTACTAGCCCTTTGTAATTTAGCAGGAGAATCAGAGGAGTTACGAAGAAGAATATTGGAAGATGAAGGATTATCAAAAATTGAGCACTACATGTATGAGGATCATCAAATGTTACGCCGTGCTGCACTCCAATGCATGGTCAACTTGTCACTTTCGGAGAAAGTCAATCAAGTATTTCTTCTCATTCTTTTTCACGAATCTGTACATATAATAATAAATTTAAATTTTCTTCTAGCTCTTTGAAGGGGAAAATGACAGAGTCAAATACATGCTCCTTCTGTCATCAGCTCCTGAAGATTTAGAAGAAAATGACAAAGAAGAAATTGAAACAATGAAGGCAGCATCGTCAGTATTAGCTATTGTGTCACGAGAGAATCGAAAAGTATGTGGGAAAATATTAGTATGTGTCAAGAACTCAATGGAAATTCTCATCTGGTTGGCGGCGAATCCTATTGTTGATCTTCAACTCCGAGGTGTTACCATTGTCACAAATATTTTAGCAGCTGATCGCGAACTTGCAGAACAAATTGTTGGAACTCCTGTATTTGAAGTAAGAGAAAATCTAAATGATCTTGTAATTTAATTTTAATATCTGATTGTTATTTTTTATTATTTGTAGATTTTAATGGCATTGACGCAGAGTGAAATTCCAACAAAGGAAGGGGATACACTTGAAATTATCAAGAAACGTCATGATATCAAGAAACGAGCGCAAGAAGCATTGGCAATAGCAGAAAAGTGGAAATTGATTGAGAAAAGTTGAGGTTATTGACCTATCTGCCATAAAATTGTTACAAATTTTGAACAATGTTTCTTCCGTGTTCAATGACCTTCAATCTAAGTTTAGAAAAATTCAAATCTTTTTTTTTTGCTTTTAGATATTTACTGTAATCTTTGCTGTATCCGGTGAAAATTTTAAACTTTTAACGTACCCTGATGGAACTAGCGTTAAGCAGTCCAACTAATATCTTAACTTTTTATTCATAGCTTACAGTATTTGTATGATTTCATTTCCGGTAAGACTTGCTTCAAATTAAATTATTGCATTTGAGCATTTAAACAACCGCAAACCGAAATTCAGACAAATATCCTCAGGGCCTTGCTCACAACCACATCCGTAAAATTGCATAATTCTTCTTATATTATTCTAATATATAAATAATAGAGATTATGTTTTATTGGTTGAAGTCTTAATCCAGGATAAGCATACCGTTTGGGGAAATAGGACATGGTTCTTTTTGGAATTTACTTTTGAAACACTCATTCTCACCAGCAAACCCGCACCTCCTACTACATCATAACACCCATCATAGATGGACACAACTCAAAATGTGTTCATATACACATCAGTTTTTAAATATTCGCTAGTGTTCTCCATGACTCTGACTCCGGAGTCATGACTCTGACTCTGACTCTGACTCTCATGACTCTGACTCCCATGGTTTTTGGGAGTCGGGAGTCATTTGATGACTCTGACTCCAAGGGTTTTGGGAGTCAGAGTCATGACTCTTTTGAAACATGCGCACATGGGCATATGGGACTATTTTTCAACAAAATTTACATGGAAATATTATTTCGATAGTTATTTTTACAAAGAAACATTTTTAAAAAGTTAAAAAAAGTTACGAATTGTTTACTTAACCTGATGAAAGTGGCTTTTTTGTTTTATTGTTGTGAAGGAAACTTAGAAAATTAGCAAACTTAGAAACAAGGAAACTAAATGTATAAAAAAAATTCAATTTCAGACCCGATTTTCCATTTTTGTATTATGTAACTTCGGAGTCGAGAGTCATGACTCTGACTCAGAGTCGACTCCCAAAATTTAAGGAGTCAGAGACATGACTCCTGAGTCAACTCCTAAACTACAGTGAGTCAGAATCAGTGACTCGGGAGTCAATGACTCTGACTCAGTGAGATTTGGGAGTCACTTTACACACTAGTTACAACCGTGAATATGAATGGATAAATGAAATAGAGTCTGGGACTGGAGGGAATTTATTTAGGCGGGATTGTTGTGTGAGAGAGGGTGGGTGAAGAGGAATACGGGTGCGCATTTGTTGGTGAGAATGAGTGATGCAAAAGTAAACTCCAAAAAGAACCTTGTCCTATTTCCCCAAACGGTACCAAAGGTAACTGAGGAGCTTCGTTAGTTTTGGTTAAATAAGGATGAATTTATTTATCATAATCGGACTTTGGTTTGCCATTTTGGAAATTGTGTCAGGTAATGAAAAACATACACCTGAAAATTTCGTATTCGGACCTACAGAGCTTTAATATTAATATAGTTTTTTTTTTTGAATTTTAGCCCGTTCATCAATTTATGACTCAGTAGGATCTGGAGAATGGCAACGATCAGAAAATAGATACAACGTTAATTTTCTACGTGAGACTAAACGAGGTCATAGAAAGCTAATTCCAACAACAACTCCAGTTCCACTTCTTGCCTCGTACAAATATATAATCAAAACAGGTCAGAAGCCATGGGAGAGAAAATGCAAATGTACGAAAGGAGTATGTAGTTGCGATGAGCGGACACTTCCCTACAAACAATAATGAACAATTATTCCAGACACATCGTTAGTCATTTTATTATTCAAAATTAGGTAATGTCACATTTATCAATGGATTTAATTGCATAGCTCTTTTAATAGCAATCCTTGCGTTTTCATTTCCAGCCCAAGCCCTGTTCACATGGACATTTATTAGTGAGAAAACAAAATAATCTTTGTTCCAAATTGATGTTTACGTGGATGGAATAAAAATATTTAGACTTAAAAAATCATACTTACCTTCGAGCTATCCCATTGTTCACATCCCATGTCAACACATTTTCAGCAACATGAGTATTATTTCCATCAAGAACAAGACCAAATCCACCATTTATGACTTCACCCCATCCAACACCACCACCATTATGAAGAGCAACCCATGTAGCACCACGGATTCCATCACCAATGAAATTTTGAACAGCCATATCTGCTGTGTACTTACTTCCATCAGTAATATTGGCAGTTTCTCTAAATGGACTATCGGCTCCAGATACATCATGATGATCTCGTGAAATAACAACCGGACCCTAAAAATTAAATTTTATCATCTAATTTCTTAATTCCTTGGACTGATATACATATCTAGATTATTGAACGTTTACTTTCAGTTCTCCTGATTTGATGAGTTCATTGAACCTTTTAGCCAATCCAATCCGTCCAATGGCATCGCTGTACAAGATTCGTGCTTGAGAACCTACTACCATTTTGTGATTAGAGGCTTCACGGATCCATTGTAAATTTTCTTCATAGAGTCTTCGGACAGCTGGATCCAAGTCAGGTACTGTAAACCAAAAATATCAAAACATTATTATTATTATAATTATTACTACTAAAATTTAACACATAATTTTTTAATCAAATTTTAAGATCAGATTTGATAATACCTTCTAACTGTTTTACAAACTCTGCTGCTGCTGCTGCATCCGTTTTTTCCAAATCAGTTGGATCACCTGAGGTACATACCCATCGAAATGGACCAAATCCAAGAGAAAAGATGTCACTGTAAAGTTTTAAAGATTAGAGTNCAGTTGGATCACCTGAGGTACATACCCATCGAAATGGACCAAATCCAAGAGAAAAGATGTCACTGTAAAGTTTTAAAGATTAGAGTTAAAGGCGTTTTGGTTAAGATCAAGGTCAAGAGGTTCGATAAAGTTCAAGAGTTTCGATGAAGTTCAAGAAAGTTGTCTTACCCCATGATATCTTCAACGTAAGAAGGATATATAAACTTTTCTGGATTAGATTTACAAGTAATCTCTGCGCCTGCTCTCATTGACTCTAATAGAAACGCATTTCCATAATCCCAGAAGAACATTCCAGCATTTGTAAGTTTACGAATAGCAATAACTTGACGACGTAAACTTGCTTGAACAAGTGATTTAAATTTTGTAGGATTCGTGACAATCATCCCTTGAGCTTCTTCATAAGAAATATCTACAGGGTAGTAACCCCCATCATAAGGGATATGAAGTGATGTCTGATCTGATCCCAAATCAACTAAACAATCTCCAGTTTTTTCATATTCTGTTGCTAATTTTTCCCAAACATTGACAATATTTCCATAATATCCAATACTTGTAATTTCTTTATTTTTTTGTGCTTCACGAATCCGATTGACCAGTTGATCCAAATCTTTTACAATTTCAACAACCCAACCTTGCTCATGTCGTTTCTTCAAAGCATCCCAACTGACCTTCAAGATGTATCAAATTAAATTGTTTTTCAATTAATTCAAACCAATTAACAAAAAAATTCCTTAATATATATTTATATATTTTTAGCTTGACCTCTGCAATTACTCCGATACAACCAGCGATAACAGCTGCCTTCGCTTGAGCTCCTGACATTCCCCCGAGTCCTGAAGTTAGAAAAACTTTTCCACACAATGAGTCTGTTTTTAAGAATTTTCTCCCACCGTTGAGCAAAGTAATCTTTAAAAATTGTAATAATAACTCATAATAATTAGATTGAATAATTTTTTTTTTTTTTAAATTTTTATAGGTAATATATAATTTGAGACTGACTGTGGTACCATGAACAATCCCTTGGGGTCCGATGTAACAGTAAGACCCTGCTGTCATTTGACCATACCTACAATACAAAGTAATAATCCCATGGTTTTTAGTTATTATTTAGTTAAGTTAAGTTAATATTTATTTTCTTATTATTATTACATCGAAACTCCTAGAGCAAAATTTCTATCATAGTCATTACAGCTCGAATAATTCGGTATAACCATCCCATTTGTTATAATAAGTCGTGGATTTGTTAAAGTAGATGGAAAAAGACCCATGGGATGACCAGAGTACATACTCAAAGTTTGATTATTTCCCATTTCAGACAAATATTTCATAAGAACCCAGAACTAAATCAACAAAAAAATATAATTTATTATTTAACAATTTTTTTTTTTGAAAGCTAACTAGAGTAAAAGTAGGTTATATTTTAAGCTTACCTGAGCCCAATTAGACAAAACTTGTCCATTTCCACCATAAGTAACTAATTCATGAGGAAATTGTGCTACTTTTGGATCCAAATTATTAAAAATCATAACCATAATGGCTCGAGCTTCCAATAATTTAGCTGGAAAGTATTGGATTGGATAAGCTTGAAGTGAAAATTTTGGTAGAAATCGGTACATATATATATGTCCATAAATTTTTAATTCTTCTTCAAATTCTATTCGTAAAATTGAATGTAAATTTTTTGGAAAATATCGTAGAGCATTGGTAACTGCTAATATTTTTTCTTCTGATGAAAGTGGTACTTTTCTAATTGGTGCATGTGGAACTGAAGGATCCCTACCTAAATATTTTTCAGGAAGAGGGTTAATTGGGATCCCTAGGGTTAAAATTTTTAAAAATTCGTAATTTCCTTCACTATTCATTTTTAATAAATAATAAATTAGACAAATTATATTAAATTTGATGAAGAAAAAATATCCACTATATCCACTATAGACTATACTGACTCGTGTCTGAGGATCAAGTGTTCTCAGAAATTGATACAAATACTATCGAAAAGCGATAGAGTCAAAAAACAAAATTTGACAAAAAAAAAAATTTTTTTTTTCATGATAACTTTTTGACCTGTGTGAAGATACAAGACTCTTGAAAAGAGTCTGTCAATTTCTTGTTGACTAGTAACTTCAAACTTTTAGTAGTACCTTTCGACGTAACATTTTACGTCATAATGTCAAACGGAGGTTGGTCATTGGTTATTTTTCATAGTTTTTCATAACATATGTATAATTTATGTCAATTTTCTTCTAAACTTGACCTTATGGATCATCTCATCTCAAGTATTAAAAAAAAGTTGATCATGGTCACTTTTAGATCAAAATTGATGATATATTATATAAAAAGTTGGATCTTTTAAGTTTATCGAAAGATTAGTATAAACCACTGTATGCAAGATATAACAGTGATAACTTTAAGTAATTCGTCTACATCACAATTTTCACCGACTTTCTCTCAACTTTTGTTTTTATAACATGCATTTGGGGATTTGGAATCCCAACTTCCAGGGTCAAGTTAGTACATAGAAATACAGAGTATTGAAAATTTTTTGGTATCGGTGAAAACAATGTACTTTATCTTGCTTTTGCTTCTGATTCAGTTTTTTTTTTGTCTACTTTCTCTAATCAAAATTATAATACTGAAAAGTTGTAATGGAAAAAGTTAGGATATAAAAAGTGTAAACACTTTGTATAAAATTGAGTCAAAGGTTGTTTAGGTACATTTTGGCTTCTTTCCGACTCATATTGATATTATATAAACTATATCACAAGTTTTTTGGCTCTTGTTACTAGAAAATTGTTCTTCATTTCATGGTTTTCAACATACAGAACAATTGGAAAGGATTAAAGTTTCTTGGACTTTTTCCCATAAAATTTTCTATTTCTTTGATAGGTTTTTCGTACTGGAAGGGTTAGGATCGATTTTTGAATCAAGTAAATGGACTGCATAAAGTTTTTTTTTTTTTTGCTTTTTGCTTTTTGTGGGTACTATAAAGGGAGTAGTCCTTCAACCGTAAATGCAAGGACTAATAAGAAATTTTCATTCAATTTTACTCTTTCGCACTTTTTTAACCTCTGAGATCGTAAAATTCTACAACTTTCTCTCGACTTTCTCGATGGTTTGATCAAAAAAGAATATAAAAAAAAAATCTCTTCTTTTCTTTTTTATAAAAAGTCTCCTTTTTTTAATATAAAAAATCTTTTTTTTTTTATATAAAAAGTAAAAATTTCGATTTGGGGTCAATAATGCGTAAATGTAAATGTAACTTTCTTTGCTCAAACTTATATTCAAAGTGTTATTAACCTTAGGAACGTATTTGTTATTTTTAGGTTTGGTTTCTACTACTTTTTTGATTGATTCAAGTAAAATTAAAGTTAAAAAAAAAATAAAAAGTAGTTTTTAAAAGTTTTTCTTTTATTTTTTATTATTGTTTATTGACAGATATCAATTGAATAATATTATTTTCTCGATTTCGGATTTTCGAAAAAATAATTTCATGAAGCACGAGGTAGCGGAGCGAATTTTGGTCGATGAGTTTGACTAGAAATTAATTTGTTAGTTTGTTTGTAATTAATAGCTGCTTTCGTCAGTGAATTGTGAAATTGTAAATTTTTGAATCAGTTCACACTGATTGTAAATGGTGATCTAAAAAATATGAAAAAAAAAAATTAAAATTAGAATATGAAAGAAAAAAAAATTTTTTTTTTCACACAAGCAAATTATGTGCAAAAATATAAGAAACTTTTTTTTAAGCCAATTCCTTTCCTGAGAGAATGAGCAAGATTCAGATAGGTCAATTAATTTATATAATTATTTTTAAATTTCTCAATTTTTGATTGGTTAGAAAATTTAGAGTTCTTATTTGGACGGGGTTTAAAATTATATTTGGTTTATAAAGAGTTGTAATTTGTAAAATAGAAATTTTTAAAATTACCCTGGTACATGGGCGTCTCCAAATTTTAGATGTAATCTGTACACCCCTGAATTCATCGGTTTGTATTGGACATGAACCGTACCTTGAAAAAAAATTATTAAAAACGAATCAAAATTTTGGTAAAAAAAAAAAAGAAAAAGAAAAAAAGTGTGTTTTTCTTAATAATTTAAGAAAATTTTTGGTTAATAATTTTTTTTTTGTACCATCCATATTTTCTTTAAATCCAACTTCAGCTTGACCTGGTCCTTCCATAAAAGCATTAAGTCCACCAGTAACTCCAGTATTTCTAGCATCCATTACAAATTGATTGGTGACAAGTGATCGACCTTGAGTAAGTGCTGGACCTGACACTCGTACTCCACTAACAGCACTTGACATACCCATTGTGTCACCAGCAATATTAACTTCAAATGGAGACTTTACAAACATCATAAAAACATAAGAGAAAAACAAAGACAAGACAGGTTAGAAAAGTAACAAAAAATTTACTAGTATTCCTTCACTTAACTACTCTATTCAAATATAAAATGTTTCATTTGAACACTCCCGCCAAAAATAAAGTGGTGAAAATTGTCACTTTTGAAGTGACACACTGTATTTTTTTTTTTTTTTTTCGGTAATTATAAAATTATTAAATAATTGGTCAACTTACACCGGGAATATCCCTAGCGTAGAATTTAATGAAAATTCTGTAGCGTCCCGGAAATGTTGGCGTGTAGCTCACTGTAACCAAAAAAAAAAAAAAAAAAAAGAATTAAAAAAAAATTTTTTTTTTAATCAAAAACAAATTTTAATTAAAAAACAAAAAATTTTTTTTCGAACATTTAATAAAAATTACTAATTCTGAGAAGATAGTTTCAATTACCTTCTATAATCCCTCCAGGGAGATGATTAAAAGCAAACTCAGGTCTGGACGGACCTGCACAAGCGCAAATAAAAAAAAAAAAAAAAAAAAAAAANTTTATCTACCTTTTTTTTTATATTAATTCAGTACCTTCAACTGCAAATGTAATTCCTTGCATAGCTTGTCCATTAGGATTTAATGAAAATTTGTTCGGATAGCCCGCAGTTCCAGCAACCAATCCATTACCGTAAGCTTGAATGTAATCGGCTGACATTTTTTTTTTTTTTCAAATTCACAATTTCTTGACGAAGACTGGGAAATTTTAAAAGTCTACTGGAAGAAGTAGAGTGAAAAGAAATGAGTTGGATGCGGGGAATCTAGTAAATCCCTATCACTAACTCTTTTGAAAATGAAGAGCTAGAAACGAAGAAATGTTTTTTTTTTCGCCTACATAGATATATATTTTCGACAGGAAGTCCATGTAAACAGTTTCCAAGTGTCTTGAGTTCTATGAGATAGAATTCCCAAAATGAAATCTCCCGAGAAAGAACCTTCTCAGATGTAAAAATAGATTTTCTTTCGGTTTTCGTTCTAACACTCACTTGGTGGTGATGTTACTGGTAATAAGTATCACAATTCATACAAAACACGTAACTAAAGAACTGAACATATTATTATTACAGCTTTTAGGCTTAAATTTTTAACTTCTGTCGACCTAATCTTATTAAATGTGTCTCCGGAAACGCCCTTTGTGTCACTCGTTTCAAATTTTGTTTTGTGGTTTACAGTGAAAGTAAAGGATTTAAAAAAAAAAAAAAAATTTTTTTTTATATAATTTTTTTTTAACTTTTTTTTTCTTTACTATTAACTACAGAGTGTTTAGTGACTTTTTGTATCCTTTTTCTCCACTTTTATTCTTGCTCCTCCCATTGCATGTCGAATCTTAGTGCTAACTGGAGAAAAAAAGGCGCCAAATTCAAAATTTTAAAATTTTAAATTTTTTTTTAATTATTTTTGTGTCACTTTAGGCTCTTACTCGGAGGTTATTTAAGCCTTATTTTTTGTATTATAATGTGTATTGACTATCACCAAACTACGACATATAAAAATTAAATTTGAGTTTCTCGGGTGTAAAAAAAAAGATTAAGTACCCTGTATATTTTGTATATTAAACATAAACTCCTTTTTTTTTTTTACAATTTTTAAGGTCATCAAGGGATCAATTAAGGAATTGTTCTTTTTAAGGAATCAATTTTTAGGTCAATTCAAACTAATAATAAAAAATAGCAAAAAAAAGAAAGTTTAAATTTAGCTACTTTCAATAGAGTTTCTCTTTCTGGTTCTTTTTTTTTTTTCATAAAAATTAGTTCAGCCAATAAGAAAGCTTTTTTTTGAATTTTCTCTTGAAACTCTTTTTAGTCTTTTTATGCTGCTACTTTCTCTCATTTTGAATTCGGAAAGATTTATAAATAAAATAATTTTTTTTTTCTTCTCCCATTTTCCACATTCACATTCATAGTACTTTTACCGTTAGATATTTAAAATATTAAGATTTTTTATTTCACAATCATGAGCTTCTCAAACTTTAAAAATGAAATGAATTTCAAATTAGATTTTAGTATTATTACTGCTGAGATGATGATTCTTTTTTTTTTCTTTGTGAAAGTAAACTTTACTTTTTATTTATTCTATGAAAATTTGACACCCAAAAAATTTTACCCCAGAAAATCAATTTTGAAGATTTGACATTAACACTTATAAATTTGGTATACAAAAATTTGATAATTCAAAAATCCTACTCTGAAATCCCAGCACTCAAAATCCCTTCGGTTAAGAAAATGCGGGGTTTGAAACCCAGATCCGAAGATTCGATTTCCAAAATCCGATGTTTTGAAAAAAAAAAAAAAATTTTTTTTCAAAAAATTTTTTTCAAAAATTTTTTTATACATTTTTAAAAATCTCTTCAGGGATTGGTGTAAGTCATACATTTATTGGAAAAAAAATTAATTGTAAGCTTGTTACTTCAATATATAAAATATTCGATTACAGCTCTCACAGCTCTCACAGTTCTCACAGTTCTCACAGTTTGTCGGTGACTAATTTTTCGCTCCAAATCTTCATCGAATCCTTTTTCCCTTTTTGGTTATATAACCTTGGTAAAGATATTTAATGTGACAGCTAGAAAGTTGCCAAATCCAGTTAGACAGTATTCAGCACAATTTGTCTGATATAGCTTGTTTATGAATAAATTAGTATTAAACCAGATCTTATATTCATAGAAATTCCTTTCTCCTCTGTCTTGTGTTATCTAAATCTAAACTTTGAGCCTTCAAAAGGCGAAAGTGGAAGAATGAATTTTTTTTATAACTGTCTAAGCAACTTGTGAGAGAAAGTTTTCGTAAGAAATAAGAAATTGCTTTTTTTTTGCTTCTTTTTTGGCAAAAGTCTAACAACTTTTTTTATAGCAGTAAAACTCAAGTAAAACTATGCGTTCAATTGAGCTCTGTATTTATTCCTACTAATTTTTGAGTAGTACTGTACTTTTTTTTTCTTTCAAAATATGAACTTATATATTTTTAAAATTTAATAGGAAGGTTCATGACACTATGAGAAAGAATTAAGAGATTGAGATTAATGAAAATGATCCTTAAATTATATTAAATTATTATAAAATTCAAATTTCAGTCATATTAATTATTTATCCATCAAATGCATAAGTAGTAGTATACTTAGCATAGAGAGGTACATATTTATCATCATATTTTTCTAAATTTGTATCAGTAGTATTTAGGTACTCATCATCACTGTCTACTAGATAATTCAAAGAGTTCATCGAATCTCCTTCATCGCCATTATCTTCATTTTCATCATTAGAAATAGACTTGACTTGGATTTGTTCCACATAAGGCTTAGAAGTATTATTTTTAAATCCATTTCCTATCATGAAAGAAGACAAATCGAGACTTGGAGTGAAGCAGACAGCTTCTTCAAATGTTGGTGAAGCTGTAAAAACAAAATATAAGAAAATAAAATAAAAAATTTAAATTCTCAAACATTTTTGAAAAGGACCCCTCTGGGGAAGTACATTTAGCCGCTTGTCAAAAGATTTATTGACATAACAAAAGCAGATGCTAGCAAACTCTTGAAATCTCGTTCATCGACAATCGACAATCCCTCACCCCTCCCCAGCAGGATAAGTATTCCAAGTCAAAAATCCCCACTCATAGTCAGTAGTTAAAGTGTCAAGGTCAAGGTTAGTTAAGGTTAGTGTTAGGGTTAGGGTTAGGGTTAGGGTTATGGTTAGGGTTAAGTTTACGATTAGGATTAGGATTAGGGTTAGAATTAGGGGTTTAGTTTTAGTTTAAGGTTAAGTCCAAGGTCATAAAATCAGGGTTCTTTTTCATCTACTTTTAAACCAAAATTTTACAATTATGAAATTAAAAAATAATTTTTAAGTTCAGAAAGTCTAAAATTTTTATTCATTTTTCTTGCATGTATTTAAAAAAAATAAAAATAAAACATACTGTAGGTCCAAAATTGAAATGAACGACCATGAAATGAACAAAAAAAAATGAGTACTGCGGCAGACGGACTCACAAAGTAAAAATCAATACCGGCGGGGTGGAATTTTGGCACATTATCTTATATGTATTCTATCGATGTTAGCAAACATTTCCTAATAAATAAGTCTCATTGAGTACATTTGCCGCACTTTTCATTTTTTTTTGCTTTAAAATCATCATTTCACTTTTTTTTCCGTTGTACAGAGTCATCCAACTTTTTACTTTCCCGTGTGTCATAGCCGCATGATTTTCAAACAGTAATTTTTACAAAGTATAAGATTTGCATTGATGTATACTAAATTTTTTTTCGTATTTATGAATTATCAATTGAAAGATAGTAAGTTTACTTTCCAAAATGAATCAGAATCAATATTTTAAACAATGTTTGAAACAATCAAATTTTCATATTAAAATCAAAATCAAATCAAAAGGCTACGACAATGGGTAAAAAAAACTGAATAACCTAGTATATATTGTAAACCCTTGTTTGGTAAATTCAATTAATTATTTTTATTTTATCTTTTTTGTTCCCTAAAATAATAATAAAGAGGCTACTACTATTGGTTATAGTTATAGCCAATAGCATAGCAGAGGTAATTTTAAACTCACGTAAATCTGCATATCCCATTGAGAGTCCAAATGACTTNCAATGTTTGAAACAATCAAATTTTCATATTAAAATCAAAATCAAATCAAAAGGCTACGACAATGGGTAAAAAAACTGAATAACCTAGTATATATTGTAAACCCTTGTTTGGTAAATTCAATTAATTATTTTTATTTTATCTTTTTTGTTGCCTAAAATAATAATAAAAGAGGTTACTACTATTGGTTATAGTTGTAGCCAATAGCATAGCAGAGGTAATTTTAAACTCACGTAAATCTGCATATCCCATTGAGAGTCCAAATGACTTCTTTGGGACGACAACTCCATTGTATTCTGAAATGATTTCTACTGGTTCGTTCCGCTTTCTTAAATTTACAAAGTCTCGAAACGTATTTTTTAATGGAATACTTCCAATCAGAATTGGTAGTTGACCTTTAATGTTCTTCTGTCCATAAAATTCCATTTCCAACTAGAAAAAAATTAAAAAAATAAGAATAAAAGAAATACTTTACAAGATTTATATCAGTAAAATCTATTCTAACGTTTTTGAGTATCATTTTCAAGACTTTGATAGTTTTTAAATGGTNATCATTTTCAAGACTTTGATAGTTTTTAAATGGTTCCGTCGAAAATATACAGGCTACACCCAATATGTGCCACCCAATATGCGCCACCACCAAAAAACAACAACAGAAAATTGGACTGATTAAAATAGAACTTTATAGCAACCTAAAATGAGATTTCAGGTATAAACGAACCGTAAAATAAATCTAAAATAATGCTTAAATTGTTGGATATTACATACTGAATGAATGTGTTAGGTATTATGATTTTAAATAAGTAAGAGCAAACATCGCCTAAGGCGAACTCGGTTAAGCCAAACCTCGGATTTAAAACCAAATCTTATTTTTTGCGAATTTTGCAACCCTGGTAAACATCAGGTAGGGTTTACTTCGGTTAAGCCTAACTTCGGCTAAACGTAACTTCGGCTACACCTAACTTCGGCTAAGCCCAACTTCGCCTAAGCCTAACTTCGGTTAAGCCTAACTTCGGCTGAGCCTAACTTCGGCTTGGCAGTACTTCGGCTAAGCCGAGCCTCGTTTACCACGAACTAAATTAATATTCCGGTCTCTTGGAGTTATTAGACTTATCCGAAGTTTACTGTATATGAAATCTAATTAATGAACTTATTATTTACTTGGAGGAAATATTTGATTTCGATGATTTTGGAAGTAGCAAGATTTGTAGGTGGGACTGATGGTATTTGTAAAAAAAGTGAATCAATTGGATTGGTTTCCCATATTTCTTGTTGACCGGAAGTAACAGAAGGACCTTTAGTTGTAGCTACTGTATGCTTCAATCCACTTCTACATTTGTCTCCAACATAATAATTTGTTTCCTGTATAAATAAATAAAATAAAATAATATAACAATAGAAGTTAAGGTGTAGTTTGATCTCATGATGTCCATTGTTAGTAGTCCTAATCCTAATATTTACTAGATTTTGAGTAAGAAATTCATTCTAATTGAACCTAATAAAGGACAGACCGTGTAGATTCAGACAATGTATAGATTTGGGCTGATGGTTTTTAGTTTAGTAGTACTCCTGTGTACTAAGGATGGATGCTCTTACTCGAATTAGTTTTCCAACGAAGGTAATACTAATATAATCACCGACTATGGATAATCAAATTATTTAGACTTAACCTTCATGGTTGGAAAAACACAATGAGTTGGAATAACAATAGAATTATACTCAAGAGTCGAGTCTTTCATGACATTCAGAAAAGAAAAAAATTTAACTACGAATCCGTACAAATAGACAAGTTTTATTAGTACTAGGACTATAATTGAATTAAAGTAATTTAGAATTTAGGTTGACTTTACAAAGAAGCTCTTTTTGTTCCAATTACTTTAATTTTAGGTTTGACTATTACTGTTTTGAATGAATTAAATCGATTTTTATCATAATTTATTCTATCCTGATTAAATTTCTTACTAAAAAGCTTGTTACTTTGTTTTCATTAATTAAGATTATTTCAGGANTTTATTCTATCCTGATTAAATTTCTTACTAAAAAGCTTGTTACTTTGTTTTCATTAATTAAGATTATTTCAGGATAATGATTAAAGTTGAAGGTTTATATTTAAATTTTCTTTACCAACAAATAATGTGTATTTTATTAATCATTCATTTATTACAAATGAATTTTCCAACAATAGAATAAATTCGATTTGTTATAAATTCGATTTTTTATAAATTCCATTTTTAGAAATTCGATTTTTAGAAATTCGATTTTTTAGAAATTCGATTTTTTATAATTTGATTTTTTTTTCAACCTTGGTCTCATGTCTGAGACTCTAAACTTTACATTACTTGTTATTTGTTTACATTTCTTAAATAATTGTGGTAAAGTGCAAGCGGTTAGAGTACAAATGTAAGTAGTTTGAGTGTTATCGTGTGTACTTTTATGTAACACTCCATACACTTAGATTCTTCAGAGTTACTTAGTAGTTAGCACTTAACAGCTGTTAACTAAAAGTATGTTAGTATCAGACTACGCAGTGTTAGCTACCGTAGAAATTACTCTTTCATTTAATAGCTTCTTTTTTTTTCAATTATTATCGATTTACTCCACCCTTTCATTTTTGTCATTATTGTTACTTAAAAAAAATAGCTTTAGAGTAAAGTAATTTCAAATTTTCTCCATTATTTTTTTTTCTTTTGCTTTTTACTCAAGTGAAAGTTTAATTATTGGGCTCTTCATCTTAGAAGTAAGATCCTGTCTCTAAAATATGATTTCGAGAGGGTAAGAAGAAGAAAAAAAAAACTTTTTTCTACTAAGTTGATTGAATTTGTAAAGAAAAATGGAGAAGATTGGATTAGTCTGTTGACAGGTTGGAAGTTGAAAGTGATGCAGATGATGTCGAGGCTGGAGGATTCAACGTTATGTCAGTAATAATAAAAACCAGAAGGAAAAAAAAAGCTTGTCTAAATCAGAAGTCTTGTTTAAGTCTTTCTACAGAGTTATTCAAACTTTTGTGGCCCTTTTTCCACCAACTTTCACCAAAGTAGGCAAAAAGTTCGCCAGAAAATAACAAAGTGTGTAAAGATTGAGCGAACATGTTTTTTTTTATATGTATTTGAGAATGAGTAATGAGTACTATCGATTACGGTTTATGAGCGCCAGACTACACAACTTGAATTTTGATTTTAAATTACGCGCCCTCAATTTAAAATTTTTAAACTTTCTCAACCACGTTTTGAAAAAATTGAGTTTTTACATGGGTAAAAGTATTTGGATAACTCTGTATTATCACTTATTGAGTTTTATGTAATGTCACACAAGGGTGAAGCTGACGATGACCTGACTGAATTGAGAGTATTGTACAGTTTATAGCTTGTCTTACTTCAACAGTATAGTACAAGTTGAAGGTGTATACTTGTACTTGTACAGTATAGATTCAACTTGGTTATTTTATTATTAAATAAAATTGATTTAAGTTTAAATTTGAGTTCAACTCACCTGAATAAGTGAAAGTGTGACACCTGATACGNACCTGACTGAATTGAGAGTATTGTACAGTTTATAGCTTGTCTTACTTCAACAGTATAGTACAAGTTGAAGGTGTTTACTTGTACTTGTACAGTATAGATTCAACTTGGTTATTTTATTATTTAAATAAAATTGATTTAAGTTTAAATTTGAGTTCAACTCACCTGAATAAGTGAAAGTGTGACACCTGATACGTCCGTCCCACTGAAGTTTCTCATATCAGCAACGAATTGAATGTACTCACCTGGTACAAAGAGAGATNGTCCGTCCCACTGAAGTTTCTCATATCAGCAACGAATTGAATGTACTCACCTGGTACAAAGAGAGATTTATGAAGTCGGAGATGAAATCCAACTTGGTTGAGCGTAATCCCTGTTTTTTTTATCCAACAAATAAAACATCCAAGGAAATTTGTATTGATTTTTGTAAATTTTTTGAGCTCATTGACAAAATTATCAAGTGACGGAGTACGAGGACTCATTTGTCGTGGATCTTTGTTCAAGTCCAGTAATCCATTGACAGTAAAAGGGATTCGAATGACATGAGTACATTTACGCTTAGAGCGAGCGAGTCGAGCTTCGAGATAATACTTGATGTGTCCATAAGGTCCTTGAAAAGATGATGGTGAAGTAGGAGGAATTCGAAATTCAAAGGGATACTCCGACGTACCTTTCTCCACTAGCAATTTATCACTATTTTCTGAAATGAGAACAAGATTTTATTGGATTTTTTTTTGGTAAGGATAAAATATGAAAGTGCTGGTTCTAGATTCCTGATACCTGATACCTTTGGGTAAGAGTTTTACTGGAAGATTCAAGAGTATTCTGAAATTTGGGAAAATCTGGAAATAGAAAAAATATGGAAACCGAAAATCTTAGCCGAAAAGATTTTAGCCTAGAGTAAAAAACCCAAAGTGAAAAATCTGGACCGAAAATCTGGTATTCAAAAATTTTTGAAGTTTGTTAACCCATCATGAACAAATCAGAAGTTTTCTTGTGCCTAATTTACACAGGGTGGTTTTTCGACACACTTTTTCAAAAAAATTTTTATAAAGCATATAAAGTATATAAAGTATATAAAGTATATAAAGTATATAAAGTATATAAAGTATATAAAGTATATAAAGTATATAAAGTATATAAAGTATATATAAAGTATATAAAGTATATAAAGTATGAAGCATATTCTAGGAACAAATTTTTTGTAAAAATTTTCAATGTTGAGGTATCAAAACCGGTTTTTTGGGATAAGTCTTCAGGGTTAAATTTTCGGGTTCGTATTTTCGGGAACTGTTTTTTTACTCGTTGGATCTTCCCAGTAGAATTAAAAAAGAGAAAGCACTGCGGGTACCTTATTTGTTATTCTACCCAAGTAAATGCAGT
>NIPM01000349.1:62748-124790 GCA_002738285.1 Holacanthella duospinosa | reverse complement strand
ATATAAAGTATATAAAGTATATAAAGTATATAAAGTATATAAAGTATATAAAGTATATAAAGTATATAAAGTATATATAAAGTATATAAAGTATATAAAGTATGAAGCATATTCTAGGAACAAATTTTTTGTAAAAATTTTCAATGTTGAGGTATCAAAACCGGTTTTTTGGGATAAGTCTTCAGGGTTAAATTTTCGGGTTCGTATTTTCGGGAACTGTTTTTTTACTCGTTGGATCTTCCCAGTAGAATTAAAAAAGAGAAAGCACTGCGGGTACCTTATTTGTTATTCTACCCAAGTAAATGCAGTTTAAGCTATATTTTTTTTACTAGAAACCATTTTACTTCAGTAGAGTCTCCCATTAGTCAGTTTCTTATCATATAGGGCGTGTTTCATTATAGGAAACAAATAAGACATACTCCATGGATGAGTAACAGGTTAACAAGATAAAAGATAACACCTTTAAACTTTCACCATTCTGGTCTTAATCTCTGTTTACATTAGTGAGAGTTTTTATTTTGGGAGGAAAATTTGAACTATTATACACTTTGAACCATTCTATTTCTCAATTTAAAAGACCAAAAAAGTGGTACTTGAACTCTATTCCATTGTTCAGAAAATTGTGAATAAGTATTAACATTTCGAAAAAAAAAATACTTGTTTTCTCTACTTTCACTTCTCAAGTGAAGATAAATAGACTCAAAATAGAGAAAAAAGTTTGGACTTTTTAGTACCATATTTTTTACTCCTGGTAGCAGTCTTATATCAATATAACTTATAATCAAGTAGACAGAATTTGTTAATTTTTACAAATTCTTACTAAGAACAATGTATCTCTTGACATAAAAATGTCAACAAATGTGTGAAACTAAAGTGAAAGTGGAGAAAAACGAAAGGAAGAAGAAATAACAAAACTTTTTTTTATTACCGCGCTCTGCACATTCAAATTCCACTTTCCTAAATCATAACATACTCTCTGTAACTTTTGTATTCTACATACAAAAAATAAAAATAAACAAAAATTTTGTCTTATAGGTTTTTTTTTCTCCTACTGCTAGAATTCAATTTTAACGTAAATATTTTTACAATACTTTCCCCAGTGAAAGTCTGACTGTGACAATAATGTGAGTAAAGAAAAAAAATTTTTTTTTAACCCTTTCAAAGCACCGTCTGACTCTCCGACGACCACCGCAGTGTTAAAATTATTAATACAAATATTTCTTTTTCTTTACCAAAAAAAAAAAAAAAAAAAATTCGTCTTCTGAAAATAAGCACACTGCACTTAGCGAATGGCAAAAAAAAAAAACAAAAAAAACTATTTTTCTTTATAACAAGTGAAAGCATAAGAGAAAGTTAGACGAGAGAATTACTTATTAACTTACTTTTCTCAAGAAGTAAAATTTTTTCTTCAATATAATTTTCTTCAACTGACANATAATTTTCTTCAACGGACATAATTGTTTGTGAGTTCAATTGAGAAGTTCCTTCTGGATTATTTCTTCGATTTTCATCTTGTTCATTTTCACATTTTTTGTTAGGATATTTTATTAAAAATTTTTTATTAAGAAGAACAGCTCCAGCACCACAAGTACTACTGCCATTTTTTGTTTCCTTCCAATGTACTTTTCCTTTCCCACAGCATAAAACCTCCAAATCTATTATTGTAAGTAATCAAATAATATATCCTAGTCATTAAGTAAAAAAAAAAAGACAAAGAGAGAAAAAAAAATCAATTTTTTTACCCAAAAAAAAAACAGATTTTTTTTGGACAAAAACAAAGATTTTCTTTCTCCACTATCTCCGAAAGACATGATAGGCTACAAACTCATTCCCTTCTGTCTCAAATAATACGAACCTTGACATAGACATTTTAGTTGATAGCTAAGATTGATATATTACTAACAAATTCAATTACTAATGACTTCATGTAATAATCCTTAAGTTTGAAAACGTGACTTTTACTTTTACCCTAGTATATATATCCCACTGATGGTTAATTTTAAGGCTTCTCTGGGGTTAATAAAAAAATCCCTAGTAGTTCGCTACACAAGAGTTCTTGAGTCCATGTCCAATGATAATAATTATTTCCCTTCATTTCAGTTGTCATAAAAGTTCATTTCGAGACTTCTACCATCAAACAAGGAGAAAAAAAAATGGGTAGCAACCCCTAGAAAACCGCGAACACAAAGATAGAGAGAGAGATTCAACAACAAGATTTTGATTGGAGGGTGAAGATAAAAAAAAATAGGTAATAGGAGCTGCAATAGGTAAAAGCAATAGTGCTTTGGTAAAATTTGTTGTTGTTACAAAAACAAACCATAATATGTTTAGTCTTATGCTAAAAATCTCATCAAACAACTTCATGCGCATGATTTAATGAAATTTTTGGATAGAATGAGTAATTTTTTCCGTTATTCGGGTGAATTTTTGTTGAAAAATTTCATGATCCTTGAAACAAAGTGATCATTACAATAATATCGAAAAGAATTTGGTTGGCAACATACAAAAATAGGTTTATAACTATAACTATGCAGAATCTTCAAGCAAATGTAACTAAAACAAGTACTGCTCTGTATTTTATTGGAGAAAATAAATTTAATAAAATCTATCGGTTTTAAAAGATTGAATTATAGAAAAATTTAGAGATAATTATGTACTAACAATCAATTAGGAATTGTTGTAAACAATCTACATATTTGGTTAATAAAATAAGACAGAAAGACACACAGTTGATGAACTGACAGACAGACGGATTGATAATCTCATAATCCTTTCAAAACCATGCTATCCGCGGTTAAAAATATAAGGAGAAAGTAGTAAAAAAAACATTCAGGGTGAAAGTATTAAATTTAGGTTTTTGGGAAGAAGATTAACATTATTAAATAGTTTACTTAAAAAGTACCACCGTGTGGTATTCCTAGAGTTAATGCTTGAAAAAAAAAATTCATATAAGCTTTTACATTGAATTAAACAAGAATTTAACCAAGTTAACTTCTAACTTCCGTTGACTTTTTCCTTCCGTTTCTTCTAACTAAAAATTTACCAGAGCAGATGTGATGTAAAGTTNACTTCCGTTGACTTTTTCCTTCCGTTTCTTCTAACTAAAAATTTACCAGAGCAGATGTGATGTAAAGTTCATTTTATTAAAGTTCCATCTTTTTTTTTATACTCCTTTGGAAGTAAGGTAATCATTTAATCCAATAGCTACTACTTTCACTGTGGTTTTGAAATAAAGAGTTAAAATCTCTAAACGGAAGGATGTTAGAAATATTTTAGAATTTAGTAATATAATTTAAAACGAAGGTTTCACGTAATTGTGTCATAAAAATTGAAATTTTTAAATATTTATTCAACTCTAGACAGACAGAATAATTCGTATAAACCTTTCCGACTTCAGTCTTCAATGGTAATAATGACTAAATCTATCCAATTTAGCATACAAAAGTTATGAAAATGAACAAAAAATCATCAAATTTATGTGACTTTTGTTAAATTTAATGATGACTCAACCATAACACATAATATAACCTATGTAATTTAATAATAATTTTGTCTTTTATTAAATTATTTGTTAATACAACAATAAAACTCCCATTTGTTATTTATATCATTCCTCATAAAAAATTCTAACTACCAATGAGTATTGAGCGGACACACCTGTCTCATTTGATGACATTAAAATGCCAACCATTGACCTTGAAATTGAAATTATGAGATTTACCTTCAGATTATGATAATTTTGAGATTTATAACCATTTTGGCAAGATTTGAAATGAACCTGTCTTATCTGTCAATTTGAAAAATTAGAGTTTTGTTTAAAACAAGTCTCATACTCTCAATTCATTTTAAAAAGCTATAATTAACTATTATTTATTTATTTAAACAAAAACCTACTCAAATGACTCACAATTAGAGCACGAGTTAAAAAAAAATATATTGAAAATCTTTTCAAAATGGATTAATGTTTCGTAAAAAAATAATAATAAATATTAAAAAAATTTTTTTTTNATATTGAAAATCTTTTCAAAATGGATTAATGTTTCGTAAAAAAATAATAATAAATATTAAAAAAATTTTTTTTTAGTTGTGAGAGGGTTAAAACCTTTAAATTTCAATAACTTTTTTCATGTCTGTTACAATGTGAAAANTTTTTTTTTAGTTGTGAGAGGGTTAAAACCTTTAAATTTCAATAACTTTTTTCATGTCTGTTACAATGTGAAAACCGCGTATCCAAATGAATTTTTATTATTAATACCTGGGTATACTTTCCTTCTTATATGGTTTTATTTAATTTAAAAACTTAAGTGAAAATTGGAGAATTCAGCTGGTTTGGTGTCAATTTTACAATGAAATTTATTAACATTTGAGTTATATTTGACAAGGTATTTCTCATTTGAATCTCTAAAAGCTTCTGAAGATTTAAGACTCAAATTTTACTTTTAGTTTTTTTTTTTTTTCAAAAGAAATAGAGAATCTTGACAAATTCTTTTTATCTCCACTTTCTTTAGAAGTCGAAAAGAAATTTTCATTTCATTACANTCTTTTTATCTCCACTTTCTTTAGAAGTCGAAAAGAAATTTTCATTTCATTACATTTTATTAGTAAAACGCTCATCTCCACTTTTCCCCCCACATATTTTAAATAAAAAAGTGATGATGGTAGAATGGGTATTATGACTGTTTTCGCATTTCCATTGACTAAAACGCGTCATTTTTATAAAGTGGTTCATATATTTTATAAAGTCTAATCTAAGAGGTTATTTTTTTTTAAATCGATAGAAATTTCTTCACTAGAAAAAAAATTGTAAAAATTCTACTTACTTATGACCTAAACATCAAATTATAAAAGAAATGAATTTTATATAAACTTTCACTTTACTTTCACTTTATAAAATAATTATTAAAGTTTAAAATTTTATAAGCTTTATTTAAATTAAATTACAAAGTAAAACTTCCATAGACTTAATTACATCCCACAGTTACTTACTAACCCTAATACTTTTTCTAAAAGTGTAAAAATGTTAAATTAACCCAAGAGAATTAACCCTCCTGCTGCACTTAAGGTTTTAATTAAACACTTTTTCTACACTAATTTTTATAAAATTAAAAAAAAAAAAAAAAAAAAACTTTTTTGATGCTAACTTATTTTTGACTTAATTAAAAAAAATTAATGAAAATATTACAAGGACTAGATAAACTTCTTATTTTTACTTTATATTATTTAAGTATCTCAAGTTACTTAATTTTCTTCAAAAATTTTGAACTTTCTTACAAACAAATTATTCTCAACTAATTTTTCACCTATTGATCTTTTTATTCTCATTTAATTAACATTGTTTACTCCTTTCCTTCTCCAAGAGTATTATTTTATCAAAAAAAAAAAAGTGTTTTCTATTGAAAAATTTTTTCAGAAGAAAAATAAAAAACTTACAATTAATCACTTTGTCTTGAGNATCTTTTTATTCTCATTTAATTAACATTGTTTACTCCTTTCCTTCTCCAAGAGTATTATTTTATCAAAAAAAAAAGTGTTTTCTATTTAAAAATTTTTTCAGAAGAAAAATAAAAAACTTACAATTAATCACTTTGTCTTGAGTTAGTTCCAAAATTACTTTCCCACTTAGCGTCTGACTCGCAAAAAGAGAAGGACCAGGATGATTGAATTCAATTTTAAATTTTTTTAACCCCATAGCACTTTTTAACCAAAAAAAAATAAATAAAAAATAAAAATTTTGATGAGAAAATTATCGTTGGAGAGGTCCGAGAGTTAAAAGAGAGAGTTGAAGCGTTATAGAACTCACTCCTTACGTAACCAGAAGAGAAATGATGAGGAAAGTGAAGCACCACTATACTTCTGCTTCTGAGTAAAAGTAAAATGAGAAAGCTACTCACTACTTCAGCTAGTTGAAGTATCTTTAGTAAAGCACCTTACATTTTTTTTGGACAAAAAAAAGACAACTCGACACTCTTGACATTGACTGTGTCAAGGACTGAAATTTTCTATCAACTTCTGTCTATTACTTTACGACCATCCATCGTCTTCTAGTAGTGACATTTGAGAAGAGTGTACTAGCTATACCAAATGACGTAATGAGACAAAAAATTAATACGAATTCTATCTTGTTCACATGAACTTGACTGATTAGACTCACTGACGACGATGAGTGTAAAAAAAAACGCGTATACCTGTTCATTTATTAACCCATAAGGTACTAGATAGTTTATGAGTAGAAAGATATTCAATCGTTGTGTAAGTCCGTCTGTCTGTTTGGAATCAATATTTTTTTATAAATGTCAAAATTGGTGGTATTTTTTTTTATAAAACTAAAAGAGTTAGAAATGGAAATAAGAGTATCAAATCAAGGTTTTCATAAAAAAATACAGTAAAGTTCGGCTATAGTGACTGCGGCTATAGNGGAAATAAGAGTATCAAATCAAGGTTTTCATAAAAAAATACAGTAAAGTTCGGCTATAGTGACTGCGGCTATAGCAAACCACACTGTCCGGTCCCTGCCAAGCAAATGGGAAATTATGTGTTAAGTAGTCCGGCTATAATGAAATCGGCTATACTGAACTTCCGGCCTTAGTGAACCAAACCTACCGGTCCCGAGAGTCATTTTGTCCGGTTATAGTGAAATATGTCTGAATTCCGTAATGAGACCATTTGCTACTACTGTTCCTTATACTTTTATGCCTGCCCATCTATGCACCGGACTTGCATGTTGACCTATGAGTGAGTTTTAGTTTATTAAGTAAATTACTAATTCACAATGTCAAAATCAGGCAAAAAGCGCACTGCGTTGTCCTTAAACGATAAATTCGATATCATTGCTGCACTTGTCTTCCAACACACCTCGCCAAACGTTATGTGAGAAATATAAGATTGGAAACTCTACAATTTCTCTTATTTTGAAATCAAAATCTAAAATTGAAGAAGACTTCCAAAGATTTTGTGGTGTAAGTTAATAATAAAAGTGTTGAAATATAATTAGGTTACATTTAAGCAATTAGCTAAAACTCAAATATCAAATTCTTAGAATATAAAACGCCAACGCCGATGTAACTATCCAAAGTTGGATTCTGCGCTCATCAAATGGTCTCAAGCAAATCCCCATTATCCATTGCTTCTCTAAATCGACTTAGCTGAATTTATAGTGAAATATTTGGATATAATGAACAATTATTAAATTGAAGTGTCCGTTCACTATACGGATATAATGAACTCCGGCTATACTGAAAATTTTTGCCGGTCCCTACAACTTCAGTATAACCGAACTTTACTGTAATATTTTTTTAACCTAAATTGGCTTAGATTTTTATTAAAAAATTAGATTTTTTTTTAACCTAAATTGGTTTAGGTTTACTTTAAATTGTTGGACGTATTAGATTTGTATATGAGTGGCACAGTTGCTAAAAAAGTCTATTCAATTTCAATTTGAATTGTGTTAATAAAAAAGTATTAACCTTGAAATATTTCATGGTTAGGTTACAGGTTAAATTTTTTTAAATTTTTTTGCTGAATTGTATTTCTCAAATAGTATTATAATGAGTATGAGAGAATTTGAAGCGTGGTGGTATGCAAAATCTTTTTTGTTATTATTGCAAGATTGATAAAATGAAAAGCTGGATATAATGGAACTAAAGTATATTCATTTTAGCACCTCTAGTGTTAAAATCAATTAACTTAATGAAAAAAAAAAAAAAAAAAATTTCAAATAATGAGATGAGATTTGGTTTCATAGTCTATCTCATCAATTTTTAATACAAAAAAAAAAGAAATAGTTATATAGTGATTTCAATTTCACTTTTAATTTATTGACATCTTTAAAATATTAAGATACATTTGCGTGCGTCCAGAGTTATAATATATCTTATTTCCCAACATGAGCAAAATTCCAACATTATCATTATACATTACTAAAAATTTTATATGTTAAAACTTAGAAAAGAAATGATAAAAACTTAAAAATTGACAGTTTGATTTTGAAACTCTATTGGTGAATCACTTTCAATTGTCACAATGTATTATTATACTGTACCAAATTTGGTTTTTTCTTTAACCATAATATTTAATTTAGTTAAATCACAGAATTTTCTATTTACTTCAGAAATTGATTTGAATCCAGTATTAAAAATATTTCGTGACTGTTATATTGATATATTATTTTTTTCAAAATTTGGAAGTTACACAAGTTTTAATTTACCTGTAGAAATTTTTACTCCAAATTGGTATAATACTCATCCTAACACCACAAAAAAGGCAGACAAATTTCAAATATTTCAAATACGATTTCGAAGAGCATGTATTGCCACTATTTTAATAGATCCCTTAAATAATGAAACCATTGTTGAAAATCGTCAACAAGAAATTGAATATGCCTTAACAAAATCCTTTTATCGTGAACAAGTTTATACAAATTTAAACAATAGTAAAAAAGTTAAAATTTGGAGACATCCATTAGCAGGAATTCTCTATCTAGTTAATATTCTCAACAGTTTTTGGCACTCTAGCAAGACTTCGACTGATACCACAAATGATTGGGTCAATAGACTAAATTTTACAATTTTTAAACAATTTGATACTACAAATTATTCACCAAGAACAAATCCACGATCTGGTCTTGTATTAATTTGGAAGAATCTTAACTATCTGTCACAATGGAAAATGAAATTGGGTAATTTTGACAGATTAGGTTGGAAATTTGATTTTGCAAGTATTCTCAACATTTCAAATACAACGTCTGTTACTCATCTCCGAGTAGAGTTCATTTCACAATATTTAAATTTTTTAAATATTACAATGTTTATATGGGTCATTAATTCATATAATGTTTATCAATCAGAATTAACCCTCTTTGTACTAAAAGACATTTGGGAATATAAAGATAAAAATAACATATGATTTCCTTCTGATAGATTTTTTAGGAAAACCACACCAAAAGTTTATAGCATTTGGAGTGACTGATTTCCCTTATGTTGCTGAAGAGAGAATAGCAAACGTAATATATGATATTGAAAATTTTGGTGAATTAGAAGAATCCGATAACACTAGAATAACATTTCAATGGGGTTACTTTTTTTCAAAAGAGCCACAACTTTATAATTTTATTGCATGTGATCAGAGTCAAGAATATTTCAATTATGAATTATATATAACACCATTTAATTGGGAAGTTTGGATAAGTCTAATTTTAGTAACATTTGCATTACTCCTATTCCTTATGTTTATATTTTATAATAAAAATATTGTAGACAATCCTTTTGCAATTGTTTATGGAATATTAATAGAACAATGTCCAAATCATTCAACAAAATTAGACTCACAAGTATTTTTCACTTGTACTTGGGCCACTTTTATTTTGATGGGTATCATTCTAACAAATTCATACAAAGGCTTAGTTGTCACTAGTTTAATTGTTCCGAAACAAATTCATACTATAAAGACATTTAATGATACAGTTAATGCAAATTGGACAATTTGGCCCATGCCTATGCTAAAGTTGTTTGACTATTATGTACATACTATTGTTAGTGATTATAGGGATATAGTGTTTACTAGGTTTGGGAGTAAATTTGCAACGGAAATTGTTCATACTTTCAAGATTTTCAATGATACTTACAATCTTTATGTTACTCTATTTTCTGNCGAAACAAATTCATACTATAAAGACATTTAATGATACAGTTAATGCAAATTGGACAATTTGGCCCATGCCTATGCTAAAGTTGTTTGACTATTATGTACATACTATTGTTAGTGATTATAGGGATATAGTGTTTACTAGGTTTGGGAGTAAATTTGCAACGGAAATTGTTCATACTTTCAAGATTTTCAATGATACTTACAATCTTTATGTTACTCTATTTTCTGATCGAGTCTATTGCGGTGATAATAAAAATAGGGAGATAATTGATATATTGTCACCTAGAGATAAACTATCCTTACAATTGCTTAAACACCCTGATAATATGATAACTAGCAAAGTGCAACAGAGTTGTCTATATCGGGCTTGAGAACTCTGTATATGCAACTTTAAAAATTTTTACAAAATATTCCAAAATTAAATTTTACTTGGGGGAAGAGAATTATCATCCTTCGAATAAATCTCAAGACTATATAATTAGTACTATTGATTTTTCTTGGGAACAAATAATTCTGGTAAAGAAACTTGGTAGTTTGGCATCATCTGGAATTGTGGTACATTGGNCATGTGATCAGAGTCAAGAATATTTCAATTATGAATTATATATAACACCATTTAATTGGGAAGTTTGGATAAGTGTAATTTTAGTAACATTTCCATTACTCCTATTCCTTATGTTTATATTTTATAATTAAAATATTGTAGACAATCCTTTTGCAATTGTTTATGGAATATTAATAGAACAATGTCCAAATCATTCAACAAAATTAGACTCACAAGTATTTTTCACTTGTACTTGGGCCACTTTTATTTTGATGGGTATCATTCTAACAAATTCATACAAAGGCTTAGTTGTCACTAGTTTAATTGTTCCTAAACAAATTCATACTATAAAGACATTTAATGATACAATTAATGCAAATTGGACAATTTGGCCCATGCCTATGCTAAAGTTGTTTGACTATTATGAACATACTATTGTTAGTGATTATAGGGATATAGTGTTTACTAGGTTTGGGAGTAAATTTGCAACGGAAATTGTTNTACATACTATTGTTAGTGATTATAGGGATATAGTGTTTACTAGGTTTGGGAGTAAATTTGCAACGGAAATTGTTCATACTTTCAAGATTTTCAATGATACTTGCAATCTTTATGTTACTCTATTTTCTGATCGAGTCTATTGCGGTGATAATAAAAATAGGGAGATAATTGATATATTGTCACCTAGAGATAAACTATCCTTACAATTGCTTAANTGCGGTGATAATAAAAATAGGGAGATAATTGATATATTGTCACCTAGAGATAAACTATCCTTACAATTGCTTAATAATATAAAACACCCTGATAATATGATAACTAGCAAAGTGCAACAGAGTTGCCTATATCGGGATTGAGAACTCTGTATATGCAACTTTAAAAAATTTTACAAAATATTCCAAAATTAAATTTTACTTGGGGGAAGAGAATTATCATCCTTCGAATAAATCTCAAGACTNAACACCCTGATAATATGATAACTAGCAAAGTGCAACAGAGTTGTCTATATCGGGCTTGAGAACTCTGTATATGCAACTTTAAAAATTTTTACAAAATATTCCAAAATTAAATTTTACTTGGGGGAAGAGAATTATCATCCTTCGAATAAATCTCAAGACTATATAATTAGTACTATTGATTTTTTTCTTGGGAACAAATAATTCTGGTAAAGAAACTTGGTAGTTTGGCATCATCTGGAATTGTGGTACATTGGTCCAACTTATTGGGATCACGTGATGTTGCCTGGTTTCGTAATTACAAAGATACACCAATCTCTCCTACTCAATTGACAATGGGGCATTTAAATATTAGGAGTGTATTTGTAATATATTTAGTTTGTATTGTATTCTGTTTCATTACAATCATATTTGAGTACTCTAACAGGGTCATCAAAACTATACTCTATGTATGCGTCGGAGGAAACGATGATAATGTGAAAAAATTTGAATAAAGATCACTTATTCTCATGGGATCTTATAATTTATAAAAATAATTTTGTTTTAATTGTATTTTTAACTTACAATTCCTACTTAGAAATTAAGAATCAACCAGAATATTATATATAATTTTAGAACTTTTAAATAAAAATTAGATGTAAATTTTAATTATATGTCCATTTTTGTTTTGTGGTGACTCCATTGTTATAGTGCACTAAAAGTGTTAATGCTAGGTTTAGACTGTAATGAAGTGAAAGTAGGCGTGTGAGGGGAGGGTAAGAGAAATTCGTGTTTAAACTTAAAAATCTTATGTATTTATACTTCATGTGAATCAATATCACCATCTCAAGGTTAAAATACTAAATTATTTAACATAGATCAACGTCCAAATAAAACATATTGTTAAAAATCTGTTGACTTTGGATAAACTTATAATGTATTTANAGGGTAAGAGAAATTCGTGTTTAAACTTAAAAATCTTATGTATTTATACTTCATGTGAATCAATATCACCATCTTAAGGTTGAAATACTAAATTATTCAACATAGATCAACGTCCAAATAAAACATATTGTTAAAAATCTGTTGACTTTGGATAAACTTATAATGTATTTAATTAAAACAGAATTTTTCAGAGTTAAAGAAAATGAGAAAAAAACCATGAAGATGTGAAAGAATCTTTCTTTTTTCAATTGATAGATTGTGATTTTGGCTGTGTAATTTCAGATTTTGTTTCTAAACGAATCTAAATAAAAAATAAACAAATTAAACATTTATTTCAATCGGATTCAAGACACAAGTGCGCGCTTGTGTGTTGAGCGGTCAGGAGTCAGTTAACTCTTTAACTTTTTTTTAAAGAAAAAATTTTTTAGTTAGTACAGGGTGAGTAATGTTTTACACCGTTTTGGTCATAATTCTAAAACACAAGGAGAGTTACTTTTTGATCCTTAGGTTTTTTGGAGAAAGTAACTGTTTTATTAATTATGTCCAGCCTATCTCGTTATGTAAATTTTTCTTGAGTCAAATGATGTTATTTTATTAAAGAACATGCAAAAGTAAGTAACACGTGTAAAAAATCAGTTCTATAAGAACAAATTGTCAAAAATAATGATTTATTGAAATCATTTGTTTTCGAATGTAATTCTGAGACGCTTATCCTTTACTGTTGTGTCTCAAAATTATGTTCGAAAACAGTTAATCTTCAATAAATCATAACTTTTGACCTACTAGAGACCTGATTTTTTAACACATGTATACCTACTTTTACATGTTCTTTCATAAAATAATATCATTTGCCCCGATAAAAATTTATTTAACGAGATACACTGGACATAGTTACAAAACAATTAACAAATCAAAAAACAGTAACAAATTTTAGATTATTGCACTACATACGTGTAAATTGATGAGTGCGTCATTTGATTTATGAATTCAGGCATAAACTTGAACCTCATATTTCTGTAAAACCATTATAATGTTAGGTACTTCTCCTAAAACACTAAAGAGAAATAATTAGTACAAGGCCTTCCAAATTAATCCGGGCCTTCTTTCTCCGCCTTTCACCAAAAACGGTTTGGGGTAGGCGATACACAATTAGTAAACAATGGAAGTGAAGTTAATTTTATTATAACACTATAAAATATCTGTTCAGGTTAGATACACTAATGCAAAGCAATGGAGCAAAGCAGAGAGACAAAGAGAGGGGTCGGCAGCTTCTCTATTGAGTCAGGTGGAATAGATGCGAAGGGATCGTATCCCATTCCTCAAGTTGGTCATTTCTCTCAATTACCCATCTTTCAGCATTAAACAATGGCGTTTGTTAAAAAAAATCAAAATCAGTTTTGATTAGACAAGTTATTGCAAAGCAATGCAAAGGATGAAAGCAGAGAGGCAGAGAGAGGGGTCGACAGGTTCTCTGTTGTGTGAGGTGGAGTAGATGCAAAGGGACCATACCCTATTCCACTCATTCTCTCAACTCTCTACTGCTCTTGTTAAATAATTAATTTTTGCAAAGAAATGTTTTCTCAAACACGCTAACTTCCTTCCCTCCAACATTTATATTTCGCGCTATTTATTTGCTTTCTCAAATTTTTTTTGGTGANTCCACTCATTCTCTCAACTCTCTACTGCTCTTGTTAAATAATTAATTTTTGCAAAGAAATGTTTTCTCAAACACACGCTAACTTCCTTCCCTCCAACATTTATATTTCGCGCTATTTATTTGCTTTCTCAAATTTTTTTTGGTGAANACACGCTAACTTCCTTCCCTCCAACATTTATATTTCGCGCTATTTATTTGCTTTCTCAAATTTTTTTTGGTGAAAGCGACTTTCTACGGCCAGGAATAAACTGGAAGGCCTTGTACCTCTCCGCCCAAACGGAGCGAGCCGTCAATTAATTAAAGAAAAGAGGCTATGAATGAGGATGAATCACTTCTACCCATGATGAGTAACTGTCAAAGAGTTTGGAGGTGCAAATATTTGGTGCAGGGTTGGAACAGCCGGATGAAATTGACCGGATGATCTGGACAATCTGGTTGTCGTCCGGACGATCTGGACGATTAAAAATTGCGTCCAGTGGACGATCTGGACGACAAAATTTTCATTAAATAATTGAGTATAGCTTCAATAAATTAGAGTAACTTAAGTTTGTTTTCATAGCACAATGCCCCATTTCACTGCGGTCGAATTACAAAGGCGGCAATGTGATTGCGCTTAAAATATTTGAAATTGGTGTTCGGGTCTATCGGCCTAACGGATTCCAAAAACTATAACAAAAATTAAATTTTTTTAAAATTCTATTTAAAATACTAACAAAAAATTATCCATAAATCAAGGACTATACTTTTTCTACGTTTAGATGTTGTTATTTATTATTTATATTAATAAAATTACGTTAGAAGAAACTTTATTCAGCTGAAATACATGTATAAAAAATCAACAATTCTCCAATAAAAAAAAATTGGCTACTGCGCATACGCTTTTCTACGATTTATTTTAACGTAAATTTTGAAAGCTTAATGAATTATTGAATCCCAAAGTACTAATGGCTTCTTAAAATTTGCTGCTTCTCGCCATGCGAGTAGAAAATAAACTGAAATTTATGAATAAATTTTTTTAGGTATATAGATTTACCATCCATTATAAAGTTATCTCCAATCCTACTCCAGTCAGCTTCCTTTGACATGACATTTACTAAAGTCATTTGATTTGTCACATAATCATGCGAAATCACTAGCCTCATAAATTAGCCTTTATTAAAATTCTACACTCACTGAAGAAGTCATTTTGAACAAAATTTTCAAAAATTTGAGGATAGAGAATATTTTGCCTTTGCAATTCCTTTCCAAAAGTTGAAATCAACTCAACTTTCAGTAGAGAAAGGAATGTATTGGTGGGGGAAAGAAAGTTTGTATCAGATACTGTTACACATTGCTTTCCCTAGGCAACAGATGAGGCAAGCACAGGGAGAAAGAACGGAAAGTTTGTATCGAAGAAAATCTTTGGAGAAAGCATAAGATATAGAGAACGAATACGGAAAATCGTAAGGAAAGGGAAAGTTTGGATCAGGCATAACAATACCAACACTATTATTCTGCAGAAAATTTCAGGATTAATTATTAAGAGTTCACTTCTACGTTTAATCTTTATATTTATTATTCGTCGATATGAGAAGAAGATAAAACATTTTTGTTTGCTGAATAACTTGTCCTGGGGGTCAACCACTTTTACAGAATGGCGTTTGTTTACAAAAAAAAAAAATCAAAAACAGTTTTGATTAAACACGTTAATGCAAAGTAGTGAAAAGGGTTAAAGCAGAGAGGCAGAGAGAGTGGTCGGCAGGTTCTCTGTTGAGTGAAGTGGAGTAGATGCAAAGAGACCATACCCCATTCGTCTACTGAATGAGTTCATTCTCTCAACTTTCTGCTGCTGTTGTTATAATTAATTTTTGGAAAGGTATGTTTTCTCAAACATGCTAACTTCATTCCCTCCAACTTTTGGGTTTCGCAGTATTTGTTTGCTGTCTCAATTTTTTTTTTGTGAAACCGACATTCTACGGTTCGAATTAATTTGGCGGGCCCTGTACTGGCACAAGCCCGAAACAGAATTAGAAAATCACTTTAAATAAATTTTAATATTTCAAAAATTAATTTAAGTAATGTGCATGGTGTTTGAGCTATCCAACTACTATTTGCTAATATAAGCTATTTTACCCTGTATACTAATAAAAAATTTATACATTGAAGGGCATATATTTCTATACATGGTGAAAGTCGTTAACTAATAACCCATGCAGAAAAAATCGAGGGATACAAACCCATTATCTCATTCTCTTCACTCGAGTTACAGCCAGACATTTGCGCGCCAAAAAGACTCGCAACTGATTTTTAACTTTTTTTTTGCTTATTCATTATTCTCACCGTGATTTTGACACTTATTCAAAATTATCTTCCAAATCAATTAGTTAATATTTGATGATCATCGGATAAATCATTATTCAAAACTTCAAAAACTTCAACAGTTGATCACAGAGAAAAATTTGGTCACTAAATTATTATAAGCGACATTTGTAAAGGTAGTTAGGTCGGTTGGATTGAACCAAAGGGGGCTCAAAAAAAAAAAAAAAAAATTTCACAACCATGTTATGTGTCCCTCTTGAGCGATGAAATGACCTCTACAAATGTTGCTTAGAATAGTTCAATGACCAATTTTTTCTAATAAAATATTTCTCTCCGATCAACTTTTCAAGTTTTTGAAAATGTAAAAAAAAAATTCAAACTTAGAAGAATTTCACAACCGTGTTGTGTCCCTCTTGAGCGACCTAACTTCCTTTACAAATATCGTTTATAATAATTCAGTGACCAACTTTTTCTAATAAATTTTTTCTGTGATCAACTGTTGAAGCTTTTGAAGTTTTGAAACAATTAATGAAACACCTCTCAACCTTACGTAATTACAAGGAAAAACTTCAAAACTTTGAACAGTTGATCACAGAAAAAAAGTTTATTAAAAAAAAATTGGTCACTGAATTATTATAAGAAACATTTGTATAGGTCATTAGATCGCTCAAGAGGGACACATAACATGGTTATGAAATTTTTCCAAGTTTTTTTAAACTTCCAAAATTTTCAAAAAGTTGAACAAGTGATCACAGAGAAAAATTTTATTAGGAAAAGTTGGTCACTGAACTATTCTAAGCAACATTTGTAGAGGTCATTTCATCGCTCAAGAGGGACACATAACATGATTGTGAAATTTTTCAATGTTTTTTTAAATTTTCAAAATTTTCAAAAATTTGAACAAGTGATCACAGAGAAAAATTTTATTAGGAAAAGTTGGTCACTGAACTATTCTAAGCAACATTTGTAGAGGTCATTTCATCGCTCAAGAGGGACACATAACATGATTGTGAAATTTTTCAATGTTTTTTTAAATTTTCAAAATTTTCAAAAATTTGAACAAGTGATCACAGAGAAAAATTTTATTAGAAAAAGTTGGTCACTGAACTATTCTAAGAAACATTTGTAGAGGTCATTTCATCGCTCAAGAGAGACAACATGGTTGTGAAATTTTTTTTTTTGAGCCCCTTTGGTTCAATCCAACCAGTTAGGTCACTCAAGGGGGACACAACACGGTTGTGAAATTCTTAAGTTAAAAAAAAATTTTTTTATTTTAAAAAACTTCAACAGTTGATCACAGAGAATAGTGTTATCCATGACTCCGACTCCGGAGTCGGAGTCGGAGTCGACTCCTTGACTCCGACTCCGGAGTTACCCGTGGTTTGCNTATTCTAAGAAACATTTGTAGAGGTCATTTCATCGCTCAAGAGGGACACATAACATGGTTGTGAAATTTTTTTTTTTGAGCCCCTTTGGTTCAATCCAACCAGTTAGGTCACTCAAGGGGGGGGACACAACACGGTTGTGAAATTCTTAAGTTAAAAAAAATTTTTTTTATTTTAAAAAACTTCAACAGTTGATCACAGAGAATAGTGTTCTCCATGACTCCGACTCCGGAGTCGGAGTCGGAGTCGACTCCTTGACTCCGACTCCGGAGTTACCCGTGGTTTGGTATGGAGTCGGAGTCGATGACTCCGGAGCAGGCATATGCAAACAAGGAGAACAAATTGAAATTGGGTAATTTTGACAGAATTGGTTGGGGATTTGATTATGCGACTATACTCAACGTCTCAACTGAAACATCAGTTACTGACCTTCAAGAACATTTTGTTTAACAATATTTAAATTTTTTAAATATCTCCCTAATAGTATGGGTAATTTTTTCACATAAGATTCATTTTAATGGTGAAGTCCGGTTTGTATTAGAATAAGACAAATATAAGGAAGCAGATACATATGAATCCCATATGATAGATTTTTTAGCAAAACCTCACCAAAAACAGATAATTTTTGTAACAAGTTTGTATATGGTGTTTTTGAAGGACGTCTGGTGAACACAATATTTGATATTGAAAATTTTGGAGAAAGAAAGCGTTTCGATAGCATAACATATCAATGTGGATATTTTCTTTCAAAAGAACCACAATTTTATAATTTTATTGCGTGTGATCGGAGTCGGGAAAATTTTAATTATGAATTATATATAACAATCATTTAATTGGGAAGTTTGGATCAGTATAATTTTTGCAACATCTGTATTAATTCTGTTCCTAACGGTTATATTGTCTAATAAAAATATTGTGGATAGTCCATCTGCTATTGTTTATAGAATATTAATAGAACAATGTCGAAATCATTTAACAAAATTAACTTCACAAGTATTATTCACATGTATGTGGGCCACTTTTATTTTGATGACTATCATTCTAACCTAACAAATTCATACAAAGGTTTAGTTGTCAGTAGTTTAACGGTCCTTTCACAAATTGAAACAGTACAGACATTTAATGATACAAATAATGCTAATTGGACAATTTGGCCCATGCCGATGATAAATTTCTTTTGATTATAATAATACCAGTATTGCTAATGAACATAGAAATATAATGTTTACCAGGATTGGCAATAAATTTGGAAGGGAAATTTATCATACATTTAATCTTATTAATAAAATTTGCAATATTGATTAAACCAAGTTTACTCATCGAATCTATTGCAGTGATAATAAAAAAAAGGAGGTAATTGTTATATTGTCACCTGAACATAAACTATCTTTACAATTATTTAATAATATGAAACATCCTGATGGTATGATTAATACCACAATTGACCATTTAATTGTACTCTCAAAGTGTAACAATGTTGCCTATGTCGGTTTTGAGAACTCGGTTTTTGCAACTTTAAAATTTTTTACAAAGCATTCTACCATAAAACTTTACTTGGGAAAAGAGAATTATCACCCTTCAAATAATTCTCAATACTGTATACTTACTACCCATAAGTTTTCTTGGGAACAAGTTATTCTGGTAAAAAAAACTTGGTAGTTTGACGTCATCATCTGGAATTGGGATACATTGGTCGAGCATGTTTGGGATTGCGTGAAGCTGCCTGGTGTCGTAATTACACAAATGTTCCAAATTCTGCAACTGAATTTACAATGGGACATTTAAATATTAGAAGTGTATTTATAATTTATTCAGTTTGCATTGTATTCTGTTTCATTATAATGTCCAACTCAAACATAATGTGGAAATATTGATCACCTTGAATAAAGTTACAATATTATAATCAGAGTTCGAAAAAATACGATTTTTATATAAAAATTAAAAAAAAAATTTTTCTGGATTTAAATTCGATGTTTTGGATTTTTATATTTTGATTACCAAAAATCGAAACTACGATGTCTGAAAGCGCATTGAAAAAAAAAATTTTTTTTTTAATATTACAGATTATGATTTTTTCTGGAAACATTTGGTCAAATTCAAAATTTACAAATGTTAAAGCACTTTATTTCAACTAAAACGAAATTGAAGCTAGGTATCTGAATTTTGATGCAGTGTTAGTGATGAAATTTAGCTTCAAGTTTGCTTTAATGGTAAAAATAAAAATTCAAAAAATAATTGATACTTATTCTTCGATTTAAATCGGATTTAAATCATGATTTAAATCCGAGTTCGAATCCTGATTTAACATTCAATTCAAAGTAAAAGTTTGTCAGAGTTAACGAAATTGAAAAAGTATGTAACTATGACCATGAAGATGTCTCAGGAGGGACTCTGTTAAAATAATGAAAGTAGATTTGTATATTTTATCGTGTAACTTTATATTTCGTTGCTCAGCAAGTATTGTAGTCGACGGATATAATAAGTGCGTTTTTGCAAATAAAAGATTTTGTAAGCTGAAGTATTTTCTGATTAGGCTTTCAGTTAAAAAAAATTTACGAATTTTTGTGCTCAAATAACAGTTATAAGGATTATAAGAGAATTTGGAAGGTGTGATGATAGTATAAAAACAGTTTCGAATATCTTAACAATAATTGAAAAACTAAAACTTTGATGTAATACAGGTAAAACTTGTTCCATTTTATCATCTCTGGAGGTAAAAATAATTAATTCCCCGCAGTTACCTAAATGTACAGCCTAATTCAAATTGTGACAAGAGAATTACAGTTCAAAAATTGTAGTTCATGAATATTTTCAGTTATAAAAATAGTAATAGCTCTTTCAAATTTCGTTTTTAATTTATTTATATTAAGAGAATTAAGATAAGCATTCGCAAGCGACATGAGCTCAATTCCAACACTACGCATCAATAAAAAAAACAATGTACTGGAAGAATAATAATATTTTGCACCCTCTTTCTTCACTTTCACCGTAGCTCGTCCGTCGGTTGCAATAGTGTGCCAAGAAATATTTATGGATATCAAATCAAAACAAGTATTTTTGTGAGGATAAGGAATTCTATAATGGTAAAAAGTGCTTTTATGGAGAGAAATTCATGTCAAATACACAACACCACTTCGTGTAGCAAAGTCTTAATACACCCGCCAAACTCCGTTCACACACTAAAAGTTTGGCACGTGTTTTTATTTTGGCGTGTGTTTGGACTTTGGAGAGTGTCTGCGTATTCAGATTACATTGAGTTTAAAGATAATTTTGACTTTGGCGAAAAACTGAAACGAGTTTGACGAAAACTGAAATGAGTTTGAAGGAAACTGAGACTAGTTTGAAGAAAACTAAAATGAATTTGACGAAAATTGAAACGAGAACAAGTTTGACAAAAACTAAAATGAGTTTGACGAAAACTGAAACAGATTCAGGCTACAAAACTAGAAACACAAATAGGGTGCTAAACTAAAACTAAATTACAAAAAAATATTAATCACCCTGTCTAAAAGTTATAAAACAAATGATAAAAACTTCAAATTTGTCATTTGCATTTGAAATTCCATTTGTGGGTTGCTTTCAACTATCGTAATGTATCATCATATTCAAACATATTTGTATTTTGGTTTAACCATACTAATTTAATATAGCAAAATCGCAAATTTTTTTNTATCATCATATTCAAACATATTTGTATTTTGGTTTAACCATACTAATTTAATATAGCAAAATCGCAAAATTTTTTATCTATTTCGGAAATTGATTTGAATCCAGTGTTAGAAGTATTTCGTGACTGTTATATTGATATATTTTTATTTACTGAATTTCGTAATTACTCATCTTTTAATTTTCCTGTAAAATTTTTTACTTCAAACTGGTATGACACTAATGCTGCTAACACAACAACGAAGGCAAAAAAATTCAAAATATTTCATTTATTTATTTATTTATTTATTTAACGGAAATAACCTAGTTACATTAGCAGGTAGGTTGTTACATTTCCGTCTTTTTTTTTTTTTTTTTTTTTTTTTAAACATTTCAAGACTTAAGAATTTGGTAAATTATGATTAAATTAAAATTAAGTGGTTTTAAAAGTTACAATAATTACTGGATTAAGTATAAAATTTAAAATTTAGTATTATATAAAATGAGCTGTGATAGGCTTAGAGTAATAATACTATAACAACTAGAGGGAGCATTACAAGATAAAACTCAAAAATAACGGAATACACAGGAGGGCATTGAGTGACAATCCGGTCAACAAAAGTGACCCGTTACCATAGCATTTGGGGTAATTTCATTCAAATTTTCAAATTTAAATAAGAAAAACTAACCCTAGTGGATCCTGAGGCTGAAGTATTTAGTTTAACATTATTGGAAAACTGTCACTAGAATACAATAGTGGAAGTTAATTGGCAGACGAGACTTCGACTGGCACTATAAATATTCCAATTGTTGTAAGGTGAGGTCATTCACTCCAAAAAATTAACTTTGTTTCACTGTTCAAACCAAACTGATTTTATATTTTGTCAATCTTCAATTCTTCATATATATCTGTGAAGTAATGTGTCAAACTTTGGAGACATCAAGTGATCTCACAAAAATACTATTATCAGCCATCTGTAGGCCATCTTTGTCTCTTTCTAGAAATTTTCTTGTAAATAATTGTTGTAATTAATTGTTTGATTTCAGTTCAGATTGTGATATTGAGTCATAAGATCAAAGTAATCTTGGTGTTATAAAATTAAATACTATAATTGGATCTGCTAAAATACGATCTTGTATCATTCGAAGTTACACTACATTGCAAAACTACCTTCAGTTAGTTTACACAAGAAAGTGGAGTAAGAGTTTACCATAATGTTCGTTAGGCTTGATTTTAAGATCTGCTGCCTTTAACAGCATTCGAAATCCTGGAGTGAAAGAGCATCGCCTACAATAGGATCATGTTTCTCAATTAATTAACTCTCAGTAGTCGTAAAGTACACCAAAATTAGATTTTTTTTCACATTGCTAAAACTGCCACTCTATCTCTTAGCCCCACGACAAGTAATTCAGCGAACTAAAATGTTTTATTTTCATGGCAATAAGTTTGGTTTTTATTGGTTTTTATTGCAGTTTCTACCTCCTGTATCTTCCTCTTATATCAACTAATAATAAATAAGAAGATTAAAACGCACAAGTGATTTCTTAATAATTATTCCCGAAATTTTTTTCAGAGTAGTGTTGCTAATGTTAGAGTTAATTTTGCGATATTTTAATTACAGTAGAGTTCTCATGGTAACGGGTCACTATTGTTGACCGGATTGTCACTCAATGCCCTCCTGTGTATTCCGTTATTTTTAAGTTTTATCTTGTAATGCTCCCTCTAGTTATTATAGTATTATTACTCTAAGGTTATAGGTGTTTAGGGTGATGATAAGTTTATATTTGTGCATTCGGATAGTTGTTTTTGAAGATAGTATGAAGTAATATAAGTTTTAGTGGTTTTCAGTTTCGTTAAATCATGGCAGATAAGGTTAGAAGGTAATTCCGTTAGTATTTTCTTAGCATTTACTGTAAATGAAGATTTATGGTAACTGTTGAGGTTACAGATGTAAGTTCTATTTCTTGTTGATTTAGTTTCACTAGTGTTGGTATCCAGCTCGTTTGCATAATTTTCGAAATAAGAAAATTTAATTTTATCATTAAGAGTGTTGAATCCAGATTTCTTAGGTTGGAGGGAAGTAGCTATTTTAGTTCTGTTGTCAGGATTTCCTTGTCTTGTTCCTTTTTACTCATCAATAATATAAATTTGGCACTTTTTCTTACAATATTTTCTACAGAGTATCTAGTCCCTTTCGTATATTGACTCCAAAATATGATCATATACCGAATTATTGGAAAGATATAGCTTGTAATAAGGAGTTTCCGGTTTTTGAATGACAACAATTTTTGTAGAGGGTAAAAAGTCCAGAGAAGATAATTGCACTTTTTGGTTATTTCTGAAACGTGAGTATTCCAAGTCATTGTTGAGTCGTAGTATAACCCAAGGCATTAAATGTATTAACTGATGATATCGTGGTATCACCGACTTGTATAGTGAAAAATCCTATTGATTTTACAAGATGAGGTGTACCAATAAGCATTATTTTTGTTTTATAGAAATTTAGTTTCATTTGGTTGGTGTCCATCCATTCAAAAATCTTGACTAGATCATCACTTAGTAGCTTCAGTAAATTATCTAGTGTACATGATGATCCAGAAATAAGTAGATGCGTATCATCGGCGAACATTATCACTAGACTGTTTTTAATGACTAGTGTTAAATCATTAATCATCAATGAAAATAATAAGGGGCCTAAAACAGATCCTTGAGGTACCGAGAGTATAGTTTGTTTAAGGCTGGATTTAAGATTTTGAAATTTTACAAATTGGTATCTATCATTGAGATATGCTTCAAACCATTTAGGACATATATTGTACCATGTTAATTTCTCTAGCAGCAGACCTTTGTATATGCAACTAGTATACATATGTTTCCAATTTTTAGATTTTTGTAAATAAATTCAGTAATGGCCAGTTGTGCCTGAGTAGTAGAATAACTTTTTCTAAATCTAAATTGAGCATTGTAAAGGATCTTGTTTGTATTTATGAAGTCGGTAAGTTGATTATGGACAAATTTTTCAGTCAATTTTGCTAGTATTGGTTGTAAAGAAATAGGTCTAAGGTCTGAAAGTTGTTACACATTTTTGCTTTTTTGGATTGGTAGTACGATTGAAGTAAGTAACGATTTCAAATACGATTTCCAAGAGAATGTATTGGCACTGCATTAGTAGATCCCTTGAGTAATGACACCTGTGTTGGGAATCGTCAAGAACAAATCGAATATGCCTTAACAAAATCCTTTTATCGTGAACAAGTTTACACAAATTTGAANGGGAATCGTCAAGAACAAATCGAATATGCCTTAACAAAATCCTTTTATCGTGAACAAGTTTACACAAATTTGAACAGTAGTGAAGATTTTAAAATTTGGAGATATCCATTAGCAGGAATTCTCTATCTAGTTAATATTCTCAACAATTTTGGGCACTCTAGCAAAACTGATTCCACAAATGATTGGCTCAATGGAATAAATTTTAAAAACTTCAAGGAATTTATAATGTCAACTCATCCAGCAAAAGAAAATCCACGTTCTGGTATTTTATTAATTTGGAAGGATCCTTTTTATCTTTCACAATGGAAAATGAAATTGGGTAATTTTGACAGAATAGGTTGGGGATTTGATTTTGCGACTATACTCAATGTCTCAACTGCAACATCAGTAACTGACCTCCGAGTGCATTTTGTTTCACAATATTTAAATTTTTTAAACATATCTATAATGGTATGGGCCGTTTTTTCACATAAGGTTCATTATAGTGGCATAGGCCCCTTTGTATTAGAAAAAGACAAATATAGGGATGTAAATACATATGAATCCCTTATGATTGACTTTTTAGCAAAACCTCACCAGAAGCAAATATTGTTTGCATCAAGTTTTGTATACGGCGNATCCCTTATGATTGACTTTTTAGCAAAACCTCACCAGAAGCAAATATTGTTTGCATCAAGTTTTGTATACGGCGTTTTTCCAGAATTTCAGGTGAACACAATATTTGATATTGAAAATTTTGGAGAAAGAATACGATTCGATAGCATAACATATCAATGGGGATATTTTATTTCAAAAGAGACACAACTTTACAACATTATTGCATGTGATCGGAATCGGGAATATTTCAAATATGAATTATATATACGACCAATTAATTGGAAAGTTTGGAAAAGTATATTTTTGGCAACATCTGTACTACTCCTATTCCTGACGATTATATGCATTAATAAAAATATTCACGATAGTTCTTGTGCTATTGTTTATGAATTATTAATATAACAATGTCCAGATCATTCAACAAAATTAGATTCACAAGTATTTTTTACATGTGCTTGGGCAACTTTTATTTTGATGGGTATCATTTTAACAAATTTATACAAAAGTTTAGTTGTTTCTAGGTTAACAATCCCTTCGCATATTCAAACTGTGGAAACATTTGATGATACTGTTAATGCTAATTGGACAATTTGGCCAATGCCTATTCCACCGAAAAATGCATCATGCATATAATTAAAATTTACATCACTTTTTATTTTAAAAGTCTAAAATTATAGATAATTATCTGTTCGTAAATTATCAGTAGAAATTGAAAGAATCTGAGTGATTTTAGATTGTTTGATGTCGCTTCGTTTTATAAGGTGAAGGTATTCCTAGCTTTATAACATTACGCGAAAAGTTCAAAGATACGGGACCATTTCTGCAGAATATCTCAAACCTCTGATTCACATGTTTCCAAGGTAAATTTTGAAATGTAAAATTTTAAGATTTAAATCTAAAAATTTAACCAAGGAAGGCATAAAACTCAATGTGAACTTAGGGGAAAACCTCAATGCTCGTCAGTACTCATGGACCATGCCTTGATGGGTCGAAAAAATAAAGTAAGATAAAACCATAGATCATTATCCAAAGTGTGTCGACATTTATAAGCGGAATTAACTTATATTAATTGACCTACCGTGTTTTAAGTCCAACGTTGGAATCGCTCATAAGCGTAAAGACTTAGCCTTGACTCTGGCAACGCTGTATTCGTCCGGCTCAAAGTGTCTCTTGTAAACCCCACAGTTCAGAAGTTCACAGTTTATGTTGCTTTTCCGTACTGAATTTTTTGTAAGAACTTAACCATATGTCTTTCTGTACTTTTTCGGAAGGAAATAAATGCATTGTATAGACTGGATTCTTACGCGAATTAATACAGTTATTTATACAACAGGTTCTGCCGATTTAAACTAATTCGAAGAAGAAAAATATGAAAAAAAAACTTTATCTTAAACCTTGTTTTATAATGAGTGAATTGAAGATTATTGCTTCCAACCATTGTTTGGCATTTGTTTATCAACAAACTTCAGGTACACAAAGGTCACGTATTTTTAAACTTCAAACAACCTAAAATCACCCTAATCAAGGTGGTTTTAGGTTGTTTGTTGTCGCTTTGCTTTATAAGGTGGAATCATTCCCATCTCTAAAATTACGCAAAAGTTTACAATTATTTAATAATCTAAAACATCCGGATGGTATGAACCATACCTCAATTGACGATTTAACTGAACTGTCAAAGTGTAACAATGTTGCCTATGTCGGTTTTGAGAACTCGGTATATGCAACTTTAAAAAAAAAATTCAAAACAAAGTAAAATAAAATTTTACTTGGGAAAAGAGAATTATTTTGGTGAAAAAACTTGGTAGTTTGGCTTCATGTGGAATTAGGTTACATTGGTCCAGCATGTTGGGGGCACGTGATGCTGCTTGGTATCGTAATTACAAAACTGCTTCAAACCCTCCAACTGAATTGACAATGGGACATTTAAATAAATATTTATAGATTGCTAACAGCCCTCAAGTGGGTTCTCGCTGCCCTCCCGTGGGTTTCCACATCCCTCCCGTAGATTACTCCGCCCGTAGGCTATTGCAGGCCTCCGTTAACTTCCCACAGCTTTCCCGTGGGCTCCCGCAGGTTCCCGCATCCCTCCCGTGGGTTCCCGCAGCCCTTTCGTGGGTTCCCGTATTTCTCCCGTGGGTTCCCGCATCTCTCCCGTGGGTTTCCAGAGCCCTCCCGTGGGTGCCCTCAGCCCTTTTGTAGGTTCCCATAGCCCTCCCGTGGGTTCCCAAACCCCTATCGTGGGTTCCCGCATCCCTCCCGTGGGTTCTCAAACCCCTATCGTGGGTTCCCGCATCCCTCCCGTTGGTTCCCGCAACCCTCACGTGAGTTGCCGCAGCCCTCCCGTGTCTTCTCTCAGCCCTTCAGTTGGTTCCCGCAGCCCTCCTGTGGATTCTCGAAGTACTCTCNCCCGTGTCTTCTCTCAGCCCTTCAGTTGGTTCCCGCAGCCCTCCTGTGGATTCTCGAAGTACTCTCATGGGTTCCCGCCACCCTCCCGTGGGGCGCCGTAGCCCTTCCTTGGGTTGCCTTAACGTATTCAAATTTATTTTGTGATTTTGATTTATAATTTGCACAAAAAAAAATTAAAAATTATGTTTTTTTGTTAACTCACCTTTAGTTTGATGAAACTCACATTCATAGCAAATCTGAAGAAAATCCATCAATATTTAGCAAAACTATAATTGTTAGAATGATTTTTTCAATTATTCATTATTTTCATTGTTGTAGCCGTAGGTTTTGAATCACCTATCCCTACACACCTTATGGGACAACAACAATAAAAAACATCCTAACTTTGAAGGTTAATAAAAAATTCATTTTTCNTCCCTACACACCTTATGGGACAACAACAATAAAAAACATCCTAACTTTGAAGGTTAATAAAAAATTCATTTTTCGATATTTTGAAATAAAATTCAAAACTCCGCTAGATATTCGTATGTTTTAAATATTTAAAAATATGAAGATAATCNAATATTTTGAAATAAAATTCAAAACTCCGCTAGATATTCGTATGTTTTAAATATTTAAAAATATGAAGATAATCCGTAAAGATTTACAAAAGTTACAGTTGTTAGGAAACACCAAAAACTCTAATGGTAATTTTACATTAGTGAGCAGGACGGCCATTTTGTGAACGAAATAAATTAAAAAAGATTCTATTAGAAGTGTGTTTGTAATATATTCCGTTTGTATTAAATTCTGTTTCATTATAATTACACTTGAGTACTCTAACTTGATCATCAAATCTGTACTTTATTTACTCATCTTTCATGTGAGAAAATATTAATACAGATAACTTTTATAATGAGAACTTAGAAGTGAGTTATTATACTAGTTACCTGTTTATAATTCCAGCCAGAATGTTATTATATCCTGATTTATTACAACTGTATACTATTCAATTCCTTTTCTCCTAATTTAAGTATGGTTAGTTTTACTTTCATTGTNTGATCATCAAATCTGTACTTTATTTACTCATCTTTCATGTGAGAAAATATTAATACAGATAACTTTTATAATGATAACTTAGAAGTGAGTTATTATACTAGTTACCTGTTTATAATTCCAGCCAGAATGTTATTATATCTTGATTTATTACAACTGTATACTATTCAATTCCTTTTCTCCTAATTTAAGTATGGTTAGTTTTACTTTCATTGTNTTGATTTATTACAACTGTATACTATTCAATTCCTTTTCTCCTAATTTAAGTATGGTTAGTTTTACTTTCATTGTTAACTAATAATTCCTACTGATAAATTCAAGAATAAGTTAGATAATTATGTATAATTATATAATTTTTAAATAAAAACTGACGATTTTAAGTATTATTTATGATCCAGTTTTTGGGTTTAAATTTTGAATAAGTTTTAGAGAAAGTGTTAGTGTTAAAATTAAAGTTCTAATAAACATACTAACAAATTTGACAAATTTTAAAATATATTGATTCCAGACAGACCGAGAACAGACGGACGTACACGACGATCACAATACATTCCTATTATTTAAGGAAGATGCTATATTTAATGATTATAGCATTCAAGTAAAACAATAAATTTTTTAATTATTTATATTAATTACTACATATTTATGGGAGAATTTGGAGGGTGTGATAAAGGTATNACAATAAATTTTTTAATTATTTATATTAATTACTACATATTTATGGGAGAATTTGGAGGGTGTGATAAAGGTATGAAATAAATTCTAAATTGAAGTTAAAAATTAAATTAATAATATCCTAGTTACCTTATACACACCAGATGTAAAATTATGACATGTGAAGTATGTTTCCAAATTTTAGTTTATCAATATTTTCAGTTNACAATAAATTTTTTAATTATTTATATTAATTACTACATATTTATGGGAGAATTTGGAGGGTGTGATAAAGGTATAAAATAAATTCTAAATTGAAGTTAAAAATTAAATTAATAATATCCTAGTTACANTGAAGTTAAAAATTAAATTAATAATATCCTAGTTACCTTATACACACCAGATGTAAAATTATGACATGTGAAGTATGTTTCCAAATTTTAGTTTATCAATATTTTCAGTTTCAAACATATTATTGTGTATTGGATTGCATTTTTAATTTATTTATATTCTAATTTAGATAAGCATTTGCATGCATAATAGCTCAAGTCCTCCTGTTATTTTTCGACATGAACGAAATTCCAACGTTATGCATTACTGAAATATTTATATACAAAAGTTATAAAAGCAAATAAAAAAAAAATTCGAATTTGTCAGTTGCATTTCAAATAATCAAAATGGGTTTTAAACAATTCACTTTATATTTTTGTTTCCTCATAGTTATAAATTTAGCTAAATTGCAAAATTTTGGATCTATTTCAGAAATTGATTTGAACCCAGTGTTAGAAATATTTCCTGACTGTTATATTGATATATTATTCTTTTCAAAATTTGGAAGTTACACAAGTTTTCATTTTCCTGTAGAAATTTTTACTCCAAATTGGTATGCTACGGACCCTGCTAACACAAAAATGAAAACAGCAAAATTCAAAATATTTCAAATCCGATTTCGAAAACAATGTATTGCCACTATTTTAGTTGATCCGTTTAGTAATGACACTTTTGTTGGAAATCGTCAGGAACAAATTGAATATGCCTTAATAAAATCCTTTTTTCGCGAACAACNGATCCGTTTAGTAATGACACTTTTGTTGGAAATCGTCAGGAACAAATTGAATATGCCTTAATAAAATCCTTTTTTCGCAAACAACTTTACACAAATTTGAACACTAGTGAAGAAATTAAAATTTGGAAATATCCATTAGCAGGAATTCTCTATCTAGTTAATATTCTCAACAGCTTTGGGCATTCCAGCAAANTGAACAGTAGTGAAGAAATTAAAATTTGGAGATATCCATTAGCAGGAATTCTCTATCTAGTTAATATTCTCAACAGCTTTGGGCATTCCAGCAAAACAGATTCCACTAGCGATTGGGTCAACAGACTAAATTTTGAAAACTTCAAAGAACGTCATATTCCACATCATCTAACAGAAACAAATCCACGATCTGGTATTTTATTGATTTGGAAGGATCCTTATTATTTTGCACAATGGGAAATGAAATTGGGTAATTTTGACAGAATTGGTTGGGGATTTGATTTTGCGACTACACTCAATTTCTCAACAGCGACGTCTGTTACTGGCCTCCGAATACATTTTGTTTCACAATATTTAAAATTTTTAAACATTTCTAAAGTGCTATGGGTCATTTTTTCACGTAAGGTTCATTATAATGGCATGGTACCCTTTGTATTAGAAAAAGACAAATATAGCAGTGCAAATACATATGAATCCCTTATGATAGATTTTTTAGCAAAACCTTACCACAAGCAAATATTCTTTGCAAAAATTCCTCACTACCGTAATTTTCCTGACTATCTGGTGAACTCAATGGGCCAATTCCCGCAATTCTATANTGCAAAAATTCCTCACTACCGTAATTTTCCTGACTATCTGGTGAACTCAATGGGCCAATTCCCGCAATTCTATAAAACGCTTCATAGTACTGTAGGACTATGAAACTATGAGATTAATACAACTATGAAACGTGACTCATTTTGGAGGNTGCAAAAATTCCTCACTACCGTAATTTTCCTGACTATCTGGTGAACTCAATGGGCCAATTCCCGCAATTCTATAGAACGCTTCATAGTACTGTAGGACTATGAAACTATGAGATTAATACAACTATGAAACGTGACTCATTTTGGAGGTCTCTGATTGGTTGAAAAAACTATGAGGCTCCCACTAGTTCTAATCTACTCAGAGGCATGTATAAATGTCATAGTCCCTCAATTCAATCCTCTCCACTCAAACTCAAGAGAAACAAATTCTGTTTGAGAGGAGTTGTGGGGATGGGAACACATTTTCTCAACTGTGTAGTGACTTTATGAACACAGGCTAGTTGTCCCCTTGATAATCTTCCTTACACATTTCGGTGAGGAATAGACAGCTGTTAATTCTAGCACAACTTTTCTATCATTTTCGTTCCCGTAAATTTTCTAAAATCTCAAAGTACTATGAGTCTTAATACTATCAGGCGCTCTATACAATTACGGGAATTGGCCCAATATTTGATATTGAAAATTTTGGTAAAGGAATAGAATTCGATAGCTTAACATATCAATGGGGATATTTTCTTTCAAAAGAGACACAACTTTACAATTTTATTGCATGTGATCGGAGTCGGGAATATTTTAATTATGAATTATATATACGACCATTTAATTGGGAAATTTGGATAAGTATGGTTTTGACAACATCTGTATTAATCCTATTCTTGTTGGTTATATTATTTAATAGAAATATTGTAGACGATCCTTTTGCTATTGTTTATGGAATATTAATAGAACAATGTCCAAATCATTCAACAAAATTAAGTTCGCAAGTATTTTTCACATGTATGTGGGTCACTTTTATTTTGATAAGTATCATTTTAACAAATTCATACAAAGATTTAGTTGTCAGTAGTTTAATTGTCCCTTCACAAATTCAAACTGTACAAACATTTAATGATACTGTTAATGCTAATTGGACAATTTGGCCCATGCCTATGTTAAATTTTTTTGACTATAATGATACCCCTATTGCTATTGAACATATGCCAACAATGTTTACCAGATGGGGCAATAAATTTGCAAAGGAAATATATCATACTTTTAGTTTTTTTAATAAAATTTGTGATCTTCGTACAACTATATTTGCTGCTCGAGTTTATTGTAGTGATAATACAGAAAGGGAGTTAATTGATATATTGTCACCTCGACATAAACTATCTTTACAATTATATAATAATATAAAACATCCTGATGGTATGATTAATACCAGAATTGGCCATTTAATTGAACTCTCAAAGTGTAACAACGTTGCCTATGTCGGTTTTGAGAACTTGGTATATGCAAGTTTAAAAAATTTTACAAAACACTCTAATATAAAATTTTACTTGGGGAAAGAGAATTATCAACCTTCGAATAATTCTCAAGACAATATAATTACTACCAATAAGTTTTCTTGGGAACAAATTATTCTAGTGAAAAAACTTGGTAGTTTGGCCTCGTCTGGAATTGGGCTACATTGGTCAAGCATGTTGGGATCACGTGATGCTGCCTGGTATCGTAATTACAAAAATGCTCCGAACCCTCCCACTGAATTAACAATGAGACATTTAAATATTAGAAGTGTATTTGTAATATATTCAGTTTGCATTATATTCTGTTTCATTATAATTACACTTGAGTACTCTAACATCAAATCTATACTTTATTCACTCATTCTTCATGTGAGAAAATTGTAATACAGATAACTTTTCTAATGGGAACTTAGACGTGATGTATTTGTTTCCGGTGTATAATTACAGGCAGAGGGTTATTATATCCGAATTTATTACAAATGTATACTTTAATATTCAATTTCTTTTCTCCTAATTTAAGAATTATTAGTTTTAATTTCATTGTTAACTAATAATTCCTACTGACAGTTCAATAAGAATAAGTTAGATAATTATGTATAATTATATAATTTTTGAATAAAAACTGAAGATTTCAAGTATTTTATGATCCAATTTTTGGGTTTAAATTTTGAATAGATTTTACAGAAAGTGTTAGTCTTTAAAAGTTAAAGTTCTAATAAACATACTAACAATTTTGACAAGTATTAAAATATATTGATAGACTTACAACAGACGGACGTGCACGACGATTACAATACATTCCTATTATTTAAAGAAAATACTATATTTAATGATTGTAGGGTTCAAATAAAACAAAAATTTTTTTAATTATTTATATTAATTAATACATAAAATTATGAGAGAATTAGAAGGGTGTGATAAAGGTATGAAAAAAATTCTCAATTGAAGGTAAAAACTAAATTAATATATCTTAGTTACTTTAATACACACCAGATATAAAATTATGACATGTGAAGCATAGTTCCAAATTTTAGTTTATCAATATTTTCGGTTTCAAACATAATATTGTGTTAACTTATTTATATTATAATTTAGATAACTATTTGCATGCATATAACTCAGTCCTCCTGTTATTTCTCAACAAGAGCGAAATTCCAACAGTATGCATTAATGAAATATTTATATCCAAAAGTTATAAAACCAAACGAAAAAAAAATTCAAATTTGTCAGTTGCATTGGAAATTATCAAAATGGGTTATAAAGAATCCGCTCTATATTTTTGTTTACTCTAGTTATAAATTCAGTTCAATCGCAAAATTTTCCATCTATAATGAAAACTGACTTGAACCAAGTGTTAGAAATATTTCGTGACTTTTATATTGACATAAATATTTTTTTCAAAATTTGGAAGTTACACAAGTTTTAATTTACCTGTAGAAATTTTTACTCCAAACTGGTATGATACTGAGGCTGCAAGCACAACAATGAGTTAGAAAAAATTTAATGATTTAAAATACGATTTCGAAAAGAATGTATCGCCACCCTGTTAGTAGATCCCTTTAGTAATGAGACTGTTATTGGAAATCGTCAAGAACAAATCGAATATGCATTAACAAAATCCTTTTATCGTGAGCAAGTTTACACAAATTTAAAAAGTAATATAAGTTTTAAAATTTGGAGATTTCCATTAGCAGGAATTCATTTTCTAGATAATATTCTCAACAGCTTTGGGCATTCTAGTAAAACTAATAGCACACATGATTGGCTCAATAGACTAAATTTCACAATTTTCAAAGAATTTACAATTCCAAATCATCCGACAACAACAAATCCACGATCTGGTCTTCTGATTATTTGGAAGGATCCTTATTGTCTATCAAAATGGAAAATGAAATTAGGTAGTTTCGATAAGAGGTTTGGAATTTGATTTTGCAAGTATACTCAATGTCTCAAATAGAACTTCTGTTACTGACCTNTAATAGCACACATGATTGGCTCAATAGACTAAATTTCACAATTTTCAAAGAATTTACAATTCCAAATCATCCGATAACAACAAATCCACGATCTGGTCTTCTGATTATTTGGAAGGATCCTTATTGTCTATCAAAATGGAAAATGAAATTAGGTAATTTCGATAAGAGGTTTGGAATTTGATTTTGCAAGTATACTCAATGTCTCAAATAGAACTTCTGTTACTGACCTNATTTCGATAAGAGGTTTGGAATTTGATTTTGCAAGTATACTCAATGTCTCAAATAGAACTTCTGTTACTGACCTACGAGTTCTTTTTGTTTCACAATATTTAAATTGTTTAAATATTACAGCAGTGTTGTGGGCCATTAATCTACCTAACGTTATCAATCTAAATTAAAGCCACTTNAATTGTTTAAATATTACAGCAGTGTTGTGGGCCATTAATCTACCTAACGTTATCAATCTAAATTAAAGCCACTTGTGTTAAGATGAAATATAGAGATGCAAATACATAACGATATTATTATGATAGATTTTTTAGCAAAACCTCACCAAAAGTATTACTTTGGAGTANAATTGTTTAAATATTACAGCAGTGTTGTGGGCCATTAATCTACCTAACGTTATCAATCTAAATTAAAGCCACTTAATTAATCTTGTGTTAAGATGAAATATAGGGATGCAAATACATAACGATATTATTATGATAGATTTTTTAGCAAAACCTCACCAAAAGTATTACTTTGGAGTAACTACATAGTTTAACAGCCTGGAAAATACGGCATATAAAAATACTGAGTTTTAAAAATACTATATAAAGATAATTGTAGAAAAGCTTAAAGTTCGCTTGCCACACTTAAAACCTAACAAAACAAAATCCTAAACAAAAACCTAACGATATCAACCTAAACCTAAAGAAAATCTAAAAGGAAACCTAAAATCTTGAAGAAAACCTAAAAGAAAACCAAATAGAATACCTAAAAGAAAACATAACAGAAACCTAAAAAAGAACCTAAAATAAAATCTAAATAAACGCTTAAATAATCGTACCCTGTTTACCTACATTTCTACGAATTCGGCTATTTTACAAATAAGCAGAATTTAACATTGATGTATTGTTTGAAGATCTTACCATTCTGTTAGGAATTCCTGTTTGCATAGGATTAATCTAACCGGACCTAAGTGACCTACGGATTATGACTATGAGACGTAAAAGAAGACTATAAAAAAATTAAAAGAAAATCTAAAATAAATAATGAAAAGTATTTTCAATTAGGCGTATTTTGTTAAGACTGTATATTCTAATCCGTTATGTTCTATAGGCCATATTTTCCAGGCCGTATTTTCGTAGGCCGTATTTTCGCCTTTCGGAACATATTGAACTTGAGTTTTCTTTAATCTATTACATGGTTGTTCTAGATCGTTTAAATAGTTCTTCGTTGAAAAATAATTCATTGAAAGAACGATATAGTGTTTAAAAAGATCAACTTGTTTAAGAATTGTTTCACCTTACTAAATATGGATCATGAAATGAATTTTTCAAGTTACATTAGAGTTTTTTACATTGACTCTTCAATCAATAAACTTTTCTGTTTCGCTTTGCTAACGGATCTGCGAAAGAATTAATTGCTTATTATTACTAAAAGTTACAAAATTAATTTTAAATCTAATTTTGAGGTGACATAAATACGCAACTTCCTCTATATGCTTTAAAATAAAATCAAAATTAATTCTTTTGAAAAGAATTGCTGGCTAAAGTTAAAATTATGCGTCATCTAAAAAATCATGCGGTACCAAAAAGATTATGCGTTTAGATTATTTTAAGCGTTTTTTTATTGCATAAAATTGTCTACTACTATGAGATTTATTATCACGCGTTGTTCCCGCATGATTTAGATACTTCGCAACGATTATGCATTTTATGCGTTTGAGCGTCCTTGATAATTATGATTCCTTTGGCATACATTGATGAAGTCTCACTTGGAAATTCCACTAGGTACTTCACAGGTAAATCCAGATTCAATATAAAATAGAGATTTACTTTTAGACTACTTCGGAGCCAGTCTTTTGTCCNTTTCACAGGTAAATCCAGATTCAATATAAAATAGAGATTTACTTTTAGACTACTTCGGAGCCAGTCTTTTGTCCGCCAGATGACATATGTCATATCTTCATCAAGAACGGCGTTAGTATCGTAGACTTTAGATTTGAGTTTGGATTCGATTACTACGACTCAGGAATCGATAAGATTGAATCTAATAATTTCTACAGTCACGTATGAAAGTCTCTCTTACTATACCACTAAAAATATATCTATGGATGTTTTCCAACCCAAATGGACNCATATCTTCATCAAGAACGGCGTTAGTATCGTAGACTTTAGATTTGAGTTTGGATTCGATTACTACGACTCAGGAATCGATAAGATTGAATCTAATAATTTCTACAGTCACGTATGAAAGTCTCTCTTACTATACCACTAAAAATATATCTATGGATGTTTTCCAACCCAAATGGACGAAGGAAGATTTTGTTTCTGAGGTAAATGAGCAACTTCAGTGGTGACAGGTTAGAGGATCAAATCTAAGGAATTTTTGTTGATGGTTCGTGAACATCTTTTCTTCTGAAGAGGTAGACACCTGTGTTGATAGCACTACGGTTTGAAAGAGTTGCGAATTTAATTACNACAGTCACGTATGAAAGTCTCTCTTACTATACCACTAAAAATATATCTATGGATGTTTTCCAACCCAAATGGACAAAGTAAGATTTTGTTTCTGAGGTAAATGAGCAACTTCAGTGGTGACAGGTTAGAGGATCAAATCTAAGGATTTTTTGTTGATGGTTCGTGATCATCTTTTCTTCTGAAGAGGTAGACACCTGTGTTGATAGCACTACGGTTTGAAAGAGTTGCGAATTTAATTACAATCATTGTGCAAAAAATGTTATAACTTTCTGCGCGATATGTAGACATTAAGCATCGGATTCATCATGCATGGGTTAAGCATTAAGTTTCAGAAAGTTAAATTTTCCGATTTTAATTTTATGTTGCACAAAGTAAATTCACTAACTTCGCAGGTTTGAGTTATAATGATCTTAAATCTTAACAAGGTGCTAGAAGTGGCTCGATCAAATCAAGGTCAAAATCTAATTAAAATTTCCTAACCCACGTTATCTTTGACTGAAATTCATATGTACAATGCCAGTGGCAGCATAATATATATATTTTTGTCATACCAAAGCTTAAAAACAATCTGTAACCTGATTCGAAATAAACCAGAATTAATTGATATATTGAAGCTTTAAAAGTTTCCAAAACTGACATAACTGGTTGATCTGGTTCAGGTTGATGTCAAATTATGAGGAGATGATTATTCACAACAACTTGTGAATCTTGTCGTCCTTCAAACATTTCCACCTCATTATCGACTGTCGACTCACTTAATTTTCATAGACGTGGAGGATTGTACATTTCACTTTAGTTTAATTGTTTGCTCATTTTATCTTTGGTGATTCAAGAGTTATTATTCAGTGTGAAAAGTTCTAGATCTTTGAATTAAGTTCTGAGAGCCACCACAACCCTGCTGCTGGTAATTAAGTCAATTTATTATTATGTACATCTTAAGTGAAAACTCAGAAATTGACTAAATAAATATTAGCGACAAAGAACCTTTATGCAAGAAATAGGCTCATAATTCTTTGAATAATACAGAGTTAGCCAAAGTTTAGTAACTCTTTCTACAAAAAGTTACTTGCTGATTTTTGATTCAAGTAGGCAGTTCTTCCGATTCCGATTTCGATTATAAATATTTTCCTCTCATCCATGCAATCCCATACTTTCACTACAGAGGAGTCAGAATTATGTTGGCAAAAGAAAACTCTAACTTATTGTTCTAATCATTCAACTCCATGTAATCAAATTGATGTTTTGACCTTGAAACAGAAAAGGACGCTAAAAACCATCCTTATCTACTTCAATTTGCCAATCATTTCTGATCCCTCTGTATTTGACTTGCTCATTGTAAGGTTTGAAAAGTTGAGTAGGATACAATCGACGTTTTGTCATACCTACGCAAACAAATAAAAGTAATCCTAAAAATATTTTGCATTGAAACTATAGGTTTATGTGTGACCCTTACTTACTGACTGATGATATGAGTCATTCCGTCGTCTCTCTGACTCATCTTATTTTGAGTCATGAGGTATTTGACTCGCTCAGTTGAAAAATTGACGTCCGACAGGTGAATATTATTGAGCCTTGCCTGACCATGAGTCATGTGAATTGTGCCTTTCTTTTGCTTATTACTTAAAGGTTGACTCATTCAGTGCCTCGTCGGTTGATTTATGTTATGCTTTTATGCTGAAATTAAACCTATCAAGAAAATTTTAATCATTGAGTATGAACTCTGATTCACAGAGATACGACTCATGAGTCATGTGACTCTGACTGTCATATTGAGTTACACAGAAGATATCTCAGCTACTACTTAGAGGGACGTATCAAACCTGGAGACGTTCAGTGGCAACCAGTCAACGAGTCATGACTCATGAGACTGATTTAGACATAAATTTACATGAGAAAGGTCTCATAGTCGGTTGTGTGGGTCACTTTTTAATAGAGGGGGGAAGGGGGTAGTGAATCCGCTCACTTGGAGAATCATTTCTCACATGAGTCATGACTAAAGCTGGATCCAGAGTCCGTTACTTTCCCTTTCTTTGCCCATGCCTTAGACAAATATCTGGATCCAAACTTTTTTCTTTCGTACCCACCATGTTACCAGGGGAGTCTTATAGGCACAAGATGTGAAAACAAAACATCTATAGTTTCCTTTCTCACTTCTTTTCCTTGATCTTGCCTGGCTCAACTTATAAGAACCGAGTTCTACTTTTGTAAGAGGAAAGGCGAGGGAAACAGTTTGAGGTTACAAACTAGACTTGATTCACAGCGATCGATTAGTGACCATTGATAATAGTGCGTATCTTCAGATGACGTAAGAGTTTACATATTTTTTAATTTGTTTTAACATTTACTACCTTTCAAGATTTTTTGGTGAAAGAATTTATGATCCAAAGTTACTCACTTCAAATTAGAAAAAGCACGAGGTGAGAAAGGAAAGGGAAAGTCAAGGTTATAAACATGGAGAAAGTTTGGATGCCATCGAGGAGTGACTTGAGCACCTCATGGTAACAGAAAGAAAAGGGAAAGGCAACTCTAGTCCAAGCTTAACTTCACTTGATTTCAGAAGCAACACTTGGAGTTCTTGGGAGTTACACCTCAAGTTAGAGTAGTCCATTTAAAGTGGCATTCAATGACACATTAAGTGAGTCATGATTCAGTATATTAGTCATTCCGTTTGCCATGGCTCTAAGACAAATAGTTATGTATTTATACAAAAATACCGAATTGAAATAATGTTAACCAGATGGAATATGGCAACAACGCTAATGGAACAGAGTTTTGATTAAAAGGATCAAGAAGCAGATTTCAACTGTTAAATTTGGGTACTGCGCGTGAAATATGGAACCGCTCAAACTTTTAGTTAGAATCCCATTTGATTCAATATTGACAGTAAGCTCCTCCTACGTAAATCCCATCAAACTCGTCTTTTCAAAATTAAATTAAACAAAGTTAATGTCTGTTTTATTATTTTTAAATCATCAGACATCAGATGAGTTAGAATCTCATGATCTTAAATCTAAAATCATTCCGGTTGTAATCACTTTTGGAACCCTGTACATAATTTTTGAAATTTGACTTTATTTTATATTTTATATTCGCATTTATGTTGACAGAATTTTCCAAGACTCAGAGTAGCGGAATTTTTGCTTAGCGCTAAAAAATCAATTCTAGTATGAGGAGTAACTTGTATAAATTTGGTAAGATTTGAAACTAAGTTACTGTGTGTTCATTGTTTACGTTGTAACAACAATTTATTAAACTATAACGGTGAACGAACAGCAGCGTAACCTAATCTTAACTTCTTATCTCAAAAAATTGTTAGTAAGCAATCCTCGTATGAGAATTTTATTTAATAAACGTTTTAATTAGATAATAATTAGAACGGATGTGGTAAATTCGAATGATTACTCCGAATAGATAATAAATTATGAATCATTCTTAATGATACAGGGTGAATTTTAACGCCTATCCAGTGATACCCGCACCACCCTAGTATCACCCACTTACCATTGTGTGACTTAACCACTTGGATAAAACTTGAAACCAAGTGATGATAGGGTGATAGTAAGTAAAACTCCGAGGATTTATTCCATTTGACTACAACATGTTAAAGTGGAAGATTGAGTAATAGGCATTATATCTTCTTCGTCAAAAGAGACACCAAAATTCACCCACCCTATATAAACAATTACAATAAAATACGTATTTACAGTTGGATTTGCTGCTTCAAAGTGTCAATACTACATTACACTTTTCCAAACATTTTATAAAAATGTTAAGACCACCACGAGATTTCAGTAAAGCTTACACCGAAGAGGAACTTGATGAAGTGAAAGCAATATTTCGAACGATGCCCTCTTACAAAGATGGACACATTTCGACGACAGATAACACTTTGTTGTGCGCTTCCATTGGATATGAGCGAACTCCCGAACAACTCAACGCTTACGTGCAATACTGGAACAAGAACTTCGGAGGTATGATCCCGCTTGATGAGTTAATGAAAGTTTTCAGAATTATCCACAACACTGTCGAGGTAACAATTAATCGAACAGAAGCTTACGACACGGATGGAGATGGTTTCATATCTGCTGATGAATTTGCTGAACTCATTAAACTTGCCGTCATTCACGAACCGAAACTCCGGGATGTTTCCTATGAAGAATTTGTTAAAGAAGCGGACATAAATCTTGACGGGAAAGTCAGTGTTGACGAATGTAGAGCATGGATTCAGAAACGTTTTCCGTAGTTGTCAATGCCACATTGGTATACTCTAACTAAAAACTACAAATACACAAATTCAATTAATGTCTTTAAATTCCTTTCCATTTCCCTGCAACAAAGAATAAAGTTAATTGAAATTTTTCAGCATAGTGAAGTAAGTTTTCCGATCATATTCTTTATTTATACACCGATATGTCGGAGCTGAATTATTATGGATAATCCATACAGACTCATGCAAAACTAGAAACTTGAAATGTTCCCCATTTCAACGATAAGTTCTTAGTTTAACACAATTTTATTTTATATCCACCATGAATACTTCGGATCAAAATTAAAGACTGACCATACGCTACTCATAGGAAACTTGGAGCATGTATTCTCATCTGTTTCAACGATAGTGTTAAGTTGCTACTCTTCCAACTCTAAGGAATCATTGGAAATTCAGAGATAATTTACCTTAGCCAAACTAAATTTATCATAGATTACTCACATGCTGTAATTGAATCAATTTCCACAACAGATGCTATTTTTAGTAAAGCTTCAAATCTTAAATTCTTTTTTAGTTTACCAATTTCCCTTTCTTTCCGTATCTTTTTAGTCGCAGCAGTTCGCTGTTTTGCTTTTCGTTTAAGCTTTCCACCATTTTGCGTTCGTTGCAAACCTTTTTTTATAATAAGTATCTTTGGTTTCCTTAAAAGGTCTGTGTCATAAAATTGAATCGATGTAGAACAATTAGTCAAGACTTGTGTGTTTATTTTCTGCAATAATTCTTTAGAACAATTAATAGAAACAAGTAGAGAAAAAAGAATTATTTCTGAGTAAAATCGGGCAGAGTTACGGACTGTGTAATATTGCCCATTTGGCTCTACTTTTATAGGGTTCATTTGGAAAGTACTTAGGTTAAATTTAGTTGAGACTAAACTAATTTAACAAATAATCTATTAACATTTGGACTTAAAGTCATGAACAAACAGTGTGAAAGGGACGATTACTCATAGGGATTATGGTGACTCATTTCTTCGTCCAAAAGTTCAAAGAAGTCGTGATTGTGAGTAATCACTTCTTCTTACAGTCTGTCATTTTCTACAGCTTACGACAAGCGTGTTATGACATAATTGTTTTATAACAAAATAAAAAAAAATAAAAATTTTTGAACTGATTAACAATTATTCTAGTAAATATTTTTATAAGAAAAAGGAGGTCACGAACATTAGCAACTGGTGTCAGGCGCATCAATATTTTTTGTTTCATTTTTTCTTGATTGAGGTTGATACGCATGATTTCGTTCCCTTCATATTTGGATGGACCATATTCAAGCATAATTATGGTTCCTTTAGCATACACGGATGAAGACTCACAGTTGGACATCTTAACAAACCTTCCACTAGTAGTTCACTGGTTAATCCAGAGCAGGGGATTCAATCACGTAATCACGAATCACGGGACCAAGGTACATATTTCTATTCACGAAAATCACGTGATTTGATCATAAAAATCCCGTGACTTTCGTGATTAATGGCAGCTAAATCTATCGATTCTGCAATGTATTTCCATATTAAAAGAAATAAATTCAAATAAATCATATAACAAAGTATTTAATAAGGTTTATTTCTANTGATCAAAAAAATCCCGTGACTTTCGTGATTAATGGCAGCTAAATCTATCGATTCTGCAATGTATTTCCATATTAAAAGAAATAAATTCAAATAAATCATATAACAAAGTATTTAATAAGGTTTATTTCTACCATGTTTGCGAATTTATGTCTGTTGCGCGTTTATCTTAATATTTCTGATTCTGAAAACACTAGACTTTTATATCTTATATTTCTAACAACCAACTACATAGAATTCGCAATATTCATAAGAAAGATGTAGAATTATCGAACCCGAACCACGAACCGATCCAACAATGAATTATCGAACCCGAACTGCGAACCGATCCAACAATGAAAAATATTTTCGAATCCAGTCTACGAACAGATCCAACATTCTAAAAATATTTCGACTCAGATCCAAAAACCGATCCAAGAATACAAAAATAAATCGAACCCAATCCAAGAATGAAAAAAATTTCGAACCGATCCAAGAATACAAAAATAAATCGAACCCGATCCACGAACCGATCCAAGAATGAAAAAAAATTTCGAACCCGATCCACGAACCGATCCAACATTTAAAAAATCTTTCGAACCCGAGCCACGAACCGATCCAATTATCCAAAAATTAATCGAACCCGATCCAATGTTGTAAAATCTTGCGAATCCTAATCGCGAACCGATTCAAGAATGATAAAAATATCTAACCCTATCCACGAATGAAAAATTAAAACGAACCCTATCCACGAATGAGAAATTAAAACAAACACGATCCAAAAGTCAATACAACAGGCAAAAAATAATCCGGTATCGCTCCGCGATCGGAAGCAACAAAATATTTTAATACAATAAGCCTATCTGATACAAAAGTCCTAAAGCCAATCGACCCTCATGCACTATCGTATCCAAATAACTTGTTTTTTATTTATATGAAATATAACTTGGCTTTTGTAATACTTTATTCACAATCTTGCTTGGTTAAGTAGCTATAAAACCAATTATATTCTGAATTTCAATATAATGTGAGTTGTGACATGGGTTGGAACATAAAAACTATAAACGTGAACTTATGGGTTCAAATAACTACTATTTTACTTTATGTTAATGAATTATTAGTGAATGTTGAATTACAATTCCTATGCGACACTGATGTATGGTAGAAACGAATTAATTGAACTAATGTGTATACAAAAAAAAATTGTGTATGAGACTTATATTAATTGGGTTTTAGCTTACCCGATCACCACAACGGTGTGGTATTCTAACCAATGTAAGCATAACTTGAGCGCTTCTTGTTCTTCCTTATTTTGAACCGTTTGGTAATTCTTCCTGATACTACAAGGCATCAAGGACAAAATAAATCCGCAACTAAATTTCGTATTTTTCTGGTGAAGGACTTCAGCTGATACTTAAATTAGTAACTTAATTTATTTCGAATATTTTTTTTTTCGATTTTGCATTAAAAAATTTCTGTAGCCAAGTTAATAATAANGTAACTTAATTTATTTCGAATATTTTTTTTTTCGATTTTGCATTAAAAAATTTCTGTAGCCAAGTTAATAATAAAAGACCGATAAAGGAAATTAATGTATTTTTGTTCGTGTATTCTTTTTAATGTATTTTTAATGTATTTTTTTCATGTATTTTTTTTCATGTATTTTTTTTTCATATATATTTTTATGTATTTTTGTTTATCATGTAAAATATTCATGTTAAAATAGGATTATTGATGTGTCTTTTGTCACAATCATTAGTCGATTCTCCCCTTCTACNAATTTAGGAGTAAGCGATCCACGAATCGAGCCAATAGACAAATGGATCCGAACCAGCAAAAAAACAAATCGAACAAGGACCACGATTCGAACCAGATAACAAAAAAATCGAACCGATCCAACATTTTTAAAATGTTTCGAACCCGATCCACGAACAGATCTAATATTCCAAAAAAAATTCGAACCCGAACCGCGAACCGATCCAACAAAAAAACCATTATCAAACCCGATCACCGAACCGATCCAAGAATGAAAAAAAAATTCGAACCCGATCGACGAACCGATCCAACATTATAAAACACTTTCGAACCCGAACCACAAACCGATCCAATATTAAAAAAACTTATCGAACCCGATCCACAAACCGATCTAAAATTTAAAAAATCTTTCGAACCCGAACCACGATCCGAACCAACATTTTAATATTATTTCGAACCCGATCCACGATCCGAACCAACATTTTAATATTATTTCGAACCCGATCCANAATTTAGGAGTAAGCGATCCACGAATCGAGCCAATAGACAAATGGATCCGAACCAGCAAAAAAACAAATCGAACCAGGACCACGATTCGAACCAGAAAACAAAAAAATCGAACCGATCCAACATTTTTAAAATCTTTCGAACCCGATCCACGAACAAATCTAATATTCCAAAAAAAAATACGAACCCGAACCGCGAACCTATCCAACAAAAAAACCATTATCAAACCCGATCACCGAACCGATCCAAGAATGAAAAAAAATTCGAACCCGATCGACGAACCGATCCAACATTATAAAAAACTTTCGAACCCGAACCACAAACCGATCCAATATTAAAAAAACTTATCGAACCCGATCCACAAATCGATCTAAAATTTAAAAAATCTTTCGAACCCGAACCACGATCCGAACAAACATTTTAATATTATTTCGAACCCGATCCACGATCCGAACCAACATTTTAATATTATTTCGAACCCGATCCACGAACCGATCCAGCGATATTTCCACTGATACCGATCCGATACAAACCGTGGTTCGATTCCTGGATCGAGTTTCATCTGTGCTAACAATCCTTACTGATAATTTAAGAATATGCCAAATCCATGTGTAAGTTTTTAGAATTTTTAAATAAAGCTGATGTTAAATTTTAATTGTAATATGTGATTCATTTCTTGGTGGTAAATTTGAATTCATTGTAGAGATCNATGCCAAATCCATGTGTAAGTTTTTAGAATTTTTAAATAAAAGCTGATGTTAAATTTTAATTGTAATATGTGATTCATTTCTTGGTGGTAAATTTGAATTCATTGTAGAGATCACTAGTTGTATTAATCATAAAATTTTTGTTATTTCTTCGTATTAATCAATACCACTATTTTAAGGTTGGAGTAATATATATTTAAAATAGATCAACGTCCAATACGTTGTTATAATTCTAGAAATCTTGTTCACTTTGAATAAAGTTAAAATATTAGAAAATTCAATTCAAATTGAAATTTTTTTNATAAAGTTAAAATATTAGAAAATTCAATCCAAATTGAAATTTTTTTAGGGTTAACGAAAAGGAGAAATTGTGTAACTAGACGATGAAGAAGAGATGAAAGGAAAGATTTTTCTTTTATAACAATGGAGGTAAATTTGGACATTTTATCGTTTAATTTCATATTTCGTTGCAGAACATTGTAGGTTATGTAAATCAAGAAAATGTTCATTTTAGTCGAATTCAAGATACAGTGGAACACGCTTATAAGAACACCGATTTTGCACGTACTATTCTTGTCTCATAGCCGTCATGGTCTTATAACGGATATAAGACCAATTTAGTCGTATATAAAAGCTATGACGTTTTTGAATGGAATAAGCGTATATCTATTTATTTTTTTGTTTTGAAAGTTTATTTGACTTATTGGCTTGCGCCCAATCAAGAGGGTAGGGACTTTATCTGGAAATCCCGGAGACTTGCTTTCGGTATTTCTGCTGCCTCGAACCAGGCCCGCCCTTTTTACGTGCACGTGTACACAACATTTTTTGGCGTCTGGTAGCGTTGATCTACTACTACGCATACTTTACCTACTTTACATAAAAAAGGGTGAGCTATTGACATTTGTCTTAAGTCTGTTGGGAAACCTTATCGGCATCTTTGAACATCATGGCATGGCTACAGACTCATAATCATGAAGATACAGGCAGTCTGGCTCCATTCCTTGTGCTTAAGGACTGAAAAACCAACAGAAACAGCTCTTGTACCAGTGCTAGATTGTTAGTCTAGCTCAATGAGTGGAACCGATCCAAGACCGGTAACCATAGCCCACTGCTTAGCCCGAACAACACAATAGGGAAATGTGTTGTCGGGCCACTCTAGGCTGGTTGAATAAGATTATATATTTAATTATTCGATGGGAAATTTAGTAATTAAATGAATAAGCAATGCTGGAGTAAGTTTGAGGCATACAATTTCACTTAATCTGTAACTATCGCTTGTACTTTAATTCAAATTGTCTTTATAAAATAATTACCATTGTAATGGCGGAAACATGAAATTGAAGTTCTTGTGGCATTATTGTAATTGTTAAGGAAATTATATGAGAATAAAAGCTAACGCCGGAGTGATTTGTACTTCCTTAATTCTGTCATCTCTTTTGGATGTAATCAATTAAACACCTTTTCGGCGCAGCAGATTTCTGAGAAATAAATATTTTTACGCCCAAGTGACCGTTCGGTATTCCTTTATCATGCTGATAACTTCGTGATGAAGTTTACACCCATAAACGTTGCCAAACCTCTTGATCTTNGCGAAATAAATATTTTTACGCCCAAGTGACCGTACGGTATTCCTTTATCATGCTGATAACTTCGTGATGAAGTTTACACCCATAAACGTTGCCAAACCTCTTGATTTTGAAAATGTTTCGAAAAATGAACATAGTAAATCTGGCAGCAAGAATTTGACCGATCAATAAGTGTGTGAAAATTTGCGCACTTCACTTCCTTCACTTTCAACAATTTCCCTTCGGTCATTCATCTAGCCATCAGTGTAAATTTTCCCACCCGCCACCAGTTAACTAATCAATTATTTTGACTTTCAATAAATAAATCCAATTTTAACACTGTACCCTTGACGTATAAATCTGAAGGGAGGTTACCATAAATCTGTAGGATTATTCACATGATTATTCTCAGAATTCGTCAAAATCTCATAGGGTATGTCAATATTTTCTCTCCGTTTTTGGTGTGAAAATTTTACACATGGGATTTGAACATTTACACACTCTTAATGCTAATTGGACAATTTGGCACATGCCTATGATCGATTTGTTTGATTATAATGATGGAAATATTGTTGAAAGCATAGATTAAAGATGTGTACAAGGACGGGAAATAGATTTGGAAAGGATATTTTTTTAATACTTTCACAACTTTTCTTAATACTTGCAATATTCAAGAAACGATGCTTTCTAATCGAGTTTATTGTAGTGATTTTAAAGGAAAAGGAATAGTTGATATATTGTCACCTTAATATAAACAATCCTTACAATTACTTAATAATATGAAATACTCTGATAATATTATGCACACGTCGATTGGTCATGTAAGTGAACTCACACAGCGCAACAGAGTTCCCAATGTAGGCTTTGAGAATTTGGTATGCTACCTTAAAAAATTTAACTAAAGATTCCAATGTAAAATTTTACGTCGGAAAAAATAATTATCATCCTTCTATAAGATTTAGGGATATTGCGGATAGTATATCCGACAGGTTTGCCTGATATCGGATATCCGATATCCGACAGGTTTGCCGGATATCGGATATCCGGCGTTTTTTGTTTGCCGGATATCCGACACGGATATCCGGCTTGATTAAGCTCGTATTGCACATAATTTTTATTAAAACAAGATGTGACTCATTTCACGCGAACGTGCAGGGTTCAATTTTTAAAGTCTCTAATACATTTTATATATACTCCTATATAGTAAATCTAATAAAATTATTGATTCATTTTTTAGGATTTCTGAAAAAATTTTCTAGAAAATTATACGTATTATAAGTATTCGGTTGGGCTTCATCAGGATTTAGGGTACATTGGTGAAACTTGTTGGGATCACGTGATATTGCTTGGTATCGTAATTATAAAGATGTTCCAATCCCTCCAACTGAATTGACTGAGACATTTAAATATTAGAAATGTGTTTGTAATATATTCAATTTGAATTATATTCTGTTTGATTATAATCACAGTTGAGTGGTCTAACAGGATCGTCATCCAAGCTATAACTTTATTCACTCGTATGACAAAATGACAATGTAAAAAAATTTTGAATAAAAACTCATGACACTTAATAACTTATAAAAATAGTTTCAGTTTTATTTTTAACTTACTATAATCCATACTGACAATTTCAGAATAAACCAGATAATTATGTATAATTTTAAATCTTTCAAGGGTAGTTTTAAGTATAAATAAAATGAAAGTTGACGTGTTAACAAAGGAGAAGAGAAAGTCGTCTTTAATCTTAAAAAATTCATTGTTTCGTGTGAATGAATACCACAATATTAAGTTTGAAGTAATAAATTATTCAAAAAGCATCATCATGTCCAACTCAAACATAATGTGGAAATATTGATCATTTTGAATAAAGTTACAATATTATAATCAGAGTTCGAAAAAATACTATCTTTATATCAAAATAAAAATAAACAATTTTCTGGATTTAAATTCCATGTGTTGGATTTTTACATTTTGATTACTAAAAATCGAAACTATGATGTCTGAAAACGCATTGAAAAAAAAATTGTTTTTTTTTTAATATTCCAGATTATGAATTTTTCTGAAAACATTTGTTCAAATTCAAAATTTACAAATGTTAAAGTACTTTATTTCAACTAAAACGAAATTGAAGCTGGATGCAGTTTTAGTGGTGAAAGTTAGCTTCAAGTTTGTTTTAATGAGTAAAAATTTAAATTCAAAAAATCATTGATATTTATTCTTGGATTTAAATCCGAGTTGGAAAGCTGTTTATAACATTCAATTAAAAGTGAGAGTTTTTCTGGGTTCACAAAATTGAGAAAATACGTAAATATTACTAATGAAGATGTCTCAGAAGGGACTCTGTTAAAATAATGAAAGTAGATTTGTATATTTTATCGTGTAACTTTATATTTCGTTGCTCAGCAATGTATTACAATAATAGACGGATATAAGAAGTTCGTTTTTGTAAGGAAAATTTTCGTTTTTTCACAATACATTACTAAAGCAGCTTGTGGGTGTTAAACTGAAATATTTTCTGATTAGACTTTCAGTTAAAAATTTTTTTNGGCTTTCAGTTAAAAAATTTTTTAGAAATTTTTGTGCTCAAATAACATTTATAAGGATTATAAGAGAATTTGGAAGGTGTGATGATAGTATAAAAAAAGTTTCCAATATTTTGACAATAATTAAAAAACTAAACCTTTGATGTAATACAGGTAAACAGTGTTCCATTTTATCATCTCTGGAGGTAAAAATAATTAATTCTTCGCAGTTACCTAAATGTACAGCCTAATTCAAATTGTGACAAGAGAATTACAGTTCAAAAATTGTAGTTCATGAATATTTTCAGTTATAAAAATAGTAATAGCCCTTTCAAATTTCGTTTTTAATTTATTTATGTTAAGAGAATTAAGATAAGCATTTGCAAGCAACATGAGCTCTATTCCAACACTACGCATCAATAAAAAATTAATGTACTGGAAGAATAATAATATTTTGCACTCTCTTTCTCCACTTTCACCGTAGTTTGTCCGAAGGTTTCAATAGTATGCTAAATAATATTTGTGGATATCAAATCAAAACAAGTAGTTTTGTGAGGATAAGGAATTCTATAATGGTAAAAAGTGGTTTTATGGAGAGAGATTCATGTCAAATACACTACACCACTTCGTGTACCAAAGTATTAATACACCCGCCAACCTCCGTTCACACTAAAACTTTGGNTCAAATACACTACACCACTTCGTGTACCAAAGTATTAATACACCCGCCAACCTCCGTTCACACTAAAACTTTGGTACGTGTTTGGACTTTCGTGCGTGTTTTGATTTTGGATCGCGTTTCGACTTTGGTGAGTGTCTGCGTATTCAGATTATATTGAGTTTAAAGATGGTTTTGACTTTGGCGAAAAACTGAAACGAGTTTGACGAAAATTGGAATGAGTTTGAAGGTAACTGAGACCAGTTTGAAGAAAACTAAAATGAATTTGACGAAAATTGAAACGAGAACAAGTTTGACAAAAACTAAAACGAGTTTGACGAAAACTGAAACAGATTCAGGCTACAAACTAGAAACACAAATAGGGTGCTAAACTAAAACTAAATTACAAAAAAATATTAATCACCCTGTCTAAAAGTTATAAAACAAAGGATAAAAACTTCAAATTTGTCATTTGCATTTGAAATTCCATTTGTGGGTTGCTTTCAACTATCATAATGTATCATCATCATATTCAAACATATTTGTATTTTGGTTTAACCATACTATTTAATATAGCAAAATCGCAAAATTTTCTATTTATTTCGGAAATTGATTTGAATCCAGTGTTACAAATATTTCGTGACTGTTATATTGATATATTTTTATTTACGGNTATTTCGGAAATTGATTTGAATCCAGTGTTACAAATATTTCGTGACTGTTATATTGATATATTTTTATTTACGGAATTTGGTAGCTATACATCTTTTAATTTTCCAATAGAAATTTTTACTCCAAACTGGTATGATACTGAGGCTGCTAACACAACAATGAAGGCAGAAAAATTCAAAATATTTAAATTACGATTTCGACGAGTATGTATTGCCACTGTGTTAGTAGATACCTTGAGTAATGACACCTTTGTGGGGAATCGTCAAGAACAAATCGAATATGCCTTAACAAAATCCTTTTATCGTGAACAAGTTTACACAAATTTGAACAGTAGTGAAGATTTTAAAATTTGGAGATATCCATTAGCAGGAATTCTCTATCTAGTTAATATTCTCAACAATTTTGGGCACTCTAGCAAAACTGATTCCACAAATGATTGGCTCAATGGAATAAATTTTAAAAACTTCAAGGAATTTATAATGTCAACTCATCCAGCAAAAGAAAATCCACGTTCTGGTATTTTATTAATTTGGAAGGATCCTTTTTATCTTTCACAATGGAAAATGAAATTGGGTAATTTTGACAGAATAGGTTGGGGATTTGATTTTGCGACTATACTCAATGTCTCAACTGCAACATCAGTAACTGACCTCCGAGTGCATTTTGTTTCACAATATTTAAATTTTTTAAACATATCTATAATGGTATGGGCCGTTTTTTCACATAAGGTTCATTATAGTGGCATAGGCCCCTTTGTATTAGAAAAAGACAAATATAGGGATGTAAATACATATGAATCCCTTATGATTGACTTTTTAGCAAAACCTCACCAGAAGCAAATATTGTTTGCATCAAGTTTTGTATACGGCGCTTTTCCAGAATTTCAGGTGAACACAATATTTGATATTGAAAATTTTGGAGAAAGAATACGATTCGATAGCATAACATATCAATGGGGATATTTTCTTTCAAAAGAGACACAACTTTACAACTTTATTGCATGTGATCGGAGTCTGGAAATTTTTAATTATGAATTATATATACAACCATTTAATTGGGAAGTTTGGCTAAGTATAGTTTTGGCAACATCTGCATTAATCTTATTCCTGACGGTTATATTATTTAATAGAAATATTGTGGACAATCCTTTTGCTATTGTTTATGGAATATTAATAGAACAATGTCCAAATCACTCAACAAAATTAACTTCACAAGTATTTTTCATATGTATGTGGACCACTTTTATTTTGATGAGTATCATTCTAACAAATTCATACAAAGGTTTAGTTGTCAGTAGTTTAACTGTTCCTTCACAAATTCAAACTGTACAGACATTTAATGATACTGTTAATGCTAATTGGACAATATGGCCCATGCCTATGTTAAATTTGTATGACTATAATAATAGCACTATTGCTATTGAACATAGACAAATAATATTTACGAGAATGGGGAATAAATTTGGAAGGGAAATTTATCATACATTTAATCTTATTAATAAAATTTGTAATCTTCGTGAAGCTATATTTGCTGATCGAGCCTATTGCAGTGATGATAAAGAAAAGGAGATAATTGTTATATTGCCACCTCGATATAAACTATCTTTACAATTACTTAATAATATAAAACATCCTGATCGTATGATCAATACCTCAATTGACCAATTAACTGAACTCTCAAAGTGTAACAACGTCGCCTATGTCGGTTTTGAAAACTCGGTATATGCAACTTTAAAAAAATTTCCAAAAAACTCTAAAATAAAATTTTACTTGGGGAAAGAAAATTATCACCCTTCGAATAGTTCTCAAGACTCTATAATTACTACCTATAAATTTTCTTGGGAACAAATTATTCTGGTAAAAAAACTTGGTATTTTGGCTTCATCTGGAATTGGACTACATTGGTCGAGCATGTTGGGATCACGTGATGCTGCCTGGTATCGTAATTACAAAAATGCTCCGAACCCTCCCACTGAATTAANGAGCATGTTGGGATCACGTGATGCTGCCTGGTATCGTAATTACAAAAATGCTCCGAACCCTCCCACTGAATTAACAATGAGACATTTAAATATTAGAAGTGTATTTGTAATATATTCAGTTTGCATTATATTCTGTTTCATTATAATTACACTTGAGTACTCTAACTTGATTATCAAATCTATACTTTATTCACTCATCCTTCATATGAGAAAATTTTAATACAGATAACTTTTCTAATTGGGACTTTAGAACTGACTTATTATATTAGTTACCTGTTGGTAATTCCAGCCAGAAAGTTATTATATCAGGATTTATTACAACTGTATACTTTAACATTCACAGAATGATTAGTTTTACTTTCATTTTTAAATAATAATTTCTACTGATAATTCAAGAATAAGTTAGAAATTATGTATAATTATATAATTTTTATATAAAAAACTGAATTGATCATAAGGAAAGGAAATAATTGATACATTGTCACCTCAACATAAATTTTCTTTACAATTTCTTAATAATATGAAACATCCCGATAATATGATTCATACGTCGATTGGTCATGTAAGTAAATTCTGTCACAATGCAACAGAGTTGCCTATGTCGGCTATGACAATATGGTATATGCTACCTAATGAAAAATTTTACGTCGGAGAAAATAATTATCATTGTTCTATCAAATCAAAAGATAATATAATTACTAATCATTTTTCTTGGGAACAAATTCTACTGGTCTAAAATCTTGGTAGTTGAGCTTCATATGGATTTAGAGTACATTGGTTAAACTTGATGGGATCACGTGATACCGCTTGGTATCGTAGTTATGGAGATGCTCCAATCCCTCCAACTGATTGGACTATGAGACATTTAAATATTAGAAGTGTATTTGTAATATATTCAGTTTGCATTATATTCTGTTTCATTATAATTACACTTGAGTACTCTAACTTGATTATCAAATCTATACTTTATTCACTCATCCTTCATATGAGAAAATTTTAATACAGATAACTTTTCTAATTGGGACTTTAGAACTNTATACTTTATTCACTCATCCTTCATATGAGAAAATTTTAATACAGATAACTTTTCTAATTGGGACTTTAGAACTGACTTATTATATTAGTTACCTGTTGGTAATTCCAGCCAGAAAGTTATTATATCAGGATTTATTACAACTGTATACTTTAACATTCACAGAATGATTAGTTTTACTTTCATTTTTAAATAATAATTTCTACTGATAATTCAAGAATAAGTTAGAAATTATGTATAATTATATAATTTTTATATAAAAAACTGAATTGATCATAAGGAAAGGAAATAATTGATACATTGTCACCTCAACATAAATTTTCTTTACAATTTCTTAATAATATGAAACATCCCGATAATATGATTCATACGTCGATTGGTCATGTAAGTAAATTCTGTCACAATGCAACAGAGTTGCCTATGTCGGCTATGACAATTTGGTATATGCTACCTAATGAAAAATTTTACGTCGGAGAAAATAATTATCATTGTTCTATCAAATCAAAAGATAATATAATTACTAATCATTTTTCTTGGGAACAAATTCTACTGGTCTAAAATCTTGGTAGTTGAGCTTCATATGGATTTAGAGTACATTGGTTAAACTTGATGGGATCACGTGATACCGCTTGGTATCGTAGTTATGGAGATGCTCCAATCCCTCCAACTGATTGGACTATGAGACATTTAAATATTAGAAGTGTATTTGTAATATATTCAGTTTGCATTATTTTCTGTTGCGTTATAATCATCGTTGATTGCTCTAACAGGGTCATCGAAGCTAAAACTTTATTCACTCATCTGACAAAATGACAATGTAAAAAAAAACATTTAAATAAAAACTCATGGTAACGTATAACTTATAAATAGTTTCACTTCTATTTTTAACTTAGAAAAATTTCTCCTGATAATTTAAGAATAAACTAGATAATTATATATAATTTTAAAACTTTTAAATAAAATCTAATGTAGATTTTAATTATTTCTTTATATTCTATATTTTTGTGGGAAATTTGTGAAAATTGCATACAGCACTACAAGAGTTAAAACTAGTTTTAAGTTTAAATAAAATGAAAGTTGACGTGTTAACGGTGGAAAAGAGAAAGTCGAATATTAGAAAATTTATTGTTTCATGTGAATTAACACCACATCTTAAGTTTGCATTAATAAATTACTCAACAAACATCAACCCGTCATATGTCCAACTCAAAAATTGGGAAAAATGTTGATCACCTTGAATAAAGTTACAATATTATAATCCAAGTTCGTTTTAAATTCGATTTTTTAATTTTTATCTTTTGGTTACCAAAAATCAAAAATATGATGTCTGAAAGCGCATTGAAAAAAAATTTTTTTTTTTTAATTTGTTCAAATTCAAAATTTACAAATGAAAGTACTTTATTTCAACTAAAACGAAATTAAAGCTGGATGCAGTGTTAGTGATGAAATTTAGCTTCTAGTTTGTTTTAATGGGTAAAAATAAAAATTCAAAAAATCATTGATTTTTATTCTTGGATTTAAATCTGATTTAAATCCGAGTTCGAACCCTGATTATAACATTCATTTCAAAGTGAAATTTTTTCAGGGTTAACGAAATTGAGAAAGTATGTAACTTATGTCTAGTTTGGTACTCTTAAAATAATGCAGGCAGATTTGTACATTTTATCGTTTAAATTTATATTTCGTTGTTCAGCAATGTACAGTAGTCGACGGATATAAAAGCTTCGTTTTTGGAGTGAAAATNATAAATTTATATTTCGTTGTTCAGCAATGTACAGTAGTCGACGGATATAAAAGCTTCGTTTTTGGAGTGAAAATTTTGGGTCTTTCAGAATACTTAAGAACATTTTGTGTTAATAAACGAATGGTAAGCTGAAATATTTTTTGATCAAAAAAATTTTCCAGTTAGAAAAATTTTTTTGCCGAATTTTCGTCCTCAAATAACATTTAGAAGGACTATGAGAGAATTTGGGAGGTGTGATGATAGTATGAAAAAAGTCTCCAATATTTTAACAATAATTGAAAAACTAAAACTTTGATGTAAATACAGATAAAAGTTGATTCATTTTATCATCTCTGGAGATAAAAATAAATAAATTGCCCGCGGTTATCTTAATTTACAGCAGATTTCAAATTGTGACATGAGTATTACATTTCAAAAATTGTAGTTCATCAATATTTTCAATTTTAAAAATATTAATAAGTTCTTTCAAATTTCATTTTTTATTTATTTTTATTCAAAGAGAATTAAAATAAGCATTCACATGCAATATGAGCTCTGTTATACTTCTATTTGCCAACATGACCAAAATTCCAACACGACACATCAATAAAAAATTAATATCCTGGGAGAATAATCATATTTTGTACTCTCTTTCTCCACTTTCACCTTGTTTAGTCCGTTCGTTGCAATAGTGTGCCAAATAATATTTGTGGTTTTCAAATAAAAACAAGTATTTTTTGTTACGATAAGGAATTCTGTAATGGTGACAAGTGATCTTATGGAGGGAAATTCATGTCAAAACACTTCATACCACTTCGTGTACAAAAGTCTTACTACATACGCCAAACTCCGTTCACACACTAAAACTTTAAACTTTTGTCCGTGTTTTGATATTGGCGCGTGTTTTGACTTTGGTGGTGTTTGGGTTTTGGTGAGTGTTTGCGTATTTAGATAATACTCAGTTATAGAGGGTTTTGACTTTGGCGAAAAACTCAAACCAGTTTGACAAAAACTAAAATGAATTTGTCAAAAACTGAAACGACAAAATGTTTGATAAAAAACTGAAACAAGAAAAAGTTTGACGAAAACTGAAATGAGTTTGAAAAAAACTAAAATCAATTTGACGAAAATTGAAACGAGAACACATTTGATAAAAACTGAAACGAGTTTGACGAAAACTGAAACAGTTTCAGGCCACAAAACCAAAAACTCAAATATAGTGCTAAACCAAAACTAGGGTAAAAAAACTTTAATCACCCTGTCCAAAAGTTATAAAACATGATAAAAATTTCAAATTTGTCAGTTGGATTTGAANCCAAACCAAAACTAGGGTAAAAAAAAACTTTAATCACCCTGTCCAAAAGTTATAAAACATGATAAAAATTTCAAATTTGTCAGTTGGATTTGAAATTCTATAGGTGGATTGCTTTCAACTCATAATGTATCATCATATTCCAACATATTTGTTTTTTGGTCTAACCATAATATTTAATATAGTAAAATCGCAAAATTTTGGANTCATAATGTATCATCATATTCCAACATATTTGATTTTTGGTCTAACCATAATATTTAATATTGTAAAATCGCAAAATTTTGGATCTATTTCAGAAATTGATTTGAACCCAGTGTTAGAAATATTTCCTGACTGTTATATTGATATATTATTCTTTTCAAAATTTGGAAGTTACACAAGTTTTCATTTTCCTGTAGAAATTTTTACTCCAAACTGGTATGCTACGGACGCTGCTAACAGAACAATGAAGGCAGCAAAATTCAAAATATTTCAAATACGATTTCGAAGACAATGTATTGCTACTATTTTAGTTGATCCGTTTAGTAATGACACTTTTGTTTTTGAAAATCGTCAGGAACAAATTGAATATGCCTTAATGAAATCCTTTTATCGTGAACAAGTTTACACAAATTTGAAGAGTAGTAGTCAAGGAATTAAAATTTGGAGATATCCATTAGCAGGAATTCTCTATCCAGTTAATATTCTCAACAACTTTGGGCATTCCAGCAAGACGGATTCCACAAACGATTGGGTCAATAAACTAAATTTTGAAAACTTCAAGGAAAATTATACAAATTATTTAATAGAAAGAAGTCCACGATCTGGTATTTTATTGATTTGGAAGGATCCTTATCTTTCACAATGGAAAATGAAATTGGGTAATCTTGAAAGAATTAGTTGGGGATTTGATTTTGCGACTACACTCAATGTCTCAACATCAACGTCTGTTACTGATCTCCGAATACGTTTTGTTTCACAATATTTAAATTATATAAACATCTCTAAAATCTTATGGCTCACTCTTTCACGTAAGGTTCATTATAATCCCATGGTACCCTTTGCATTAGAAAAAGACAAATATAGGGGTGCGAATACATATGAATCCCTTATGATAGAATTTATAGCAAAACCTCACCACAAGCAAATATTTCATGCAAAAGCTCCTCACCACGGTGTTTTTCTTGGTTATCTGATCAACATAATATCTGATATTGAAAATTTTGGAGAAAGAAATGAATTCGAAGGCATAGCATATCAATGGGGTTATTTTGTTTCAACAGATACACAACTTTACAATTTTATTGCATGTGATCGGAGTCGGGAATATTTCACTTATGAATTGTATTTACGACCATTTAATTGGGAAGTTTGGGTAAGTATAGTTTCGACAACATCTGTATTAATCCTATTCCTGACGGTTATATTATTTAATAGAAATATTGTAGACAATCCTTTTCCTATTGTTTATGGAATATTAATAGAACAATGTCCAAATCATTCAACAAAATTAAGTTCACAAGTATTTTTCACATGTATATGGGCCACTTTTATTTTGATGAGTATCATTCTAACAAATTCATACAAAGGTTTAGTTGTCAGCAGTTTAACTGTCCCTTCACAAATTCAAACTGTGCAGACATTTAATGATACTGTTAATGCTAATTGGACACTTTGGCCCATGCCTATGTTAAATTTGTTTGACTATAATGATACCCGTGCTGATATTGAACTTGTACCAATAGTGTTTACCAGATGGGGCAATAAATTTGCAAAGGAAATATATCATAATTTCTATTTTTTTAATAAAAGTTGTTATCTAGGTCCAACTATAATAGCTGCTCGAGTTTATTGTAGTGATGATACAGGAAGAGAGATAATTGATATATTGTCACCTCGGCAGAAACTATCTTTACAATTATATAATAATATAAAACATCCTGATGGTATGATTAATACCACAATTGACCATTTAACTGAACTCTCAAAGTGTAACAACGTTGCCTATGTCGGTTTTGAGAACTCAGTGTATGCAACTTTAAAAAATTTTTCAAAACAATCTAAAATAAAATTTTACTTGGGAAAAGAGAATTATCACCCTTCGAATAATTCTCAAGACTCTATAATTACTACCTATAAATTTTCTTGGGAACAAATTATTCTGGTAAAAAGACTTGGTATTTTGGCTTCATCTGGAATTGGGCTACATTGGTCGAGCATGTTGGGATCACGTGATGCTGCCTGGTATCGTAATTACAAAAATGCTCCAAACACTCCAACTGAATTAGCAATGGGACATTTAAATATTAGAAGTATATTTGTAATATATTCAGCTTGCATTATATTCTGTTTCATTATAATTACACTTGAGTACTCTAACTTGATCATCAAACCTATACTTTATTTACTAATTCTTCATGTGAGAAAATCTTAACACAGATAACTTTTTAAATGGGGACTTGCATATGACTTATTATATTAGTTACCTGTTTGTAAATCCAGACCGAATGTTATTATATCTGGATGTATTACAATTGTATACTTTATTATTCAATTTCTTTTCTCCTAATTAAGAATGATTAGTTTTACTTTCGTTGTTAACTAATAATTTCTACTGATAATTCAAGAATTAGTTAGATAATTAATTATGTACAATTATCTAATTTTTTAATAAAAAACTGACGATGACTTTAAGTATTATGTATGATTCATTTTTTGGGTTTAAATTTTGAAAACATTTTAGAGAAAGTGATAGTCTTAAAAAGATTAATATTGTAATAAACATACTACCAATTTTGACAAGTATTAGAATATATTGATTCGAGACAAATAGACAGCCGACGGACGTACATGACGATCACAGTACATTCCTACTCTTTAAGAAAGCTGAAATATTTAGTAATTGTAGGCTTCAATTTAAAAAAAAAAAAACTTTTAATTTAAATATTTTTATTAATTAATACAAAATTATGAGAGAATTCGGAGGGTGTGATATAAATATAAAATAAATTCTCAACTGGTAAAAACTAAATTAATATAACATCAGATGTAAAATTATGACATGCGAATTATGATTCCAAATTTTAATTTATCAATATTTTCAGTTCCACAACTAATATTTTGCATTAAATTTCATTTTTAATTTATTTATATTATAACTCAGATGAGTATCTGCATGAATGTAACTCAGTCCTACTGCTTTTTCCCAACATGAACGAAATTCCAACATTATGCATTAATGAAATATTTATATATACAAATGTTATAAAATCAAATTAAAAAAATTTCAAATTTGTCAGTTGGATTGGAAATTTTCAAAATGGGTTATAAAGAATATGCTCTATATTCTTGTTTACTTATAGTTATAAGTAAATCGCAAAATTTTCTATCTATTTTGGAAACTAATTTAACCCAGTGTTACAAATATTTCGTGACAATTATATTGATATTTTTTTTTGCTTACGGAATTCGGTACTTACACAACTTTTAATTTTCCTGTAGAAATGTTTACTCTTCTAAACTGGTATGATGCTGACGCTGCTAACAACAATGTAGGTAGAAAAATTTTAAAAATTTCAAATACGATTTTGAAGAGAATGTATTGTAAACTGTGTTAGAAAAGTAGATCCCTTGAGTAATGAGACCTTTGTTGGAAATCGTCAAGAACAAAGTTATTGATCTCAGAGTACAGGGCGTTTCACAATATTTAAATTTTTTAAACATTACAAGATTATGTAGCTCATTAATTCACTTAAGGTTTAACCATCACAATTAATAAAAAAATATTAAGCTGAAATATATTCTGCTTAAAAAAATTTGCAGTTAAAAAAATTTTTTTTGCTGAATTTTTGTGCTCATACAAAATTTATAAGGATTATGAGAATTTTAAAGGTATGATGATTATTTTAACAATAATTGAAAAATTAAAACTTTGATGTAAATACAGGTAAAAGTTGTTCCATCTTATCATCTCTGGAGGTAAAAATAAATTAATTGCCCCCGGGTAGCTTAATTTACAGCAGATTTCAAATTGTGACATGAGAATTAGTTCAAAAATTCTAGTTCATGAATATTTTCAGTTCTAAAAATAGTAATAGCACTTTCAAATTTCGGTTTTAATTTATTTATATTAAAAGAGAATTAAGATAAACATTCACATGCAGCATGAGATTTGTCATACTTCTATTTGCAACATGAGCAAAACTCCAACACTACACATGAATAAAAAATTAATGTACTGGGAGAATAATCATATTTTGTACCTTCTTTCTCCACTTTCACCTTATCTCGTCCGTCGCCTGCAATAGTTTGCCAAAAAATATTTGTGAATATCAAATCAAATCAAAACAAGTATTTTTTTCTGAAGATAAGGAATTCTGTAATGCTGACAAGTGATTTTATGGAGGGAAATTCATGTCAAAACACTCCATACCACTTCATGTACAAAAGTCTTACTACACACGCCAAACCCCGTTCANCGCTGCTAACAACAATGTAGGTAGAAAAATTTTAAAAATTTCAAATACGATTTTGAAGAGAATGTATTGTAAACTGTGTTAGAAAAGTAGATCCCTTGAGTAATGAGACCTTTGTTGGAAATCGTCAAGAACAAAGTTATTGATCTCAGAGTACAGGGCGTTTCACAATATTTAAATTTTTTAAACATTACAAGATTATGTAGCTCATTAATTCACTTAAGGTTTAACCATCACAATTAATAAAAAAATATTAAGCTGAAATATATTCTGCTTAAAAAAATTTGCAGTTAAAAAAATTTTTTTT